>JADRCH010000243.1:6904954-6977675 GCA_019843965.1 Rhynchomys soricoides
GCTCTGGCTCTGGCTCTGGCTCTGGCTCTGGCTCTGGCTCTGGCTCTTATTCTTATTCTTATTCTTATTCTTATTCTTATTCTTATTCTTATTCTTATTCTTATTCATTTTCTCTTCCTCCTTCTCCTCCTTCTCTTCCTCCTCCTCCTCTTCCACCTCCTTCCTTATTATGCTATGATCTGGCCTAACTCAATGACCTCATCTGATTATACCTTTTCAGTTTTGAAACCTGATTTCAATCTGTTAACCTTTGTATTGATATTATTGATGCTTCTCTAGTATTCTAAGTTCATTTCTTCTGTGACCTTTAATCTGCTTTGGTTGTGTTTTCTCCAAACAAAACATTTTCTTATTTTGCTCTTTCAATTCAGAGCCTAAGTCATGTTTTTATTGAAACATTCCCTGAATATCTAGTCTGAAACATCCCAATGTTGAACTCATTCTTTTTTTTTTTTTTTTTTTCGGTTTTTCGAGACAGGGTTTCTCTGTGTAGCCTTGGCTGTCCTGGAACTCACTCTGTAGACCAGGCTGGCCTCAAACTCAGAAATCTGCCTGCCTCTGCCTCCCAAGTGCTGGGATTAAAGGCATGCGCCACCACTGCCCGGCTTGAACTCGTTCTTTATTATACTTCTTCCATACTTTTACTAATAATGTTCATCTGAAATTACTTACAAAATTTATTATTATAACTATAGTTACTTGCATATTCCCTTTCCCTGACAGGAATTTGTGAATGTCTTGTAATATTCATCTTTATAACTTAGGGTATTATATGCTTGATAAAATGAAGACACTTAGCACTTGCTAAAGGACATTAACGTTTTCCCCAGTAATACTCTCATTTGTATCTTAATGAATTAATTAAATAATTATTCTTTAATCACTTTTAGACAACAGTCTTTATCCTGCTCCTAGTCTGCTCTCTGACTGTTCTTCATTTCATACCTGTCCCTCCCTTCCCATCCCCCCCAGTCTCCAAGAGGATATCCCTATCTCCCAACCCCAACCCCACCAGACCTCCCTAATTCCTGAGGCCTCAAGTTTCTTCAGGGTTAAAGGTCTATTTTCTGACTGAGTCCTGACCCAGCAGTCCTCTGCTGTATATGGGTTGGGATCCTCCTACCAGCTGGTGTATGTTGACCGGTTTGTGGATCAGTGTCTGAGTAGTCTTGGGGTCCAGGTTAATTGGTCTTCCTATAACATCTCTCTCCTCCTCAGCTCTTCCATGTGTCATCTTTCATCATAGATTTTTCACTAACATTGAGAAGGATGAATAGTTTTATTTCATACTGTGTCAGGTATAAACATATTTAGCCAGGGGAAAAAGCTAACCTCTTAATATAGAACCTATGAACTCAGTGTAAGGAAGATTTATATTTATCAAAACAAATCTGCTTCCATTGTGTTTTTGATCTTTAGTTTCATACAATGGCTTTCTGTGCAGGTTAGTTTTGTCTTACACTCCAAATTTTCATTCTTTGTTCCTCCTTCTTTTTGATATTGTAGGTGAATTTTACAGTATTTAAAAGTTTCTTAAAATAAGTGCAAATATTTAAATTATTAAAATTTGAGTAGGAGAAAGAAAATGAACTCAATAGATTATGTATTTTTTTTTTTTGTTTAGGACTTAAATACTACAAATATTTGCAAAAATAACCCTAGATATATTTACCGCCTATTTTAATTTTCTATTGGAGGATGGCATCAGAAGTAAGATCTATAGTAGTCAAATAATACATGGCCTCAAAGGGCTTTATTTATTTTCTATGAGAGTTTCTAAAGGTTCATCACCTGTTCACATCCTCATAGAAAATCTTTTAGATTACGAAAAAAGAGCTCATTCTCTAAATATTTATTCATAAATATTGACTTGATAAACTGTACCTTTTCCAGGATATAAATTGTTGCTAGGAAGAACTCTGACAACTTCAAAACAACATGAAGTTCGTTCTGCTTCTTTCACTCGTTGGGTTCTGCTGGGCTCAGTATGACCCACATACTATGGACGGAAGGACTGCTATTGTCCATCTGTTCGAGGGTGAGCTGGGTTGATATTGCCAAGGAATGTGAGCGATACTTAGCTCCTAAGGGATTTGGAGGGGTGCAAGTAAGATTACTTCACAAATTAAATAGAGAGCTTACTGTGCTCACATAATATTCTACTCAAGAATAGTGACTTTAGAGTACAACTTCATTTCATATATAACTTTTCTGAGAAAGGAAAAAGTTTGATAGTTGTAGCATTTTTATACTTATTGTAGAATATCAGAAATATCTCTACAAAGTTTTTTCCATAATTTCAGGTGATTGTTAGTCAACAGATGTGAATGTTTATAGGTTGAGAAGTAATGCCAGATTATTGATAGGTTTCTTCAAGATTTAGGCATGTAACATAAGCCATAGTCTGGTACTAACTACAACTGTTTTACTTTTAGGTCTCTCCACCCAATGAAAATATTATAATTCATAACCCCTCAAGACCTTGGTGGGAAAGATACGAACCAATCAGCTACAAAATTTGCACAAGGTCTGGAAATGAAGATGAATTCAAAGACATGGTGACAAGGTGCAACAATGTTGGTGTAAGTATAGACAGATTTTCTTTAAAATTATTATATATTAAAATATTTCTCTTTTGTGTCTAATTCTTTTGTTTAAACCAGTTTGAAATTTTTAAATTTTACTTTATATTTTAGGTGTTATTGAAAAGACAATTCTATCTTACTGGCAATTTTTGAAATCCTTGAAAACATACCATTTGACTATATGAAAGAATAGTACTCATAATGCAAAATGTTGACTTTTAAAATTAATAAATATTAAAACTTCTTATGATATTTCCATGAGTATTTATTTATACATGAGGTTCAAGTCATGTTTATGTGATTTCTCTCTCTAACCACAATTCATAGGTTTTCCTCTCTATTATTATTTTAGGTCATAAATACATTCTTGGTTCTATAATGAAGAAACATGTATCTTTCCTCTGGTCTTTATCCATGTAGTATGTAGATTAAGCTAATTTTTTTCTCCTTGTAACCCTGTAAAATGTCAAACATAATAGTCTCTCAAGTTTATATCCTCTATGTTAAAAAACTGAACTTATGTTCATAATTCTGGTAGTGTCTCTCTCTGCTTACGAGCTCCATATTCTTTTTTACATAGTATGACTATAACTGATCTTCTTTCACATTTGTTTCCTTTCTCACTTGACTCACTTTTCTAATGTGAATCTACAAAACAGCAGATTTAATATTTTGGAATATTGCTGTGAGATGATAATGAAATTATAGATTTTTTGAGTCCAACTGAAGTATGCACTTTTCTTTCCTAGGTCCGTATTTATGTGGATGCTGTCATTAATCACATGTGTGGTTCAGGCAATGGTGCAGGAACAAGCAGTAACCTGTGGAAGTTACTACAATGCTAATAACAGGGAATTCTCAGCAGTTCCATACTCTGCTTGGGATTTTAATGATAATAAATGTAATGGAGAAATTAATAATCCAATGACGCTAATCAGGTAAAGAGAGATAATGATGGGAATAAAAACTGTCTGTGGTTCTGCAGATGCACAGAAATGTATGAAATGCCTTTGGACATAGGAAAATAGAATGCTACTAAGCCAGAATGTTGAAAAACAGAAAAGGAAAAATGTCCTATATTTTTGTTACATTATTTTGTAAGGATACCATAAAGTCAATGATAAAGGCAAGAGTGCTTTCTCTACAATTTGTCTGAAAAATTAAAAGAATGGTTTTATCAATTATATAAGTATTATAAATCAGAAAAATATTAAAAATATGAACAATATATGGAAACAATCCTCAAACATTGAGTTAATGTCTCAATTTTGTAGCAGTGTACTTAATATAAGCACCTTCTTTATTTGATTGTTTTGTCCTCTGTAAAATAAAGAAGAGGGAAGAAAAAGTAAGAAATGGAGAAAGATGCATGGAGAGAAAGAGAGAGAAATAAAGACAGAGAGACAGACAGACAGAGACAGAGAGGAAGAATGAGGATCAAAAATGAGAATGAACCAACTAAATGTTCATCTATTTTAATCTCTTATATTCTTTATAGTTACAAAATAATTTTAGAGTCTGTGTCCACATTAGAAAATCAATACATTCCATGTCCAATCAAAACCCATATAAAATTCACTATTGATAAATGTGTAAATGACTGAATGGAGAAATGAATTCTCAGGCAGAAATGGCTTTTTATAAATTAATCATATGTTTGCCCCAACAGGTCAGAAATTGTCGTCTGTCTGGCCTTCTGGATCTTGCACTGGATAAAGATTATGTTCGTACCAAGGTGGCTGACTATATGAACCATCTCATTGACATCGGTATAGCAGGGTTCAGACTTGATGCTGCTAAGCACATGTGGCCTGGAGACATAAAGGCAGTGTTGGACAAACTACATAATCTAAATACAAAATGGTTCTCCCAAGGAAGCAGACCTTTCATTTTCCAAGAGGTAGAACAATATACAGATTTTTTTTTTTAAGAAAAAAAATTGATATTATACTTTAATTACTGTTTCTCCCTCCCTTTCCTACCACCAAATACTTCTATGTACCTTTCCATATTTTCCTTCACATTCATGTCCTTTGTTTTTTACTTACTGTTATTATATGTATATGTGTGCATGTATGTATGTACAAAATATGTGTGTGTGTGTTTGTGCATGTATGTGTGTTTGTATGTGCATATGTACTTAGACCCATAACACATACATCTGTATACTTGCTAAATATAACTGATGTAGTTCATAGGGCTTCATATGTAAGTGATTCAGATCAGTTATTGCTCCCCATCTGTATGTTCTCAAAGTTGACTTGGTATTGGAAAAATGATTGTTGTGCTTTTCCCTTAGGAAGACTCCCTGTTCTCAGCTTTCCTAAGTTTTCTACAGTTCTTTTCATAGGGTATAAAGTCCAATGGGATTTTTCTTTAAATGTCATCATTTTGTAAACCAGATAATTGTTAGCATATTTCTCTAAGCATGTAATTAACAATGTAGGTTAATAACTCAGTCATGTGTAGACTTGTCATTCTGCCATTAAAAAACACGAGTGTTGATAATCAGAAAGTGCATATTTAATTATTTATAAGTACATATTTCAAAGCAGTGTTAACTTCATTAATTCATCTCATACATTCAAAGATATCATTTAACAAGAATGAGAAATCATAATGCTTATTCTGGCAGCCAATCTTCTAATTTTGAGTTTTGCCTCATATTCTCAGAGTTGTAGGTGTTTAAGGCAAATGAATGAAAACTTTTTTAGGAATAATTACATTTGAGCTGCACTGATGATGAATCCTTTGTATCTTTAATATCTTTAGAAAGTTAATGAGTTTATAAATACTGCTAATGTTGACAAGGTAGCAATTATTACCTTATTGTGAACTAGTGAATTTTCCCTTCTGACAATCATCCCAGAGGATAAAAATGACCCTTTTGTAATTTGGTTTGCAACTTGCTTTCTTTCAATATTATGACATATGGTTTATGAATAAAATCAGAATGTAGGTATGCAGAAAGCCATTAGTAATATTTGAATTACCGAACTATTTTAAATAATTCTAAATAGTATTCTCTTTCCATAATATGTCTCAAAGATATACTTAAAATGGCACTTTACCCAATGTCTCTCCTAGGTCATCGATCTTGGTGGTGAAGCAATTAAGGGTAGTGAGTACTTTGGAAATGGCCGCGTGACAGAATTCAAGTTTGGTGCAAAACTTGGCAAAGTTATCCGCAAATGGGATGGGGAGAAGATGTCCTATTTAAAATAACTATATACCATTTTGTCATCTGTTCTATCATACATCTGTTGTCATTTGGCATCAATGAGATGTTTCTTCAAATATCATAACTAAATTGTTGATTATTAGTTGGGCTTATTGTTCATTAACCCTCAATGAATAATATTTTTCATTTGTTACACCAATCACCTGATCTAAAATATCACTTAGTGATTTTTTCCTGGTTGTGATAAGTCCATTGGAGTCTAAGAATATTTGTTCATGGCCTACTAAAAATATGTTAGTATCCCAAGAATAGTTATATTAAGAAATGTCCCCTCTACTGTGACCACACTAAGAAGTTTCTTTATGCTATATTAGAAAATTGATTGAAAATTTAAAACTTTTTAATTTAAAAGCACAGTGTCAAATTTATTTCCACTCTATATTATATAATATGGATGTCTTAATTCCCAACTCCATAATATTACAATACAATTAAAAAAAATCTAAGAAATTCAAAAGAAAAGATGATATTGTAAGACCTAAATGTGGATAAAATTTCCATGTATGTTATCATAGAAAATTATATATATACATATATATGTGTGTATGTGTGTGTGTGTGTGTGCATCTCTATATGAAAGACTTCTTAGAAAATTTTCATTTATTTAGATAATTGAGGGTGCCATATGTAATGTTATACTAAGCATTGTGTCTTTTTTTTTAAATGCAGGAACTGGGGAGAAGGTTGGGGTTTGGTGCCTTCTGACAGAGCTCTTGTGTTTGTGGACAACCATGACAATCAGCGAGGACATGGTCCTGGAGGAGCATCTATCCTGACATTCTGGGATGCTAGGTAAGACAACATTCTTTGCTGCTGTGTAGCCTGCCCCTTTAATGACAGTAAAGTATTGTATCCTTCTCCTTTAATACTATTTTGAATCTTTCAGAATGTATAAAATGGCTGTTGGATTTATGTTGGCTCCTCCTTATGGTTTCACAAGAATAATGTCAAGTTACCGTTGGGCCAGAAATTTCCAGAATGGTAAAGTGAGTCTTGGAATTGTCCAAAGTATCATTTAATCTAGAAGGAAAGTGGTTCTGTTTTAAGTCCATGTGAAGTTATAGCCCATGATACTTATTATTAAGTGCTTATTCACATCAGTTTTCTAAAGTGAGGACAATGAAGAGGTATCTGGTAGTGAAAAACATCATTGAAGTGATAAAATACAGAATGAAAGAGTTATGTCTATTAAAGCCCAGAATCTTAGAGTTGACACTGAATTAGGGCTGTCTATACTAAAGGCAATTTCATATTCTCTCTGCCCTTGGTACAATAAATGTTATCATATGAAAATACTATTTTTCTCTGTGGAATGAGAAGGCAGAGTATTTAATGATAATCAAGGAAATTATCATAGATAGGTCCTTATGAGAATCACAGAATAGTGATTTGCTGAATAAATCTATGGATGAGTTTAATTATATGCATTATTTCTTTGTTTGTTATGTGCATTAGTTTAAACAATTATAAAATTGAACTAAGCAATTAGATAATCTGAAATCTGAAAGGCAATGCGAATTTTCCTATCTTAATGGAAGGTACTTATATCACATATCAAACACAATATAAGATACAAATATCACTTCTCTGTAAAATCTGACAAATATGTTTTATTTCCTTTTAAGAGGAGAGTCCCTTTGTTTTTAATTGAAATTTATTCTCTTTTTGAAGAGGTTTCATGCATAGAATGAGATTTTTTCCTAAAAATAAATGTAACTATTTTGCCATTATAAGATGTTCATTTATACTTGATTAACTTAATAAAGTCATTTTAGAAGCAGATTAGTAAGAAATCAGCTGCTATAAACTTAGAATGTATTATATTAAAGTATTTTTATATATGTTCTTTAGTGTAGAACTACCTATCTCCTTTACGCATAAACTGAGGCATATATATGCAGTGTATACTGATGTAGATTTCTCAGGTAGTAACTGAAGTCTTTCTTTCATTCTAGTTTTCCTGACTCTAATTTTCCTGTTTCTGTTGCATTGAAGAGCTTTTAGTGATATTGAGCAGGAAATAAGATGTTTATAAGGCATTTCTGATGTTGTTAATATGTTTTTAGAAAACCTGAGTTTGAAAAGAAGTTGGGACTTCAGTGAAGTCCTATAAAAACACTGAAGGATTTCAACAAAAATTAGACACTGCAAAGACAGAATTTGCTTGTCAGACATGATTTTGTTTTTTGTCAGGCAGCTACAAGTATTAAAATGACATGATTCTTTCAATAACTAAGGATCAGAATGACTGGATTGGACCACCTAATAACAATGGAGCAACAAAAGAAGTGACCATTAATGCAGACACCACTTGTGGCAATGACTGGGTCTGTGAACACAGGTGGCGTCAAATAAGGTGGGAATGTCCCTTCAGTTCTTTTCTAATAAGGAAGTTGTTTTACCTTTTATTTTCAGCTGTTGAATTAAAGGGTACCATTATTTTACATGCTATTGTGTTTATAGGAACATGGTTGCCTTCAGGAATGTAGTCAATGATCAGCCTTTTGCAAACTGGTGGGATAATGGCAGCAACCAAGTAGCTTTTGGCAGAGGAAACAGAGGATTCATTGTCTTTAACAATGATGACTGGTAAGTGGATATTGATTAGGGAATGTTTTATAATATTACATTCCAAGATGCTTCTTTTGTTTTCCTGTTCATTTTTTGTTTTTCATATGTGTCAAACTCTTTTTGACAATGAATTTAAGCCACAAGCAAATATTCAATATTTGTAAGAAAAATTGAATTTGGTTTCCTATTTTCTTTGTGTTTATACAATTTTGATTTTTGAGACCTTAACCACAGTGTACAATGACAGTAGCATATATTCATATTTACAAGTTGATTTGACACATTTTACAAAGTATCTAAATAGTAAATATATACATTAACATTAAAACTGTGCCATACAAGTACTGGAGTACTTTTTCCATTACCTTTGAGCATAACTTATACATTAATCCATTATATTCATACAGGATTTTCAATTATCTGCCTGCATGTTTTATATATTTTAGAAGCATATGTGTACTTGCATTTGATGTATGAGTTTCTTCAAGTGGTTGCTTACTCTGGCTTTAAAGCATACATTTTTCTTCTTTCACATGTAGTACTTCTCTCCAAGTCTTCTTTTATGACTCCCTCATCTGTAGTACTCAAGATCAGATTCAGTAGTGGTGCTTGTTACTGTGAAGGAAGAAGCATCCCTATTGCTGGGAGCGTGAGGCCTTCTTGACCTGCATAGTGATTTCAGTACAGCCATGGCTGGCAGGGTAGAGAGACCCTGTCTCAAAGACAAAACAAATAAAAAAAAATTCCAAGTGCAGAGAATCCCTTCTGGAGTCAGTCTCAACTCAAACTGTCTCAACTCAAAATCAGCTTCCTATCTGGTTGAATTTTTTTAATCTAAATCATGTTTTATTGGCAACAACAAAAATATTGAAGTATATAATTTTTTTTTTCTGAATGAGCACTTGAATTTTTTTAGGAGAAGTAGAATTACTTTATGCAAAAGTGTTCTACTACAAACCTGTATGCATTCATAGAAACTCTAGACTGAGTTTAATTTGAGAAAAAAAATTCATGTGGCATCATTTGATCTAAGAACCTGCAAAGAATGAATACTATTTAAAAACTTATTCTTAGTTTAATCGAGTAGAGGATAGACTGGAAACAAAGATGATCTCAGAAGAACTTTACTGATGAGCTTCTCTGCACTCTGTGTGTTTCTCTGTTGGGTCACTACAGTCAATGAAGCAAATAGACATTTAAATTACTGACTTTGGTATAGAGAATTTGCTTGCTCCAGCTGACACTTTATTGGTGTTTGGATTCTCTTACTGAGCTCTGAGTGCTTACTGTTGTATAGTACAAGGTTGGGGCACTTGTTGGTCTGTGGAGAATACATAATGGAACTTTCTGCATTTGACTAAGTTGAATTCCAAGTAAATACTCACTTTTATTTCCAGGGCTTTGTCAACAACTTTACAGACTGGTCTTCCTGCCGGCACATATTGCGATGTCATTTCTGGAGATAAAGTCGATGGCAATTGCACTGGACTTAAAGTAAATGTTGGTAGTGACGGCAAAGCTCACCTTTCTATTAGTAATTCTGCTGAAGACCCATTTATTGCAATCCATGCTGACTCAAAATTGTAAGAATCAAATTAAAGACATATAGTGAGCACATCAACCAAGTCTGTTTTTTTATGTGCTCCATATTATATTTTTTCTTTCTATTTTCTTTGTTTGTTATTATGGATGTATGTGTGCTGTGTGTGTCTGAGCACTGGAATGTATGTAGGATGTGTAAACATCCCTGTACCATTGTACAACCTCTCTGCATTTTTCACATGAGCTGTGGGGATAAAACTGAATTCATCATGTGTCCCTGAAAAGTACTTTAACTACTATTGTATGTTACCAGCTCATGTGTCCCATAATTCTTACATTTTATCTCCTTGTAGTAAATACCATAAGCAATAATCATGAATAGGTAGAAATCACAAAACTAACATAGACTCATCATATAACTACATGCAAGATCTACTAACCATTCACAGAGAGTCTAAATGTTTTTTGAAGAATATTCTCAGATATCTGAGTGGTGTACAAAGCAAAATATACTAAAGTTTTTGCACTAACTGTCTCCAACTGCAAACACAATCTTCACTGACCAAAGCTTAGAAAAACATAACAATTAGACCTTTTATTTCCATTGTATCCTTTCCATGCTTCTCACATACTTTTAGAGGGGTGGTGTTCTATTGGACTGTGAACAACTCATCTGAGACAACACTGGTGAAGAATAGTGGCTGTCCTTCTAGTAGCTCATTTTCCAAGTCTCCTTCAGTAGTATATTCAGAAATAGCAGGCACTTTGCCCATTTGATATAATAATAGTATATTGTCTACAGTTATTACAATTTTAAATGCCATGGATTTATGGACACAACTAAAAGTCCTTTATGAGTTGTGTCAAAATTCAAATTAGTGGATCAGGGAATTAAATGCTTTTGTAATTAAATCATAAATACAGAATTTTTCATTTTTTTTCTCTTTCCTCCCCTCTCCCCTGTTTCCTCTTGAACTCATAGTTTCTTTTTCTTAAGTGTTAATATCTATATTCACAGATAAGTGCCTAAATACATGAGTATTTTTCATAACTCTTTTATACACAGACACATATGATTAAATAATATACATTCATGATATATATATATGACTAAACATATATAAGTTTATACAATAACCAACATATATATACACAAATTATATATATTCCTAAGTATATAACTAAACTTGTTCTCTCTCTCTCTCTCTCTCTCTCTCTATATATATATATATATATATATATCATGCTCTCTCTCTATCTATCTATCTATCTATCTATATAATATAGTGGTGATATCTAACTGGACTGACAGCTTTTACTTCAAGAGGGAAATCATATATGGTTCTGTAATCTTAGCAAAACACCCATATCCACTGAAACTATGAATCTCAGAAGAGAACATGCCACTGCCATCTTACTAGATAAGCATAATTCAAAAATGTTGATAACAAGTTAACTTTGGAGCCAGGCAGTGGTGGCGCACACCTTTAATCCCAGCATTTGGGAGACAGAGGCAGGCAGATTTTTGAGTTCGAAGCCAGTCTGGTCTACAGAGTGAGTTCCAGGACAGCCAGGGCTACACAGAGAAATCCTGTCTCGAAAAACCAGAAACACACACACACACTCATATACACACACACCCAAAATAAAAAAAAAAAAAAGTTAACTTTGTACACAACTATGTTTAAATGTTAGTTCCTATTAAAGAAGCTTTTCCTTTTTTCTCAGAGCAGATTTCTTTTTAACAGAAAGAGGTTGTTATATAGAAATTATATATAGTGAGAATCTCACTTGATCAAAGAAGGGAAATCAACTAACTCTGCTCTGTCCAGCTCTAATTGATACCTCTACAACACTGGACCTGCATCATCAGGTTCAAGGAAGATCACACAATAGGAAGCAGAAAGATTTTAAAGAGACAGAGTACCAGAATGTCTGGAGTGAGATTGAGATTCTGTTCTCTAGAAATGACAGAGAAATTCAAATGTGATACCTCAAAATCATCACTGGATAATTAAGGCATAAACAGGTACATCATGAATAGACATGCTAAGGTTGGAGGAGCTAATATACAGAATCCAATCCTTATACGAAGCAGTAAAGGAAATTAATAACTGCTGAGAGAAAGAGAGAAAAATTAAAATTTCCCTGGATGATCCCTTTTTGATCATCTAACACCAAGTGATCAGAACAGAAATCATATACATACAAGCCAATTTTCTATCATTTGGGAGGCAGATATATCTGTGAGTGTGTACAGCCTATTATACATTCAAAGTTCTAGGCCGTCCATGCATACTCAGTAAGACCTTGCCACAAGACTTCAAAAATAAATAAGTAGGATATTTTGATACATACCATGAATAGTTTGGATTTCAATCTTCTGTCAGATGTCAGTTGATGAAGATTTCTCACATTTTTCCTATTACCTTTTCATTTATTTGAGTACTCAAAATTTATTTGATTTACAGAAACCTTTGTAGCATAATGAGATCATGCCCATGATTGATCTTATTACTGTTCATGGAAATAATACTCATGATGTCTATTCCTGAGCATATGGTAGCATAGAGTGGACATATTTTTAGCTTTTGAATATTTCTTGTGCTTGTTCCCATAGTGGCTGCACCAACTTGAAATCTCTTTCTTAACTCTCTTTTTAAAATATATTTATTAATAAACAACAACAATGATACAACACACATTTATCTATGTGATTAAACCCTACCCCCATATGAGTATGTATATGAATTCATAAGTAAAACAGACTGTTCATATACAGCTACTTGTACATTTATGACTTCAAGGATAACCATTTGTTTTATTTTTGTTTTTAAATCACCAAATGGTTTATTGAACCATGGGCAATGTTATTTCACAGGCTCTTACAATTTTCAGTTTCCCATGGTTCTTATTTTTAAGGATGGGCCATCATTCTTATCCATGTTGACATGTATTTTAGTATTGTACATTTTTATGTCTTGTTTAGGCAGGCTATTTTGTTGATCTATCAGAGTTGCAGTTTCCCTCTCATTTCTAGGAAACAACTTCAAAGCAGACTTTCTAAGTCTATCTCTAACAATCTCTCCACTTCCTCTTCAGTAATATCAGCAGCAAATGATGGCCTTGTGTTGTAGATATATCAGTTGTGGCTGGGCACCACAGGATCACATATGCTATGGTTTGTGGCAAGTACAGTGTTCTGGAATTTTCTCTTTCTCACAAAATGACATTTATTTGATGAAATGAAAAAGTTTTATTTATCTATGGGCAATAAATGTAAATATTTAGTATGCAATTGGAAATTTTGTGGTTTAATAAACTGATGGTAGTGCATTCTTCTACTATATGTGACCCCATTACACTTGCATAGTTAGATTGGATTTCTACATCAGGCATGATTTCCCTCCTTTAAGCAGTGGTTAAATCCAGTTAGAGAGTTTTTTTATGCCTGGCACATCTCACCTTACATTTTGGTACTGCAGTTCACAGTATGCAAAACTCATTAATATGCTAAGTGACTATCATCCCTCCAACTCTCAATTCGCAAACCAAAGCCCAGCAATGTGGATGCTAGTCAGCAACAAACATGTTTCCTCCTCACTCAGTTCTGGTTTTATTCCTTTCTTTTTTTTCTTTCCTTTTCTTTAATTGGCTATTTTATTTATTTACATTTCAAATGTTATCCCTTTTCCCGGTTTCCCTTCAGCAAATCCCCTATCCCCTACCACTCCCCCTGCATCTATTAGGGCATTTCCTCACCCACCCACCCACCCACCTACTCCTGCCTACCTGCCCTCGAATTTCCCTAAGCTGGGGCATCCATCGAGCCTTCACAAGACCTCTCCTCTGAATGATGTACAACAATACCATCCTCTGTTACTTATGTATCTGGAGCCATGGGTCCCTCCATGTGTACTCCTTCGTTTGTCCCTGGGAGCTCTGGGGGGTCTGGTTGGTTGATATTGTTGTTCTTCCTATGTGGTTGCAAACCTTTTCAGTTCCTTCAGTCCCTCCTCTAGCTCCTACATTGGGGACCCTATGCTTAGTCCAACGATTGGCTGCAAGCATCTGTCTCTGTATTTGTAAGGCTCTGGCAGAGACTCTCAGGAGACAGCTATATCAGGTTCCTTTCAGCAATCACTTTGTGGCATCCACAGTAGTGCAGGAGTTTGATGACTGTATATAGGATGGATCCTCAGGTGGGGCAGTCTCTGGATGGCCTTTCCTTCAGTCTCTTCTCTGTACTTTGTCTCCTTATTTTCTCCTGCTAGTATTTGTTTCCTGTCTTTCTTCTTCTTGAGCTTCATGTAGTCTGTGAATTATATCTTTGGTATTCTGAGCTTTTGGACTAATATCTACTTATCAGTGAGTGCATACCATGCGTGTTCTTTTGGGACTGGGTTACCTCTGTCAGGATAATATTTTCTAGTTCCATCCATTTGCCTAACAATTTCATGAAATCATTGTTTTCAATAGCTGAATAGTATTCCACTGTGTTAATGTACCACATTTTCTGTATCCATTCTTCTGATGAAGGACATCTGGGTTATTTCCAGCTTCTGGCTATTAGAAATATGCTGCTATGAACATAGTGGAGCATGTGTCCTTAGTACATGTTGGAGCATCTTCTTAGTATATGCCCAGGAGTGGTATAGCTAGGTCCTCAGGTAGAACTATGTCCGAATCACCAGACTGATTTCCAGAGTGTTTGTACCAGCTTGCAATCCCACCAATAATGGAGGAGTGTTCTTCTTTCTCCATATCCTTGCCAGCATTCGCTGTCACCTGAGTTTTTGATCTTATCCATTATGATTGGTATGAGATGGAATCTCAGGGTTGTTTTGATTTGCATTTTCTTGATGACTAAGAATGTTGAATATTTCTTTCCTGCTTGATTTTCTCTTCTTGACTTCCACTAGGAGGATGAAAGTTAGAGCTGTGCAGTTCCTGCTGAAATAGAACAATGTCCATTTTACTTAATCCCTTGCTATTTTAGGATGAGGTGCTAAGTGCCAGAAGCTGCAGTTCTGGTCTCAGAGGAACACAGAAGGCAGGTCAGCTACAGTAGCAAAGTAAATTAGACTTAGTTAAGCAACCTGTTAATTATTATGCAGCCTCCCTAAATATCTGATATAACAAATGTCTTACCTCCGTATCTCTTAAGACAAAAATCTTACACTTTGCAGATGCTGTTCCCCCTCTGTTGCCTCAAGGAGAACCATCAAGAAAGAAAACCAGCCAGTGCTGGCCCCAGCCTGAGGTTAACTTATTGAATTCTTTATATATTTTGGATATTAGTTCTCTGTTGGATGTAGGGTAGTGAAGACTATTTTCCAATCTATAGGTTGCCAATTTGCCCTATATATGATGTTGTTTGCCTTCCAGAAGCTTTTCAGTTTCATGAGGTTCCATTTATCAATCAGTGATCTTAGAGTTTGAGCCATTGGTGCTCTGTTCAGAAAAGTTTCCCCTGTGTCAATGTGTTCTAAGTTCTTTCCCACTTTCTCTTGCTTTAAATTTGATATATCTGTTTTTATTTTGAGGTCCTTGATCAACTTGGACTTGATCTTTGTGCATGGTGATAAATATGTCTATTTTCATTCTCTTACATACAGACCGCCACTTAGACCACCACCATTCATTGAACATTCTTTTTTTCCACTGTATGATTTTGGCTTCTTTGTCAAAGATCAACTGTTCATAGATGTATGGGTTTACTTCTGGGTCTTCAATTCTATTTCACTGGTCAACTTTCCTATCTCTGTACAAATACCGTGTGGTTTTTCATCACTATTGCTTTGTAGGACAGCTTGAAATCAGGGATGGTTATTCCCCCCAGAAGTTCTTTTATTGTTGAGAATTGTTGTGACTCTCCTGGATTTATTTGTTTTTTCACATGACATTGAGAATTGCTGTTTCCATGTCTTAAGAATTATGTTGGAATTTTGATGGGAATTCCATTGAATCTATAGATTGATTCTGATAAAATGACCATTTCCACTGTTATTCCTGTCTGTCCATGAGCATGGGGTATTGCAGTGGTATTTATTTATTTATTATCCCGAATTCTGTCACCATCCCAGGCCTCCCCATATAGCCTCCCTTCCTCCATCCCTCGTTCCCTTCTGGAGAAATCACTGTCCCTGATCTCAAGCTTTACTACAGATCAATAGTAATAAAAACTGCATGGTGTTAGTACAGAAACATACAGGTTGATCAATGAAATAGAATTGAAGACCCAGAAATACATCCTTCTCCTCATGGGAGAACTGAATCTCCTTTCTTATTCTTTCTCCTTCCCTAGCTGGCCAAAGTTCTTCCCTATTCTCTCTTCTCCTAAGACATTGGATGATCTGCTTTTATCAGAAATGCAGAGAACAAATGGTAAGAATTGTTCACACAAACTTGAGATAGGAGATTCTCTCTTTCGTTCTTTCTTCCTCCATCTCTCCCTCTATAGCTCCCTCTCTCTTTCATTCCATTCAAAATGCTGCCACCCCTCCAGGTCCATCCTCACTGAGTCCCTCCCCTATCCCTCCTCTCCTTCACATCTGAGAGGGTGCCCCACCTACACTACAAATTTGGTATGTCAAGTCTCTGCTGGATTAGGCACATCCTCTCCCACTGAGGCCAGACAAGGCAGATGTCTGATACATATGTGCCAGGAGCCTCAGTTCAGCCTATGTATGCTCTTTGGTTGGGGGCACAGACTCTGAGAGCTCCCAGGGGTCCAGGATAGTTGACACTCTTGGTCTTCCTGTGGGGCACCTAATGCCTTCAGGGTCTTCAATCCGTCCCCCAGCTCTTCTATGAGAAACAGGATATTCTCACCATAAGCATTAAAATGGCATTTCCTGATTGAAACAAGATTTGAGCACAGAGAAATCAGTATCTGAATAACAAATGGATAACCTTCACTCAATTCACAAAATAGTATGCCTACAATTCTCAATTCCACTTTCTTCCTCAGCCCCTGATTCTCATAATCATTCAATATTTTCTACCCATATTGTTCTTACTTACTTCAAGTCACACATGTTCTATCCACATACCCTCATGCCTCATTTTATCTGTCTTTTAAGTGACCCTTGTCTAGTACTTTGGTTCTTTTTAAATTCTAAGTTTAATATACAAATCTAAAAATTTGAAACTATGATTTTCATGAGAGATCACATGCAACATTTGTCTTTCTTTTTTCTTCATTTATTTATATATTTATTCATGTATTCACTTTACATCCTATTTGCCACTCTTCATCCTATCCTTTCTGTCCCACCCTCACAACCCCATTACCTCCCCTTCTCCTCAGAGAACGGAGAAGTCCCCATGGGTACCACTCCACCCTGGTACATCATGTTGCAGCAGGACTAAGCATATCAGGCTCTTGACAGCAAGCACTTCTTGGCATCAGCAATAGTGTCTGCGTTTGGTGTCAGCAGGTCAGATAGATCCATAGATGGAGGAGTCTCTGGATGGCCTTGCCTTCAGTCTCTACTCAACTCTTTGTCCCTGCATTTCCTTTAGGCAGGAACAATTCTGGGTTAATATGTTTGAGATGGATTTGTAACCTCATCCCTCAACCTGGGGCCATGCCTAACCTCTGGGTATGGTCTCTACAAGTTCTCTCTCCCCTTTTTGGGTATTTCAGCTAATGTCATCCACGTTGGGTTCTGGGAGCTTCTTGCTTTCCTGGTATTTGGGACTTTCTAGAGGCTACTCCCAGTTCCCCCATCCCCCACTGCTACACAACTCTGTTCAATTTCTTAATCCTCTATTCTTCTCCCCCTTCTCCTCCCACACCAGATCATGACCCCCTTCTCTCTCTCCCTCCTCTCTTCCTCCTAGATTCCTCCCTACATCTAACTCTTGTGATTATTTTGCTACCTTTTTTTAGTAGGGCTGAAGAATCCACACTGTGCTATTTGGTGTAAATATGTACCATTTCATCATTTGATATTTGTTAGATCTTTGTCATTTGGCATCAATAAGTTATATATGTAACTCATCTAATTTACCAAATTATGAATAGTTGATAATTAGTTAGACTTACTATTTCCTAAACGTTAGTTACTCCTCTTTTTAGTTTGTGATATGATCTTCATGGAACCCTGGGAATACAAAGTATCACTTGGAGAATTTTGTCCATTTGTGATCAGTCTGTTAGATTCCAGAAATGCTTCTCTATGGTCTACTGAAGTATTATTATTATTATTATTATTATTATTATTATTATTATTACTATTATCTTTATAAGTTATCATTAAAATGTTTCAAAATATAGAACTTATGTATATCAAATATTAATTGGAAATTTTGAATATTAGTGTTATAGCAACACAGTTATAAATCCTGATTTTTGTTCAATATCATTTAACATGTATGCTTTACTTCTCATGTCCATTTTAATTACAATACAATTAAAAATATTTAAAGGAAATAATTAAGGCTAAAATGTTTATAATGTGATACTTAAATGTGGATAAAGTTCCCATGTACATTTTCATACATAATGATTTCTTCTCTCTCTCTCTCTCTCTCCCTCTCCCTCTCCCTCTCTTTCTGTGAGTATGCCTGTGTATCTGTGTGTATATCTGTGTGTCTGTGGGTCTGTGTCTGCATGAAGATTATTTTGATAACCGAGAATGCCATATGTAAAGTTACCCTAAGCATTATAAAAGAATAATATGTTGTTTCTTTTTCTAATGTAGGAACTAGAGAGAATGTTGGGCATTGGTGCCTACTGACAGAGCCCTTGCGTTTGTGGACAACCATGCTAATCAGCGGGGGAATGGTGCTAGGGGAAGATCCATTCTGACATTCTGGGATGCCTCATAGGAGAACATTCTTTGTTGCTTTGTAATCTGCCTTTAATGACAGTAATGTATTGTATACTTCTACTTTAATACCAGTTTTAATTTTTTCAGAATATGTAAAGCATGATTGATTATTTATGTTGGCTCATACACATGGATTCAGAAGAGAAATTTCAAGTTACCATTGGGTAAGAAATGTCCAGAATGGAAAAGTAAATCTTGGAATTGTGCATAACTTATTTTAATTTGGAGAAGAAAGCAGTTCTATTGCAATTTCTCATGAAGTTATAGCATATGATACTTATTATTAAGCATTTATTCACTACATTTTTGTAAAGTATGGACATTAAAGAAGTACTTGATAATAAAAAAGAAAAAAGTAAGAACAAAGTACAGAATGCAAACAGGTATATTTGATAAATCCCTGACTCATAGAGTTCACATGTGATTGTGCTTGTTAATACCAAAGAGATTTTAAACCCTTTATGGCCATGGTTTGACAAATACTGTCATATGTAAAATACATTTTTTTTTTTGTCAAATGGGAAAACAGCTGATTTGATGTTCATGAAAACAGATAGAATATATATAATCTTACAAGAACTATAAAACAGTGATTAGCTGACAAGTCTATGGATGGTAAGAAACAATCAGTAAGTTTGACTTTGTTGGGAGAGTAAGTGTAAATAATTTCAAAATTAAGCTAAAATTAAGACTATTGGTTATTGGATAGGTTATATGAAATTTTCTACTTCAGTGGATGATACTCAAATACAAAATTGAAATGTTTCTTCTCTGTAACTCAGACAAATATTTTTCTGTTTTCTTTTAAAGTGAGAACCCCATTAGTTATTTATTGAAATTAATTTTATCTTGAAGAAGTGGTTTCATATGAAGAATAAGCTGTTTATATTTTAGAAACAATGTTTAAAATATTTGTCATAAAATGCACATCTATGATTTCTTCAACTTAGTTAAAAATGTCAGGATATATTATTAGTGTGTTTCACCAGCAGATAGTAAGAATCAACTATTATTAATTTGAAATGGTTATATTAAAACTATTTCTATAATTGTTTTTTAAATTTTAGGGTAGCCAACAACTAGCTCTGTTTTATGATTGAACTGAGGCTTGTATATGTGTAATGATGGACAGTGTCAGAACTCAGCCTGTTGTTTAATTATAGTGTTCCTGACATTCATTATTTTGTTTCAGTCACACTGAATTGCTTTTAGTGATACTGTACATAGAATGAGAGGTTT
Source organism: Rhynchomys soricoides (assembly GCA_019843965.1). NCBI lineage: Eukaryota > Metazoa > Chordata > Mammalia > Rodentia > Muridae > Rhynchomys > Rhynchomys soricoides. The sequence goes on from JADRCH010000243.1 coordinate 6,924,973, forward strand.
AAAATTTGTTTTTGATGATTTAAGTATGGTCATAGAGAACCTGAGTCTGCACAGAAGTTATAGTGTCAGTGAGGACCTGTAAAACACTCAAGAACTTAGACGAAAATTAAACTCTGTAGAGACAGAATAGGCAGGTTTTGTTTTCTATAGTGCCAAGAATCAGGCTACAGTCATTCAAATGACCTGATCATTTCAATGATTAAGGATATGAATGACTGAATGGGACCACTTAGTAACAATGGAGCAAAGAAAGAAGTGATCATTAAACCAGACACTACTTGTGGCAATGACAGGCTTTGTGAACATTGATGGCTTCTAATAAGGTGGGAATTTCTCCTGCATATTTTGTCTAATAAGAAAGTTGTTTAACCTTTTATTTTAATCAGTTGAACTTAAGTGTACCAGAATTTTACATGACATTGTGATTTTAGGAACATGGTTGCCTTCAGAAGCAAAGTCAAAGGTTAGCCTTTTGCAAACTGGTAGGATAATGACAGCAACCAAATTGCGTTTGGCAGAAGAAACAGAGGGTTCCTTATCTTTAGCTGTGGTGACTGGTAAGTGGATATCGGTTAAAGAAGGTGTTAATACTGCAATTTGGATCATTCTCTTTTTGTCCTGTTCATTTATATTTTCTTATATGAAAAATATTATTTCTCCTATGGACTTAAGACTCTAAATGAATGCTGAAAGTATAGAAGCCACAATGTTGCTTGTTTTCATATTCTTCCATTCTTTGTGCAAAATTTTGCTGTTGAGATCTTCCACTGCATTCTTAGAATGGCAGTGGTGTACATTCATATGTATATGCTCATTTGGTATGTTTTACAAAACAAGTATTGAAAATAAATTTTAACATAATTTAAACAATGTGTAGTACAAATACAGAACTCACCCCACTGTCTCTGAATATCACTTACTGTTTTTATTTAATTTAATTATATGAATTCTTCAATTTTCTGTCTGTTTGTGATATTATATTTGTGCCTGTGTACTTACACCTGGTCAATGATTTCCTAAAGTTCTTTTAGTTTCACTCCTAAAGTTTTCATTATTGTACACCCATTTCCTATACACTTCTCTGATGTTGATTTGCCCATGCACTCATCTGTAGATGAGCTCATCTGTAGTTCAAAGCTATAGTTGCATTGTCCAAATTGGAAGGCAGTTTCTAATTCAGTAGAGGACATCTTAGCATGAATCATATTTTAATACCCAAAAAACAAATATGTAAGAAACATAATATGTACCATTTTTGTTGTTGTTGTTTAAGACCACACAGCTAGTTGTTTGGAGAACCAGAGTGACTTTTTATACTTAGTGTTCTACTATAAACTATGCATGTCTCCATAGAAATCATAAACCATGTTTAATTCTAGACCAGATTCTTTGTGGCCTCATGTAATATAGGAATTGTTAAAGAAATAATGATATTAATGTTTATTAAAGTTTTTAGACCGTAATTACAGCTGAGGACAGATGTTAAGAAACTATGGTCATCACAGGAGGTCATTGCCACTGAGCTCCACTATGTTCGTTGCCTGTCATTGTATGGTAAACATCAGCACCAACTGTTCATTTAACATTTTGGTTTTTTTTTTTTTTTTTTTTTTTTTGATATTTACGTTACTTATATTTCAAATGTTTTCTCCTTTGGAAACACCCTATCCCATCCTCCCTCTCCCTGCCTCTATGAGGGTGCTCCCCCACCCTCCCACCCACTAATCCAGTCTCGTCTTCCCTTCCTAGCATTCCCCTACACTAGGGTATCTAACACCCTCAGGATCAAGGGCCTCTCCTCGCACAGATGGCCAACAAGGCCCTCTTCTGCCACATACGTGGCCAGCACCATGGCCATATTCTTTGGTTGGTGATCCAGTCTCCAAGAGCTCAAGAGGGTCTGGCCAGTTGACACTGCTATTCCCTCCATGCGGTTGCAAACCCCCTCAGCTCCTTCAGTCAGTCCCTTCTCCAACTCCTCCATCTGAAATCTCATGCTCAGTCCAATGATTTTCTGGGAGTATCTGCCTCTGTATTTGTCAGGCTCTGCCTGAGCCTCTCAGGAGACAGCTAATCATGCTTTCATCAGCAAGCACTTCCCAACATCCACAAGAATGTCCAGATTTGGTGGCTATATATGGGATGTATCCCCAGGTGGGGTAGTCTTTTGGATGGCCTTTCCTTCTGTCTCTGTTCCACACTTTGTATCCATATTTCTTCCTGTGAGTATTTTGTTCACCCTTCTAAGAAACACAGAAGTATTTATACTTTGGTCTTTCTTTGTCTTAGGCTTCATATGGTCTGTAAATTGAATCTTGGGTATTCTGAACTTTTGCGCTAATATCCACTTATCTGTGAGTACATACGGTGTTTGTTCTTTTGTGACTGAGTTACCTCACTCAGGATGATTTCAAGTTTTATCCATTTGCCTGTGAAAGGCAAAGGACACTGTCAATAGGACAAAATGGCAACCAACAGATTGGGAAAAGATCTTTACCAATCCTACATCTGATAGAGGGTTAATATCCAATATATACAAAGAACTCAAGAAGTTAGACTCCAGAGAACCAAATAACCCTATTAAAAATTGAGAAACAGAGATAAATAGAGAATTCTCAACTGAGGAAACTAGTAGGGCTGAGAAGCACCTAAAGAAATGTTCAACATCCTTAGTCATCAGGGAAATGCAAATCAAAACACCTCTGAGATTCCACTTCACACCAGTCAGAATGGCTAAGATCAAAACCTCAGGTGACAGCAGATGCTGGCAAGGATGTGGAGAAGGAGGAATACTCCTCCATTGCTGGTGGGATTGGAAGCTGATACAACCACTCTGAAAATCAGTCTGCTGGTTCCTCAGAAAATTGGACTTAGTACTACCTGAGGACCCAGCTATATCACTCCTGGGCATATACCCAGAAGATTCTCCAACGTGTAATAAGGACACATACTCCACTATGTTCATAACAGCCATATGTATAATAGCCAGAAGCTGGAAACAACCAAGATGTCCCTCAACAAAGGAATGGATACGGAAAATGTTGTATATTTGCACAAGGGAATACTACTCAGCTATTAAAAACAACAACTTCATTTAACATTTTAAATGATGACTTTAGTATAGAGAATTCTCTCACCTACACTGGCTCAGAATTGGTTTTTTGAATTATTCCACTGAATATCTTACTAATTATTGTTCTATACTACATTGTTGAGGCATTTATTGTTCTATTGATAATTTGCATGCTTTACTTGCCCAAGTAGTATTTAAGTTAAATACTAACTTTCCTTTAGGCCTTTGTCAATTAGAGACTTTACAGACTAATGTTCCTGATAGTTCACACTGTGATGCCATTTCAGGAGATAAGATTGATGGGAATTGTACTGGAATTAAAGTTCATGTTGGCAGTGATGGCAAATATCACTTTTCTATCAGTAACTCTGCTGAAGATCCACTTATTGCAATTTAGCAAACTCAAAATTGTATAGACAGAGAGCATTGATTGGTTGTGTTTCTTTTTCATATATACATCAATTCTTTCTTTTATCTCTTTATATTTTCATATATACTTTAATATTATCTTTTATTTCATTATAATCAGATGTGTAAGTATGATGCTTGTGTGTGAGTTTTGGCATATATGTAGTATGTTTGAGGCCAACCCCATGTTATTGCTTGTCTTCTCTATATTTTTCCATGTACTCTTCGGATATTACTTAATCCATCAAACTTACAAGGAAAGCAATTTTATTTGCTGTCCAGTGTTGCTAGCACAAATGTGCCTTAATTATTAGAATTTCTTTCCTTGTATTAAAAGATACATACAATCAGTGTGAATAAATACAAAACCAAATGAAGCTCACATGCAATTATTATGTACCTACATCCAATTTTTACTGTTTATTAGGGGAAAACCTTTCAATTATTATTGACAAGAAATTTACAAAATTATGATTGGCATCCTGAACAATATTTTGTTTTACTCTCAACATCTTTGCATTCATATACTCCTGTATTTTACTGTTAATGATTTAATTAAAACATTTTTTCATAATTTCATAAAGCATGCATGTGTTTATGAATACGTATATATAATGTACATTGATTATACATTATAACCGTATGGTCTTCTCTTATCGTCTTCTTTTCATCTTGCCCATTCTTTTCTCAATACTTCTGTCACTCCAGACATATATACATGTTCCAGTATTTTTATGACACATTACAATTAAGTAGACTGCTTCTGTGAAAGTGGGTGGGAGGTTATTTATTAGATGAACAAGTTACCACTGTTTAAATCACTTAAAACAATGACTTCACATTCCCCAGTGTGATGACTATTTTTGGTTGTCAATTTGACTACATTTGAAATTAAATAAAACCCAAGAGTCTGGATACACCTGTGTGGGTTGATGATGATGATGATGATGATGATGATGATGATTAAAATTTTTGAGGTGGGTAGAGACATCTTTACTCTGTATTTTGAGGTGTCAAGGTTTGTCTTCATCTGGGCCATACATTCTGGTGGCAGGCTATATGAATGTCATAGAAGAAGGAAGCTTTCATTCCTGACCTGCTTGTCCATCTCTTGCTGGTATGTTCATCCCTTCACTAGAACTAGAGTCTCTTTCTTAACTATTCTGAAATAGACATAAGAATGAGACATCATTCTCATGAACTGAAGAACTACAGGATTTATAGACTTTCCCTTGGTAGACAGCCATTATTAGAATAGATGGAAAACAGACTATGAACTTCTCTAATCCTTGTTCTATATACATAGACTCATATCTATCTATCTCCCAAAAACCCTGAATAGTATAGCCAGCAATAATTAACAGCTAATAAATGTTCAGGAAGACGTGAGACCTTCTAGAAGCTCCTGTCTGACCTGTACTGTTGACCTTCCCAGTGTTCTGCATGACTCTTGCAGGCAAACATTAATACATTAATGTTGTGAGTGCATGGGTGCAACAGCTACATTCTGTCCAGACGACTGCATTTCAAAGTACTCCTTCTCGTTTTCTGGATCTTTCAGTCTTCACATCATTACTTCCTTTATATTCTTTAATGTCTCAAGGGGTCATAGATATGTTCCTTTTAGGGATGAGTACTCACTAGTCACTTATTTTAGCAGTTTGATTAGACACCTCTCTATATTAACTGTCACCAACAACAAATATAGGCTTCACTGACCAAGGCTAATAGAGTAAAAGATACAAATTAGGTCTTTTATTTCCCACATATCAAGTCCACTTTGTGCTTTCCATATACCTTTGGATAAGCGGTCTTCTATTGGAGGATGGTAGACTTATCCAGGGTAATATTGATTTAAAAACAAACAAAAAGTGCTATACTCCCAAGCATCTATTATTTGGCAGTTCTCCTTAAATAGTATATGTAGAAACAGTAAGAAGGCAATTGGATACTATGTGCAATTGACAAAACAATAGTAGTGCATTGTATCCTATATATTTTAATTTTCTTAGCCATGACTTAGTTCATGTGAATTTATTTTAAAATTCAATTACAAAGTGGTAGTGACTTCCTTAACAATCATGGTACTATAATTTTTTAAATTAACATGTAATTGTACAATTTACTCCAATCATTTTATTAGTTCCTCTTAAAATAAAGACTTATTAAATTTTTGTATATAAATATAAAATGTATCAACATACACACATACACTCACCCATACACAAATTTTATCCATTTATCATTATCATCATATATGCATATACACATAAATGCATCTTGCTCAGTTTATATAAGGTTATTTATATGCTTATGATTTAAGGGCTAGCCACTTGGTACTGGATCACCAATTATTATGCTGATCTGTTGGGATGTTTATTTCTCATCCTCTCAACATTCTTTAATTACCTAATGTTTGTTTAGGAGTGAATCTTCTTGCTGTCCCTCTTCCATGTTAGAATGTCTATTACTGATGTAATTCTTCAATTATTGTTTAAGATTCCAATTTCCCAGTGATTTCTAGGATACAATCACCCAGCAGATTGTTTAGCTCTCTAGATCTAGCAATCTTTTCACACACTCTACCACAATGTTATTTAGCTTGAAGGCAGAAGTTGTGTTGTTGATATATCAATTGGTGCAGGGCACCACACAGTCATTATTCTCTGCATTTTGACCAGTACATTTTTCTGTAATGGTTTCTTCTGTTGAAAAAGAGAAATTTCTTCCATGGGAGATTAACATCTTCTCAGATCTGTGGGACTGAGGATGAATATTTATAATGCAGTATGAAATTGTGCTCTTTTAATAAACTGGTAATAGTAGGTTCTTTAAGATCATTGACCTCATGATACTTGAATAATTAAATATGTTTTCTACACAAGGCACATGATTTTCCTCCTGTCTATGAGCTCTTAATTTCCATTAGAGATATGTTGTGTAGCAGGAACATCTTCCCTTCCATTTTGATTTTGCTGTTCACAGTGTCTAAAGGAATTAGACAGTAAGATCCTTGATGTCTTTTCTCCTCTCATCCTACAGTCAACCAAGCACAGGCCATCACTACAGATGCTAGTCAGCAGTGTAGTTATTTTAAGCTCAGTTCCAGTTTGATTTCTTTGTGTATTATATCTACGCCATGATATTTTCAGCAATATCTTTCTAGCCAATTATTATGAAAAAACAAGAAAACTGAACTAGCATGCAGTTGGGGGGTCTTTGTGGTCTGAGCAACTAAGAAAATCTAAGGAATTTTGTTATACCCAGCACTAGGTTTATGTTTAATATTATAATGTTTTTGATGTAGTGTTATATAACTTGCACATATAGCTCACTTTAAACTATATTTATTGTTTAATTTTAAAAAATCTAATACCTTCAGAGAGTGGATTTTCAAATAGTTTTTTTCACACATAGATTTGGTAACTTCTTCCTCATTCTCATTTTCTTCCTTATCCTTGATCTTTATCCCCACAAATTCTTTCTACACTAACTTCTCTCTCATATCTTCATATCACATGTATTCTAACTGTTAATATTCTGTCTAAACTCCAACCCACAGTTACCTGGCAACAGCCAGATATGCTCCTCCTCATAGTTACCTGGCAACAGCCAGGTAGGCCTGACCCACTATAAAAGGGGATGCTTGCCCCCTGCTGTCTCTCTTACCTCTCTTACCTCTCTTGACTCTTTTCTTGAGCTCTTGCCTTGCCTCTTGCACTCTTGTCCCCTCTCCCCACACTCTCTCCATTTCTCTGCCTTTCTCTGCCTCTGCTACCCTCTTAACTCCACTCCCCATTCCCTGAGTAAACTCTATTCTATACTATACCATTATGTGGCTGGTCCCTCAAAGGGAAGGGATACCTCGGCATGGGCCCCCTGAGGCACCCCTTCCCTCACAAAATATCTCTTTATCTTTATATAAGCACATCACTTACATATACACACATACTTATATGCATATGTACATTTCATGGATGGAGCAAAAGCTTCCATGGAAAAGTTCCAACAAGCAAGTACCAACTTAAAAATAACTCACTCATTCTATATAAAAAAACAAGCTCCAACATTTATTGCTCAGAGAAAGAAAAAGCTTCTACCATTTTTACTGCAGGAAGTAAGAAAACAGCCACATCTTTCTATTTGCAAAAGAAAGAAAAAGCCTTGTTTTTATTGATGAAAGTAAAAGAGTCTTCTTGATTGTTGTTCTTAGTTCTTACACTTTCTTAGGTAAGAAAGAATAGATCACATGGATTTCTAAACATCTTTACATTCCATAAGTTCATAGCAAGTGTAAAACACTAATTCAAGCCATAAATTGATAAAGATTTTTATTAAAACTAGTACCTGACTAAACATTCATTATCTGATACTTTACAGCAATAATTTTTTATGTTATAAGTTAGCACAGTTTTGCCAAGAGACAGATCATCTGACCTCTATGTCATTAGTTTTGAGGTTTTGTATAGATAAATCAGTCAATACTTTATTTTCTGTCCTTGCACCTACAATAAAATGTTTATTTCAAGTTTTCAACATTTAGTTACCAGATACTAGTCTCACAGATAACTTAGACAAAATGATTTCCCTGATCATAGATTTGTTCCAAGCTTACTTTCTTATCCTAGTGTAATTAGTCCATGACACATGAAGGCATATAGAACCCTATTTGCAGCTTTTTATAGGGCTGGGAATTACTTGTGTAAATTGAGGAAATCTATAAAATCATTATGAGTTAGGAAATCATCAATTTGTATACATAACATGACTACATGATAGTACATCTTCATTGATTTAGAAAAAAATTGTCCATTAGGGTGGGTTAATACTCAGGAATTATTAGATTATGTAATAGTGACTGAAAAGGCATATCAAGTAGCAAGAAACAGTCCTGGTGTGAAATATCTAAAGGCCCTACAATTCACAGTTTACCTACCTCAGCCATGCAAAGTGGTGGACCTTCTCCAGAAAACTTTTTGCATGTCTTTTAGCATTTGCATGTCCTTTGCATGTCCTAGATGGCTCCTTACAAAAAGAGAGAAAATTCATACCCACACAAACACAAGCACACACACACACACACACACACACACACACACGTACACTGAGTGGATAAAGTAAAAGGCAGACTCCAATAACTTCATGCATATAAATATATACATATATGTATATATACATTCAGACATACAGATGAGCAGACATACTCACACACTGAATGGAGCAAAGATCCAGCAAGCAGGCTCCAAGCATTTCATACATATGCATATATACATGTATGCATATACATATACAGATATACATATACATTCCTGGTAGGTGGACTGAACAACGTTCCAACAAGCAAGCTCCAAACATTTCACACAAACACAAGTATACATATATAAACATATACACACAGTTGGTGGATAGAGTAAGTTCCAAGAACTTTATTTCTTCTCCTGTATCTTATATATCCCAGCAAAATCTTTTAAGTAGTAGAAAATTACAATGTAATTACATTCTATTTTTCTTCTAGTGAATAAGTATGAAAAAACAGTATGTCTCCCAATACTTTTTATAAGAAATAACATTACGTAGGAACAAATTATTCCTAAGAACCCACATTCATTTATAACTAAACAACTTGTTATAGATTAACAAAATGTGAGCAAGCAAGATTATTTTCTCAGCCAGATTCTCCTATGGGCAGGCAGCAATTTGCTGTTATAAAGAAAGGATTAATTACTTTATTACTTATCTTTAAAAGTAATGTTAAAAAATTTTTTAAATAATTCCAAATCTAAATTTTTATATAAAAATCAGATATATCTACTTTAAATCCTCAGAATGCATACTTACTCATCAGTAATTTTTATTAATCATATCAGGAAGCTGAGGGCAATAATGGGCATAAGAAATAAATCCTCACCAGTCCAGCTTCAGTGAGAGTCATGTCAGCCAGTGGGTGCTGTCATTGTTCTTGTTCCCTGGCTTTAGATATTTCCTCACTTAACTATTAAGAGTGTAGCTTTCTGAGCTTTAAATTATTTTCTAAGATTTTCTACATCAGAAGCAGTAGCAAAAACATTTTAACCTAGCTTCACGAACAATTTTACTTTTTCAAATGCTTTCTAAGGGTGGTGGTCAGTGCTGAAAATCTACATTTCTATGTTCTTTCTTAGGGTGGTGGTTGAATCATTCATCTGTTTCAACAACAATGTCTGAAAGATATCCAGCATTATTATTGTGAGTGCCAATGATACTTCCCAATGTGTTTATAAAAATATAAAGATGTATTTGTTGTATGAATGTAGGGGAGGGAGGTATAGCTGAAAGGTGTGCCTCAGCTGGCCCATGCCCAGGCATCCCTTCCCCCTGAGGGACCAGCCACACAAGAAGGTATAGTATAGAATAGAGTTTATTTAGGGAATGGGGAGGGGAGCTAGGAGGGTAGTAGAGACAGAGAAAGACAGAGAGAGGGAGAGAGTAGAGAAGTAGAGAGGCTGGCCATAAGAGGAAGGGAGGGAGGGAATGAGGAGAGGTAAGAGATAAGAAAGAGAGGAGGGGCAAGCAGCCCCTTTTATAGTGGGCCAGGCCCACCTGGCTATTGCCAGGCATCTATGGGGTGGAGTTTAGACAGAATGCTAACACTTCCCAGTGTGGGGCTGGATAGCCTCTTAGAGCTTTCCTAAAATTCTTAGATTTAGAGGCATGTGAAGGCAACAAGCATAACAAAACATGAAAAGAAAATTTTAAAAAGTGTAAAATATTGAAGGTACCTTTAATGCTTGAAATTTTCATTTTTAAAATTTTTGTTGGATGTAATTAATTGCAACAATGACACTGACTTTAGCCTTGCTTCCAAACTACCCATCCTCTACCTGGAAAACGGAGAGATTTTCAGGTCAGAGAATCAATACTGTCAGCAGAAGTAAGCTTTAAAATCTCTCTCTCTCTCTTTTTGTCCCCTTGGCTGTTCTTCATTCTTTTTGATTCTTCTTGAGGCAGTAGAGGGGGAAAAGCATTGGCAAAGCTAAGACTTGATCTTACAAGATATTTAGGTTTGGTGTTTAGTAATAAAACATTTATCTATCTTAAGTCTAAGTCACTTTGCTACTGTAGTTGTCCTGTCTGAGTTCCTTTTGGGCCAGAAACTGCAGACTCTGGCATTTAGCACCTCATCTTAAAACAGCAGGAGATTAAGTAAGAGATTGGTTGCTAGAACCCTTTCCCTCTAGTCCAGATGCCTCACTTGTCAGGCTAGGGGGAGGGTTGGAGTAATAAACGTCTATTGAAGCAGGAGAGAGTCATGCTTGCTTAAGGAAAAACTTTTACACAAGCAAATATGGATAAAACTCAATAAATTCATACATAGATTCTTGCACACACATTCATACATTTCCATTCAAACCAGTTGGGCTCATATTACATACTATCTCATAATTAGATACTTTCACATGCACATGCATACTTACATATGTATATGGAGCAAAAGACCAAGCACTAGGGCAGAAAGAGCTCCCTTATTCTGGGTGAAAAATGAGCTCCAATCTTTATTGCATAGAGAATGAAAAAGCTTCTACCCTTTCACTGCTAAATAAATTAACTAACAGAAGTGCTAAACTAATTAACAAGTCTGTAAGGAGAAAGCTTTGTTCTCTTTAATAAAACTAATTCTGCCTTGCTATTAAGTAAAAACCCGTTTTCTCCCATGGTAAGGAGAAGCCTGCCTGCTTCTTCCCTTTTCCTCTTTTGCTCTGCATTCTGCATATTGGTCTCTTAATTTTTAAAATTGTCTTATAATTTCTAAGTTATTCTACTCTACATACTCCTTTTAATGGTGCTCTCTCCTCTTGCTCAGATGTAACCATGCCCTTGTTCCCAGTGCTTTACTCCAACTGCCTTTCCTCCCGATGCGAAGTTCCCAGTGCTGTGCTGTCCCATGTTATACCTGCCAATGTCATCTTCCCTAGTCTTTTACACCTCGTCTAGGAGAATAGATCACATGCTTTTTCCAAGCATCACCTCATTTTTTTTTTTTTTTTACAAAAGTTCACTAGAAGTTCAAACATAAATCCAAATCATAAATTGAATAAGTTTACAAGACAGAATGTTTATATGCATGTTCATTAAGAGTAATTATCTGGCTAAGCATTCATCATCAAACTAGCTCTACAGGTTTGTGGAGAATGAAAGACCATACCTAAGTTATCATTATTGTTTTGTACAGATAAACCCAGTCAGTATTTTATATTTTGTCCTTGCACCTATAGTAAACCCTCAGTTCCCCTTTTAGGATCCATAAATGAGTTAATGGTCTTATGCTGGTCTAAATCGGGCCTGCATTTGCCCCAGGGCTCAGGCCACTGGGGGAGGTGAGACTCAAGAAGTTTGACTGAGGGGTGTTGGGCTGTAAGAAGCTGCAAGACACTGCCCAGGGGTGAGGAAGGTCAGCGTGGGATCCAGGGGACTACACAGAGCCAGCTAAGTGGTTCCTGGGCCTGCAACGAGGGGCCAGGACCATCTGGTTCTCAGGCTCTTAGGCATCCCAGGCTCTGCTGGATGTTGCAGGATGCTGCTGGATGCTGAGAATGGAGTGGGGGCCCACGAGCAGGATCTAGCCCAGGGCTGAGGGGATAAAGGTGGGGAGGATATATAAATATATCTCGCATATAATATAATAGAAAATGCATATTAATAGTAGGAATTTTCCTAATATAAAATTCTTGGCCTTGCCTAGAGAAGCAATTCTCTGATTGTCTATGACAGAATCATCTCAGGAAGATCACCTGCTAGTTTTTAGCTACTGCTTGATGGCTCCTGGCAATCTGTAGATTGGCCTCTCTCTGCAAAGCCTTCCTATCTTATCATATTATACTAACTTTTGTGTAACTTATACTCAACCAGTCCTTCCCAGTGCCACAAGTTCAACAGAAGAAATATTTGTTCTCTATACATGGAAGGTTCAACTTCTGTTTCCCTAATTAACTCTTACTTGCCATGTAAATTATATTTGGTGGTGAATTCTATATAAATTAGCCAAAGATTGGTTTAGGGCTTTTGTTTGCTGTCTTGACTATATGTGCCTTCCTTCTTATTTTTTTTCATACCACTTTGAGGAATGTCTCTTGTTCTCTAGTAAGTATTCTCAATACAATCTCTCAAAGTGTTACTTGTAAAACAAGGTAAGATAATGTAAGAAAAAAAGAGAAAAATTTGAAGGCTTTTAGTGTAAGCCCTATCTCACACACACATACACCCCCCGCCACCACCACCCCCCCACACACAGTAGAGGTGCAGTGTTAGATGTGGTTATATAGTCTTCCCTCGTGTTTTCTTTTCTTTTTTTTTTTGTTTTCCTCAGTAGATTTAGAACTGAGTAACTCTAGTTTTTGATGTCATAAAAGCCTGGGAAAATCACAGTATCAACCCATCATAGTTTCAAGAATTTTAAATCACAACAGTAGTTGATTCTTTGTGAGATATGTCACTAACCAATAAGCAAATTGCTTTATAGCTGACTTGTGAAAATGAGCCACACTTCATACAATAAATTTGAAATCAATTTTATTATGATTTTTGAGCTTTGAAATACTATGCCATTTGCAATAAATTTGCACGTTTCATTTTTTGCTATGTATTTACTGATGTAGTTCTTGCTATTGAACAATGTGATGTTTCCCTTCTCACAAGAAAAAAAAACCAAAACATTTGTATTCCAAATTATTCTTCTTTAACTAGAATTTCATTCACAAGTTAAAATAGCACTCCAAAACATAATTTTTTTTTTTTTAAACTATGAGTTAAACTGAATCTGGAGTATAGGCCAGAGTATCTGAGAAGTTGACATTAATGAAATTCAAATGGCAAGAGTGGGTTTACCTGATGTGCACTGCAAAAAGATGTGGGAATTTTGAAGCATGGGGCTGGCAAGGTAGTGACCCACTAAGGAGAACATAGAGAGCTGGGTGGAGAGATTTCGGAGTCCTGAGTCAGAGATGAGAGCAGGCTGGCCATGTCCATCAGTGCTTGCCCAGCCAGCCCACTGGGGCTTGCCAGGGATAGTGTGGGCTAATTTTTTTCTTTTTTTTTTTTTATATTTCTTGCAACAGCTTGCTACAGTTTGAAATATTATATAAGGTCAAGGTCAACCATGGAAACTTAGAGAGACCTAGTCTCAAAATCAAATATAAACAGAGGGCTGAAGATTGAACAGCTCAGTATAAGAATATTCACATAGCACATATGACATACTATATTCAAGTTCTGGTATTAGGCAGGCAGTATAAATTAATGGAAATAGAAATTTTAGCACAGCCAAAATGAAGAAGGTTATACAAAAATATGAATGCTATTTATTTAGAATAAGTGCTCAAAGATGGCATGTGAGACATCTAGTTTAATAGATTAAAAATGTAAGAGAAGAAAGTTACAGTAAGCTGTTATGTTACAGCTTCATTTAGTCAATATCAAATGACAATGATTGGTTGAATCTCAGTTTATGATATTCATTGCATGTAAAGATTTCAATGAGCAGAATAACAACTGTAAAAGTTATCTAGTGCTCTGATAGGATCTATGAGCAGCTATGATGATGGGCTAAAGTCTAAAATAAAACAGATATAGGGCTTAAGATGGGATTTAAAGAAAGCGTGACTGCTATCCTGAAATTATGTCTATATAATTTCACAATAAGATACTGCATTTCTTTTTTCTCTTATTTCCATATGTATAATAATGAGATATGAGAGGAGATTATTATCTCAGTAATTTTCAAACCCACCTCATTACTAAAATCAGTATTTACTATTACACATAAATTTCTGAGACAGACTAGAAAGACGAAGACAATTACGGCACATGGGAAGAAAAAATAACTTTTCTATCTTGGTATGAAATACCTCTTTTCTGCTAATGAATTCAAAAGAACATCAGACAGCACAAAGAAAGCCAAGGTTGCTGATGAAAACAGTGCTTTTCAAAAGATATCTTATCAAAAGAAAACTCTGCTTTTGTGGGGGGGAAATAATGTATAACCTTGAGTTTCAAGCATTTTCTTTTCATTACTAAAGTTAAACAATACCTCTTCTAAGTCCATAGTACAAATTTGTTTACAAAAGAAAAAATACTTCAATGTTATAAAAAAGGATAATGAAGTACAACAACTTTTCGAGACAGTACTTGAGAGCTATCACATCAGTGTAAAGGTATTTATTTGTCTCTGCCATTAGAAGTCCACACCTATATTCTCAGGTATGCTTTAATCTTTTATTCAGTATCATTTGTTCTTTTTTAATAAATTCAATTTTATATTATATTGACTTACTCTGAAGTTCTTTTCTTCAGAGCCACAAATCCCACTTTTACCTGTGTGAAAGTCACTGAAAAGAAGTCCTGAGGCTGCTGATAGTGACTTATTCTGTTGACCTCTGTCTCTATCACACTAACCTTTCCAGTGAAACTTCCAAATAATAGTCATCTAGAAATTAAATCATCAATGCATGCTAAAACCTTCCAAAGGTTATAAATAGCATTAAATTGTCTGTCTTATCTGCTATCTGAAACTTTAGGAGAGATTCTGACTCAATTCTGAATAATAATGATATACTGAGTATCTATCTGAAGCTACAATACAACACTGATACCTCTAAAATTACCTAGCCTTTTACCTATCCTTTTATAATGGTTTGAATATGTTATATCCCCCATAGGCTCATGTATTTTAATATTGGTTTCTGAATAGCAGTGCTGTTTTGGGGATGTTATAACACATTTAGGAGTTAAAATACAGTTAGAGGACTTGGCTCAGTTGGAGCAGCTTCAGTTTTTATAATCCCTCCCTGTTTCACATCAATTCTGCTGCATACAGTGAATAGATGTGAGGACATTAGGAATGTCCACTGTACACAACTCTTTCTATACAGCTGTCTTCCACTACATGTTTTCAACAATGGTAGACTGTAGGGTTCTATGAGCCCAATTAGTTTCTTTTTAAGTGTGCAGTTACAGTAAAAAGGAAAGGAACATATATACTGCTGTGTTGGCTGCCCTTCTCATTGCAGTGACAAAGGAAATGGCAAGGGCAATTTAAGGAAAGAAGTTATCTTAGCTCACACTGTGACAGTATGGTTGGTCATTGTGAGAAGGCATGGAGATAAGAAAGCAGAATAGATTTCAACAGCCAATCACCCATCAAGAAGCAAAGAGAGACAAAGATGAGTACTTAAACATCTCCTATTTATTCAGTTCAGACTTCAGAACATCAAGTGGTATCACCCACATTAAGGTTGGGATTTTCCATACCAAATAAACCATCCGAAGAAATTCCTCACAGGCATGCCCTGAGCTTTGTTTTCCTGGGTAATTCTAAATTGCCTCAAGCTGAAAATCAATGGTAACAACAAAGCTGTCAAGGCTTAAGAAACCAAAATAAGAACAAAAAAGGTTCAAGATATATAGCGAGAACCACCAGCTTTTAGATCTGCTGCAGACCTTCACATCAGCACTTTAAAATGGTGGATATTACCTTAAGCCTGAAATAAGACCCAGTCACTGCCCTAACTAAATTTATTTGCTTCTCTATCATTGTCCTACCACCATTTGACTCCTTAACCCATTCATTATGTTAGTATCATTTCTCCTCTCCAGTTTGTCTCCAGTTGCAGGTACAGTAATCCTTTCAGGCAATCTCTCTCTGAATACCAGTAGATGGTGGTCATCAAAACGTCTTAATCTTCTATCCCTCTTGCTGCCTCTCCCACTCCTTGCTCTTTCCCCTCTGTAATTCTCTTATCAATTCCTCAACTGGAGATATTAGACAATAAGAAATTTGGCCTTTCTAGCATGATGACATCAAGACTAATTAATCTCCTCTTCTATTACTACTTGCCCTAGTCTTTTTGTTATATCATAGTGAATATCTGAATCCATTTTGCTAGGAATTCTTGAATTAAATTGTACCCTCAAGAAGTCTAGGATTTCCTAATAAGTGTAAATAAAACATGTCTTGATATCAGTGTTTCCAATGTAAGACTGGTAGAATTGACTCTCAGAACTCATTCTCTGTTTTATGTATTATCATCAGGTATATGACATGTGATGTGGGGCCACAAGTAAAGACTGAGTAACTATACAATGAAAACTCACACCAACAAATACAACATACACATACCAATTTACTGCAGTGCTTAAAACAATTTCCTTGTGATCACATATACAGCCTAGATGAAAAAAGAGAAAATAAAACACCCAGGATCATAGGTGAGGTCACAACATCTGCCCCAATACCCAAGGTGGGATCCAGTGATGCAGAAATCCCCATTCAAGCCAAAGGTAAAGGTTTCAGCTGTCTTGAATCTGTGCCCAGAGCGTATTCCCACCCATTCCTCCAACACCCAGAGGGAGCTCAACACCCAGGGGCTCTGACACACCCAGGATCACAGGATCTCAGACATACCAAGATCTCAGGATCACAGAGACAGTTGAACTCCCAAGAGTTATGTCACAACCAGGGTCACAGAAGAGATATGCTCCATTAAGAGACAGCAAGGGCAGTTATCACCAGATGGCAAGAGACAAGCACAAGAACATAAACAACAGAAAACAATGCTACTTGACAATATCAGAACCAAGCTCTCCCACCAGACCAAGCCCTGGTTATGCCAACACACCTGAAAAGCAAGAATCAAATCTAAAATCTCATCTCATGAATATGATAGAGGACTTTAAGAAGGACATAAATAAGACAGGAGAACACAGGTAAACAGGTAGAAGCCCTAAAGAGAAGACACATAAACCTCTTAAAGAAATACAGGAAAACACAATCAAACAGGTGAAGGAATTGGACAAAACCATCAGGATCTAAAAATGGAAATAGAAACTTTAAAGACATCAGAAAGGGGGACAATCTGGGAGATGGAAAATTTAGGAAAGAGATCAGAAGACACAAATGCAAACATCACCAAAAAAAAAAAAAAAAAAAAAAAGCAAGAGATAAAAGAGAGAATATCTGGTACAGAAGATACCATAGAAGATATGGACACAACAGTCAAAGAAAATACAAAAAGCAAAATGCTCTGAACTCAAAACATTCAAGAAATCCAGGACAAAATGAAAAGACTGATCCTAAGAATAATAGGTATAGAAGAGAGTGATGATTCCCAACTCAAAGATCCAGCAAATATCTTCAGCAAAATTATACAAGAAAACTTCCTTAACCTAAAAGAAAAGATGTCCCCAAACGTACAAGAAGCCTACAGAGCCCCAAACAGATGGGACAAGAAAAACAATTCCTTCTATCACATAATAATTAAAACACAAAAGGCACAAAACAAAGAAATAGTATTGAAAGCAGTAAGGAAAAAAGGTCAAGTTATATGTAAAGGAAAACCCATCAGAATTACACCAGACTTCTCAACAGAGACTCTAAAAGCCAGAAGACATTGAGCAGATGTCATACAGACCCTAAGAGAACAAAAATGCCAGCCCAGGCTATTATACCCAGCAAAACTCTCAATTACCATAGGGGGAGAAAGCAAGATATTCCATGACAATACCAAATTTAAACAGTATTTTTCCAGCAATCCAGCCCTAAAGAGGCAAACTCAATTACAGCTAGGGAAACTACACCCAAGCAAAAGCAAGAAACTAATCTCACAAGAAACACAAAATAAAAAACCACAGAAGCATAATACCAACTCTAACAACAAAAATAACAGGAAGAAACAATCTTTCAACATCAATGAACTCGATTCCTCAATTAAAAGACATAGACTAACAGGCAGGATACATAAACAGGACCCAGCATTTTTGCTGTATAAAGGAAACATACCTCAGTGACAAAGACAGACAATATCTTAATGTAAAAGGCAGGAAAAAAATTTATGCAAAAAGGTCCCAAGAAACAAGTTGCAGTAGCAAGACTAATATCCAATAAAAATAGCCTTTCAACCAAAAGGCAACCAAGAAGATGGGAAAGGACACTATATACTCATCCAAGGAAAAATCCACCAAGAGGAACACTCAATTCTGAACATATATGCACCAAATGCAAGGGCACCCACATTTGTAAAAGAATCATTACTAAAGTTCAAAGTATACATTGAACCTCACACACCAATAGTAGGAGACTTTAACATTCCACTCTCATCAATGGACATATAATGAAAACAGAAACTAAACAGAGACACAGTGAAACTAACAAATGTTTTGAACCAAATGGACTTAACAGATATCTACAGAACATTTCACCCTAAAACAAAAGAATATGCCTTCTTTTCAGCACCTCCGAGTACCTTCTTCAAAATTGACCATATAATAACTCACAAAACAAGCCTCAACTAACACAAGAATATTGAAATAATCCTATGCATCCTATCAGACCACCAGAGACTAAAGCTTGTGTTCAACAGCAACAAAAATAAACCAACAGAAATCCCACATACACATGGAAGCTGAGCAACTGTCTATTCAATGATAACTTGCCCAGACCAAAGAAAGAAAGAAATTATAGATGATTTAGAATTTATTGAAAATGAAAGTACAATGTACAAAAACTTATGGGACACTTTGAAAGCAATGCTACGAGGAAAACTGATAGCTCTGAGTTCTTCCTTAAAGAAATTGGAGAGAGAATACACGAGCAGCTTAACAGCACACCTGAAAGCTCTAGATAAAAAGAAGCAAATACACCCAAGAGGAGTAAATGGCAGGATATAATCAAACTCAGGGCTGAAATCAACCAAGTAGAAACAAGAAAAACTATACAAACAGTCAACAAACCAGAAGATGGTTCTTTGAAAAAAAATCAACAAGATAGATAAATCCTTAGCCAGAATAACCAGAGGGCCAGAGACAGTATCCAAACTAACAAAGTCAGAAATGAAAATGGAGACATAAAAGCAGAAACTGAAGAAATTAAAAAAATCAGATCCTACTACAAAAGGCTATACTCAAAAAAACTGGAAAACCTAGTGTAAATGGATAATTTTTTCGACAGATACCAGGTACCAACGTTAAATCAGAATCAAATAAACCATCTGTACTGTCCCATAAGGCTTACAGAAATTGAAGCAGTCATTAAAGTCTCCCCACAAAAAATAAATATATATATATAAAAAGTCCCCAGGACCAGGTGGTTTCACTGAAGAAATCTATCAGATCTTCAAAGAGGACCTAATATAAATACTTCTCAAACAATTTCTTAAAATAGAAGCAGAAAGAAAACTACCCAATACATTCTATAAAGCCACAGTTATACCAATACCTAAATTATACAAAGATCCAAAAAAGAAAGAGAACTTCAGACCAACTTCCTTCTTGAATATTGATGCAAATAAACTCAATAAAACTTTTGCAAACCACATCCAAGAACACATCAAAAGGATCATTCACCATGATCAAATAGGCTTCATACCAGGGATGTAGGGATGGTTCAATATATGAAAATCTATCAAGGTAATCCATTATGTAAACAAACTAAAAAAAAAACAAAAAAAACAACCAACCAAACAAAAAAAAATATGATCATCTCATTTCATGATGAGAAAGCATTTGGCAAAATTCAACACCCCTTTATGATAAAATAATTGTAGAAATCAGGAATTCAAGGACCATACCTAAATATAATAAAAGCAATATATAGCAAGTCAATAGTCAGTGTCAAACTAAATGGAGAAAAATTTGAAGCAATCCTACTAAAATCAGGGACTAGAAAAGGCTGCCCACTCTCCCCTATCTATTCAATATAGTATATGAAGTTCTAACCAGAGCAATTAGGTAACAAAAGGGGGTGAAAGTGAGAAAAATTGGAATGGAGGAAGCCAAGGTATCACTATTTGCAGATGATATCATAGTATATATAAATGACTCCCAAAAAATCCATGAGAGAACTTCTATAGCTGATAAACAACTTCATCAGTGTGGCTGGATACAAATTAACACATACAAATCAGTAGCCTTCCTCTACTCAAAGGATAAATGGGCTGAGAAAGAAATAAAGGAAATGATACCTTTTAAAATGGTCACAAATAATATAAAATATTTTGTCACTCTAATCAAACAAGTGAAACATCTGTATGACAAGAGCTTCAAGTCTCTGAACAAAGAAATCAAAGAAGAACTCAGAAGATAGAAAGATCTCTGATGTTCATGGATCAGCAGCATAAACATTGTAAAAACTGACATCTTACCAAAAGTAATCTACATACTCAATGCAATCCCCATCAAAATTCCAACTCAATTCTCTACAAAGATAGAAAAAGGCATTCTGAAATTTATCTAGAACAACAAAAATCCAGGATAGCAAAAACCATTCTCAACAATAAAAGAACTTCTGTAGGAATCACCATTTCTGACCTCAAGCTATACTGCAGAACAATAGTAGTAAAAACTTCATGGTATTGGTAAAGGGACAGGCAGGCACATCAATGGACTTGAAGACACTGAAATGAACCCACACACGTTTGATCACTTGATCTTTGACAAAGGAGCCAAAACCATCCAGTGGGAAAAGGACAATATTTTCAACAAATGATGCTAGTTCAAATTGTGGCAAGCATGTAGAAGAATGGAAATTGGCCCATTCTTTTATTTTGCTTTTAAAGTTTTATTTTTTTATTCTTAATTGATAGATTTATTTATTTATTTATTTATTTATTTATTTTTATTGGATATTTTAGTTACATTTCAAATGTTATCCCCTTTCCTGGTTCCCCCAAACTCCTATCGAATCCCCCTCCCCCTGATTCTATGAGGGTGTTCCCTTACCAACCCACTCACCCACCCACTACCACCTCTCTACCCTGGCATTCCCCTACATTGGGGCATCAAGCCTTCCCAGAATCAACAGCCTCTTCTTCCATTGATATCTGAAAAGACCATCCTCTGTTACATATGCGGCTGAAGCCATGGGTACCTCCATGTGTACACTTTTTGGTTGGTGGATTTGTCCCTGGGAGTTCTGTGGAGGGTCTGCTAGGTTGATACTGTTGTTTTTCCTATGGGTTGCAATCCCCTCTAGCACCTTCAGTCCTTTCTCTAACTCTTCCATTGGGGACCCCGTGCTCAGTCCAATGGTTGGCTGTGAGCATCCACCTTTGTATTTGTAAGGCTCTGGCAGAACCTCTCAGGGAACAGCTATAACAGACGCCTGAAATTAACCCATTTTTATCTCCTTGTGCAAAGCTCAAGTCCAAGCCAATCAAGGGCCTCCACATAAAAACAGATATACTTAATCTAATAGAAGAAAAAGTGGGCCTCGAACACACTGGCACAGGGGAAAAATTCCTGAAAAGAACACTAATGGCTTATGCTCTAAGATCAACAATAGACACACGGACCTCATAAAATTGCAAAGTTTCCATAAGGCAAAGGACACTGTCAATAGGACAAAATGGCAACCAACAGATTGAGAATAATTCTTTACCAATCCTAAATCTGATAGAAGGCTAACACCCAAAATATACAAAGAACTCAAGAATTTAAACTCCAGAGAATCAAATAACTCTATTAAAAATGGGATACAGAGCTAAACAAAGAATTTTCAACTAAAGAATATCGAACAACCGAGAAGCACCTAAAGAAATATTCAAGATTCTTAGTCATCAGGGAAGTGGGAATCAAAACAACCCTGAGATTCCACCTTACACTAGTCAGAATGGCTAAGATAAAAAACTCAGGTGACAGCAGATGCTGGTGAGGATGTGGAGAAAGAAGAACACTCCTCCATTGTTGGTGGGATTGCAAGCTGGTACAACCACTCTGGAAATCAGTCTGGTGGTTCCTCAGAAAATTGGACATACCTGAGGACCCAACTGTACCACTCCTGTAAATATACTGAATAGATGCTCCAACATATAATAAAGATACATGCTCCACTATGTTCATAGCAGCCATATTTATAATAGCCAGAAGCTGGAACCAACACAGATGTCCTTCAACAAAAGAATGAATGCAGAAATTGTGGTACATTTACACAATGGAGTAGTTTACAGCTATTACAAGCAACGACTTCATGAAATGCTTAGGCAAATGAATGGAACCAGAAAATATCACCCTGAGTGAGATAATCCAGTCTCAAAAGAACTCACATGGTATGTACTCACTGATAAATGGATACTAGTCATAAAGAAGCTCGGAATAACCACAATACAACTCACAGACTATATAAAACCCAAGAAGAAAGAAGACCACAGTAAAGTGTGGATGCTGCAGTCCTACTCAAAACGGGGAAGAAAATAATTTCAGGAAGTAGAAGGAGAGAGAGAGATCTGGGAGAGAGAGAGGGAAATTGGGGTATATGGTTGAGATAAGGGAGGAGAAGTCCAGAGTGTCAGGATTTTGAAAGAAGGAATGTAGCAGTGGGGGAGGGGGATCTGGAGGTAGCCATTAGAAAGTCCCAGACGCCAGAGACTCAAGAGATTCTCTGGACCCAACAGGAAGATATTAGTCAAAATACATAACAAAGGGGAGGTAGAACCTCTAAAGACCATATCCAGTGGATAGACATGGCCCCCGGTTGAGGAATGAGGCTACCCTCCCACCTAAAAAAATATTAATTCAGAATTGCTCCTTTCAAGAGGACATGCAGGTACAAAGAGTGGAGCAGAGACTGAAAACAAGGCCATCCAGAGATCCATCCCATTTGCAGATACCAAACCCAGACACTATTGCTGATGCCACAATGAGCTTGCTGACAGGAGGATGGTATAGCTGCTCCCTGAGAGGCTTTCCCAGATCCTGACCAATACAGCTGTGGATGCACATAGGGAAACATCAGACTGAGCATGGGGACTCCAACTGAAGAGAAAGGGCACGGACTGAATGAGCTGAAGTGGTTTTCAACCCTATAGGAAGAACAACAATATCAACCAATGAGACCCCGCAAAGCTCCCAGGGACTAAACAACCAACCAAAGAATACACATGGTGGGGGGACCCATGGCTCCAACTGAATATGTAGCAGAGGATTGCCTTAGAGGGCATCACTGGGAGGGAAGTCCCTTGGTCTTTTGGAGGCTCAATGACCCAGAGTAGGGTAATGCCAGGACGGTGAGGCAGGAATGGGTGGGCGGGTGGGGGAGCATCCTCTTAGAGGCAGGGAGAAGGGAGAGGTGATGCAAGATTTTGGAGGGAAAACTGGGAATGTGCTGGGGACAGCATACAATGACAGGGACTGCCTGCAGTAGGCCAGGATGGAGACACTTTAGTAGTCTGCAGCAGCTCTTTGTAAACAACGGTTGTTCCCATTCCTCCTAACCTTAGCCCTGGACAATGGTTGTATAGATTTCATTTGTGTGTGACTGCTTTTCAGTTGGCCTTGGTGTGCATAATTATTCTATTATATATGACTTTCCTACTTCTTCCTCCTTCTGTCCTTGTGAATTCGGTGAAACTAGATTTTTCTTGATATAATGATTCTTAAATCATTAAAATGGAGGCATGGGGGCACAGCACAGTCCTGATGGCCTAGGGGCATCTGGTGTGTTCTTATCTTGGAAACAATGTAATAACTGGAATAATGTAGTAATGTAACAATGTAATAATGGAATGGCAGTTCCAGATTAATGCTTGACTTGCAAAGAAAGTTTGAAGAAATTATTAGAAAATTAATTAGAGGGTATTCTCCAAAATGGGGAGGTTCCAAAGGGGAGATCTGGAAAGGGAGAAACATTTGAAATGTAAATAAAGTAGAAAAATGAAAAAAAAATAAAAATTAATAAAAAAGAATCTAGAGAAAAAAAATAAACCTTAAAAAAAAAAAAAAAAGGAAAAGAAAATCAATTAGAGCCAACATTGGGAGCCCTAAAAAGGAAAAAGCAATTGAAGTTATGAACTAAGTTTTGCACAGTGTTTGCGGGCAGTTCCTGGATAAGCAAGTATACAATACATAAAATTATCTACTAGTAAATCTGAGTCAAAACACCGAAACTCTTAGGAGAGTCATTGCACAGAAGCAAAAGGACCACAGAACTACTGAGTTAAGGTTTAACTTCATTCTTGATTCATTAGAGCTTCACAAAAAAAAAAAAAAATGCAAGTAGTTGACCTCGGAGCTCTAAGCTCTGAAGTAATAGTTCAAATGTTAGAGTTTAAATAATGAGAAGTTTACAATTATTTTTGCTGCAGGCCTGAGAATAGGGGAAGCTTGAAACTTTGGGGAAAAAATATAACTCTTAATTCTTTGTGGGATGTGGTTATTCTTTTGAATTTGATTTGGCAATGATATACGACTTCTTTTTCTACCTGCTTTTGGAGTAACAATAAAAGACTGGGGCAAGAGAAAGGCAAAGAAGCATGTGAGGTGAATGCAGAGAGCAAATGGAGAGAGAGAGAGAGAGAGAGAGAGAGAGAGAGAGAGAGAGAGAGAGCATGAGAAGAGCATGTGAAGAGTGAGTAAAGCTGTGTGTGAGCTGTGTGTGGAGAGTCTGTGTGAGAGCGAAAGGAGAGTGCGTGTGGTGTGTGTGAGATGCGTGTGGAGAGTCTGTGTGAGAGTGAAAGGACAGTACGTGTGGTGTGTGTGAGCTGTGTGTGAGATGCGTGTGGAGAGTCTGTGTGAGAGCGAAGGGGGAAGCGCAGAGGTGTGTATGAGTGTGGGGGTTCAAGAAAAGAAAAGAGCACAGGAGAAAAGCAGAGTGTGCAGGAGAATGCAGAGTGTGCAGCCTCAAGCTGCGAGTAAATGAGCAAGAGAAAAAGAGAGCAGAGAGTGAGAGAGAAGATAGAAAGTTTAAGCTTTGAAAAACTGCCTGTCAGTTTGTACCCAAAAAGTAGTCTGTGTATATTTATTATGAGCCTTCCAGGTATCCATACTTCTAGTTGAGAACTCCGATCCTGGGTGGAGGATGGATCCTGATAGGAATTGGGATAACATTTGAAATGTAAATAAATAAAATAACCAATAATTGAAAAAAATACAATATTTTTAAAAATAAAAAATGGGAAAGTAAAATGTAAGTATGTTAATAAAATAATATGAATAAAAATGAAATAATAAAGACTACAAAGTATATTGCTTGTTCTCAAGTAAAGGAGGATACTGCATATACTACAGTGATCTGAGAAAGTTTTATGGAAAAGGAAGTTCTACTTGCTCATTTGTTTTTGTTTTTCTGAGATAGTCTCACTACATAGTCCTGGTTGTCCTGGAACTCACTATTAGATCAGAATGGCCTTGAACTCACAGAAATGTCTTTGCCTTTCCTTCCCAATGCTAGGATTTATTTACTGTTTGTTTCACGGATGTTATTGATGTGGATCTGGGACACTTATAGAAAAGACAAGGAGGAAAGGGTACTCTGTAAGAAGAAAAGGTATAGAGTTGCATAAAGAAATAGGTTATTTAGCAATAAATGTACCAATTGACTTCTGAGATGAGGTGACACATTTATGAAAAACACCTAGAAATACAATTATAATGGACAAAAAAGCTGGGCAGTGGTGGCACACGCCTTTAATCCCAGCATTCGGGAGGCAGAGGGTGGATTTCTGAGTTCGAGGCCAGCCTGGTCTGCAGAATGAGTTCCAGGACAGCTAGGGCTACACAGAGAAACCCTGTCTAAAAAAAAAGAAAAAGAAAGACAAAATAACATCAAGGGAGTAGTAACTTCCCATCAACATCTTCTTATTAAGCTTGTTATGTTCAATATTATCTCTACATTTTCAGGACATCTATATTCATGCAAGAAAAACTACGTATTGCCATGGAAACATTTTAGGATTCACTTACTGTTAGTCTCTGTACTAATATTGTTAGAGGATTGGTTTATTAAGTGTTAATGTATGCAATCTTCATTGTTTGATTTCCTCTTCACTCACCCCACACTTTCTGTAAGTTTAACAAAACTAAATTCGATTAAAATCCCTCAACTTAAAGCTATCCCAGTCTTTGAATGTTCACATGTGCACAGTTTTTTGACAGTTCTAATTTTAGGTTACTGTTTGCATGTGTTGAAATAATTACTTATGAATGATATCTTCCTTCTTGATTATTATTTTTATAATAATGGAGATGGAGATGACAAAACTAGCCATTTATTTAACTGTCAGTTGAGGGGCACTTTATGCATATTATAAAATGAAATAAAAACTACCAAATTTGTAAAGAAAATGATACTAGTAATAATGCTGACTTTGAAGAAGAATATTAAGATACAAACTAAGATATAAAACATTTATATATATTAATACATTATATAGATAGATAGGTAGATAGATATAAAATCATCAGGATCTTATCATCAGGATCAAAATCATGATATGCTAAAGAGGACCAGATAATGCCTTTCCAGATTTTACCATGTTGGTATAACTGTCTTTTGAACTAAAAATAATTCATTTCCTGAACTCACAACTGGACTTGAAACCTGCTATATGTTAGCCACAGATATAGCATTTTGTAAAGTTCCTCCAATTTGAGTGAATTGTGGCAATTCTCTTAACTCTGGAAATTTGGTTTCTAGAAATAAAATAAAGAGCTAGGAAAACTATTCATTAATCTCCAATCACCTTCAATTATTTAACTCACTGCTTACTGGTTAACCCTAGCCATAGAGCCAACTGTGGGGGGTGGGGGAAGGAATAATTTTAACTCCTTTTCAACTCCTTCCCATTGCTGTCCTATGCCAATCTTGTAAGCAAACAGTGGAGATCTATTTCTTACAGAGAACCTCCCCTGCAGTTTCCCAACCAATAAAGGCCTACATTGAAGTGGAACCATTCATTACCTTCTCTGTATTTGTTTCTTGTTGGATTTTAACTACAGTTTTTGGGAGGGAGATGTTCTCCCATAAAATCCAAGCACATCTTAGAATTCTGGAAGACCAGTTATTACCACAGCAATTTTCAGAGTTTTAGGCAGTTTTTCATTTAAAAAGATTCTCACTTTATCACCATTTTGTCAGCAGTAAGACTTTCTGAATCTTCTCAGCTCCTTGAAAACACCATTGAAAGAACCAGATGAGACCCATAGAGTATAATGTAAAAGGTAGATTGCTTATTGTGTAGTGAAACACAACCCTAAAGACCAAATGTTCAACCATTATCATCAAGCACACTCAGTAGGGGTAGGAGGGCAGATTAGAAAAAGGAATATGGTTCTAATCTGCGCTTATTTGGGTTTTATATATTTTAAGGACAGGCAGTTTTTAAAAGAAGGTTTTAAATTTTAATGTGATTGAGAGTCTAAGTTGATTGACTCTTGGGGTGGGGTAATGATATGTTTTTCTTTTTTATTAGAGGGCCTCATACTAGGTAAAATACTCTAGTAAAGCTTAAAACTCCTGTGCATGGGTTTAGACAGTTAGCAATATCCTTTGGTACAGTTCAGGAATTTATGTCTCTTCATAGGTTCGTCCCAGACCTACGACCAGTAATTAGAACTTAGCAGTTGTTGTTATTGGAAAATAAGCTCTTGATTTATGATAATGCAAGGATCATGGTCCAATATCCTCCTAAGCCTAATACTATCTAGGTACCTTACAATTTCTCTTTTTTTGTTAGTTAGACTTTTCAGAAGTGGGTGAAAAAATCCAGTCTGCTAGAGCTCTTGGAGTCAAACATGTAACTCAGAATCTTCAGGTCCATGACTACTGTCTCATAATTTGTCTGTTTCTACATAGAAATCCCACTTAAATCTTTTTGTTATATTCAAAGGCAATGTATAATGTTCACATCAAACTACATGTCTAAAGCCTATTTCTTTCTTTTATTTTAATTTTCATATTTTATTTACATTTCAAATGTTTCAGATAAACCCTTTGGAACCTCCCCATTCCCTCCGCCTTCCCCCTGCCAATATGGGGATATTCTCCAACCCACCTTACCCACCCACCCATTCTCGTCTTTCCTCCTTGTCATTTTCCTATACTGAGGGATCTAACACCCTCAGGCCCAAGGGCCTCTCCTCCCCCTAACAGATAACAATTTCCTCCTCTGCCGCATTTGTGGCCAGCACCATGGGTCTCTCCATGTATATTCTTTAGTTGGTGGATCAGTCTCCAGAAGTATCAGGGGTCAGGCCAGTTGCCACTGTTGCTACCTCCCTGGGGCTGCACACTCCCTCTGCTCCTTCAGTGCTTTCTCCAAGCCCTCCATTTGGGACCTCACACTTAGAACTACTGTTGCTGCGAAGTAACTCTTGGGTATTTCAAACTTTTGGGCTAATAACCTCTTAACAATGAGTACATACCATGTTCATTCTTCTGTGACTGCGTTACCTCACTCATGATAATATTTTCAAGATCCATCCATTTGTCTATGAATTTCATGAAGTCATTGTTTTTAATAGCTGAGTAGTATTTCATTGTGTAAATGTACCACATTTTCTGTATCCATTCCTCTGTTGAGGGACCTCTGGATTGTTTCCAGCTTCTGGCTATTATAAATATGGCTACTATGAACATAGTGGAGCATGTGTATTTATTACATGTTGGAGCATCTTCTGGGTATATGCCCAGGAGTGGAATAGCTGGGTCCACAGGTAGTATTATGTTCATTTTTCGGAGGATCCGCCAAACTGATTTCCAGAGAGGTTGTATCATCTTGCATTCCCACCAGCAATGGAGGAGTGTTCCTCTTTCTCCACATTCTCACCAACATCTGCTATCACCTGAGTTTTTGATCTTAGCCATTCTGACTGGTGTGAGGTGAAATCTCAGGGTTGTTTTGATTTGCATTAAGGATGCTGAACATTTCTTTAGGTGCATCTCAGCCATTCGAGTTTCCTCAGTTGAGAATTCTCTGTTTAGCTCACTTCCCCATTTTTTGATAGGGTTATTTGGAATCAGGCAACAAAAGGAAATCAAAGGGACACAAATTGGAAAGGAAGAAATCAAAATATCACTCTTTGCAGATGATATGATGGTATACTTAAGTGACCCAAAAAATCCACCAGAGATCTGCTATAGCTGATAAACAACTTCAGCAAAGTGGCTGGATACAAAATTAACTCAAGCAAATCAGTAGCCTTCTTATACTCGAAGGATAAACAGTCTGAGAAAGAAATAGGGAAATGACACCCTTCACAATTGTCACAAACAATATAAAATATCTTGGTGTGACTCTAACCAAACAAGTGAAAGATCTGTATGTCAAGAACTTCAAGTCTCTGAAGAAAGAAACTGAAGAAGACCTCAGAAGATGGAAAGATCTCCCATGCTCATGGATTGGCAGGATTAACATAGTTAAAATGGCCATCCTGCTGAAAGCAATATACAGATTCAATGCTATCCCCATCAAAATCCCAACTCAATTCTTCATAGACCTAGAAAGAGCAATTCTCAAATTCATATGGAATAACAAAAAACCCAGGATAGCAAAAACTATCCTCAAAAATAAAAGGTCTTCTGGGGGAATCAGCCTCCCTGACCTCAAGCTGTACTACAGAGCAGTGGTGATAAAAACTGCATGGTATTGGTACAGTGACAGGCAGGTAGATCAATGGAATAGAATTGAAGACCTAGAAATGAACCCACACACATATGGTCACTTGATCTTTGACAAAGGAGCTAAAACCATACAGTGGAAAAAAAAAAACCAGCATCTTCAACAAATGGTGCTGGATAAACTGGCAGTCTACATGTAGAAGATTGCGAATTGATCCATTCCTATCTCCCTGTACAAAGCTCAAGTCCAAGTGGATCAAGGACCTTCACATAAAACCAATACACTGAATCTAATAGAAGAGAAAGTGGGGAAGAATCTCGAACACTTGGGCACAGAGGAATTGTTCTTGAACAGAACACCAATGGCTTGTGCTCTAAGATCAAGAATTGACAGATGGGACCTCATAAAATTACAAAGCTTCTGTAAGGCAAAGGACACTGTGAATAGTGCAAAATGGCAACCTACAAATTGGGAAAAGATCTTTACCAATCCTAAATCTGATATATATATATATATATCCCATTTCTTGTAATCTCATGTCAAACCATGCAGGCTGTTGCTAAGGAAATGAGTTGGTCTCTGAAACTAGCATCAGAACCACATTGTGGAGGACAACATTCACACAACTAATTCAATATGGAAAAGTCATGCTGGTGGTTACATGGAGTATTCACTGCTAAGTTTTAGTGTCTTTTATGCAGGAAGGAACTCTGCAGACTACCACAAGAGAAATGTAAACACCAAAGCAGCCACAAATCCTTTGACCTATAGTATGATCTGCCTTCAAGATATGCTAGTAAAACGGTGCTACAAAACTTGGAGGAGTAACCAATCAATGTCTGATCTGATGTAAGGCCCTTTCCATAAGACTGATCCTAGATCTGCCGGAGCTTAAGTGACCAAGAACCAGAGACTATACAGCCCAGAGACATAGAGTAAAACAAAACAATACTGGTCTAGAAAGAAGTATCAATAAAACGGCCCTGAATGGCATTGTGCTATACTTATAGATAAGTGTCTTATCTAGTCATCATTAGGAATTATTTTTTTTTTAGAAGTAGAAGGCAACAGATGAATAAACACATAGCCAGACATTATGCCAAGAGATAGAGAGAGAGTGGGGGAGAGAGAGAAGGAGAAAAGGAGGGAGGGAGGGAGGGAGAAAGAGAGGGAGGGAGGAAGAGAGAGAGAGAGAGACAGAGAGAGAGAGAGAGAGAGAGAGAGGCTAAATGGGAAGTCACCATCAAATCCATATGGGCTCACAGTGACTGAATCCCTAAACAAAGAGCTGACAGCGGTATACACCAGGTGCTCTGCATAGCTTTTAGCATAGTATTTTTACTGGACTCTTAAGTGTGAATGTGTAGGTCTTTGATTCTTATATCTGCTCTTGAGCCTCTTTTCCTTCTGTTGGGTTGTCCATTCCAGCCTCAATGTGAAAGTTTTATTATATTTTATCATGATTGATTGTTATCTTCTAAAGACTGAAAGGGTATGGTGGATCTGGAGGGGAGGGGTGGTGAGAGGAACTGGGAAGAGTAAGGAGGAACTGCAGTCAAGATATATTATATGAGAAAAGAATCCATTTTCAATAAAAATATGTAATAAAACAAAAAATTAAATCTTAAAAAATTTTAATCTGTTATGTGCCGAATTACTTTACAGGGGATTATAATAATTAGAGAGTAGAGGAAAATTCTCTTCAGACACCCCAGGTTAAGTAAATAGAATATTCAACAAAGTTAATAAGTACAAGAACAATTATCAAGTCAACATCCATGACTTCTGCATACAACAGTGTCCAATAAAATAGGTTTTTATAGTACATTTCTTATTTTCTTTCTAATTTCATTTAGTAGGGAATGAATCCAGAGTGACAGTTCAGCAGTTAATAAAGCTAGCTTCTCCTTCAGAGGACATGAGATGATTCCTAGTACCCATGTGGCAGATCATAACTGTCTGCAACTCTAGTTGCAATGGATTTGAAGCTTTCTTCTGGGATTTGTAGGTATTGTATGCATATGATGTCCAGTGCTCAGGCATTCTTTCAGAGAAGCATTCATTACATAAAATAAAAATAAATAAATTCTCAAAGTTGTTACAAATATAAATTATGGAAAATTAAATTATAGGAAAATATCTTAAGACAAAATTTTTTAGATTATAATTTTTAAACATTTTGGTGTTTGTTGTGAGTTAGTTTTAGATCCTTTCTCTCTTCAAAGCAACCCTTTCTTTCCTACTTGTATCATTTGTCTTCAGAACTCTTGATTTGGCATTCTACCTATTCTACCTGGAGGGTGGAGACAACCTTTGTGCCAAATATGTTGGCAGCCTAGAATGAAAAATTTTGTTTATTTTTCTTTCTTATTATTTTTTCTTTTTCTAGTAGTTAATTAATTAATTAATTAATTTGTAGCATGGTAAATTAATTCATGAACCTCACAAATGCTTGTCAAAATTCTTACCCTTGAGTGATATATGTAAAAACTCTAGGTAGGAGATAGTAATTTTTAATATAGCATAATTTTGTAGTTACAAGTAGGTTATAAATATATTGTTTCACTTAAGTTTAACCTAGGATATAAAATTTTAGGTTTCCTTATAAGATTTTTATATATGTGTCATATTGTGTTCTAATTCACTTCTGTTTTCTACTCCTCTGCCCCCTGTTTTCTGACCCATTCCTTTCCTACCATGTTCCTGTTTTCTGTTTTCATGGCCTAATTATTCTAAGTGTCTCTTTCCTCCCACCCTTCTACTTTAATCTCCCTTTACATTTATCTGTAACTTAGCTAAACATCTCACTGCCTCTTTGAAAATGCTATATGTAATCCCAGTGTCAATGAGATTAATCTTTTGGAAGTTATAGTAAAGGAAGA
This sequence comes from Rhynchomys soricoides, assembly GCA_019843965.1. Lineage (NCBI taxonomy): Eukaryota > Metazoa > Chordata > Mammalia > Rodentia > Muridae > Rhynchomys > Rhynchomys soricoides. Next base: position 6,957,693 of record JADRCH010000243.1, read on the forward strand.
TTGGAAGATGAGTTGCCAGCCTTACCATCTCCCTCTCACCTAGAGAAATGGAAAGTATTTCTAACATCATCCTATGGCTGCTTTTTGATGTTGGGATAGAAAAAAAGAATGCAAAATGAATTATTTTATATTTTTCTTTCCATGTGTTATATTAAATGTTGATAGCTCTCATAGTTAAGTTTTCAGAATTATCATTTTTAGCATATAAGTAAATAGATTTCTTTGTGACATTTTTAGGCACGTACACCACTATATTTTGATCTTACTGCTCCTTTTCCCCATTTGTTCTTGGTAATCTTCACTATACCAATAATGCTGGCCTCCTGTCTATCCCTAAGGATTTCTTTTGCTGCTTCCATGACTCACATTTAATTACGCTTTCCTGCTTTTCTTTATTCCCCTACCTTCCATTTCAGACCCACTGCTCTATTTTCACCATCTGCATTCTACATCCAACAAACATAAACAAAAACATGATATTTTTAGTTCAGGTAATAAAATAATATTCAGTACCACAACTTTTCATGTAAATATCATCTTTTCATGTACTTTTTTTTTAAAAAAAAACAATTGAACCAAATTCCATTAAGTTTATCTGTTACAGTTTGTTTATCCATTCAGGTATTGATGGGCATCTAGCTTAATTCTATGTTTTACATGTGATTAGCACTTGCAGAAACATGGAGGTACAGGGATCTATCTCTGTGCTGTGCTTGTTTAGACTCCTCTGGGTACATAACCATGAGTGGTATGGCTGGATCACACAGTAGTTCCACTTTCAGTTTTGTGGGGTACCTCCTCAAGATTTCCAATGTCTGTGCCATTTTAACTTCCTGGAAGCAGTGTGTAAATGTTCACCATTTCCTACATGACTGCTAATATGTGCTGTTTTTTTTTTTTTTCTCTTAAAGAAAGATATTCTGAGAGTGGAATTTGAAAGCAGACTTAACATGCTTCTTTCTAATGGCTAAGGATGTCTCACATTTTAAAATATTTATTGGCAGTCATTGCTTCTTCAGCAAACTGCCTGTTTAGTTCACTGGCCTGTTTCTTGACTGGCAGATTTATATTTTGGAATTTCTTTATAAATTTATTCTAGATACAAATCTCACATCAGGTATATACATAAGTTTTCTCCCATTCTGTCAGTCATGTCCAATCTGTTGTCATTTTTGACATGATGCTACCACCTACAAATTTTATACTTGAGATCTCCCAATATAGTTCCAAAACCCCTCATGTTTTAAGTAAGTTCATAATTATGTGTGGGGCACAGTACTTCCAGCTATTGATGGCCGCAAGCCGATCTTGAGATGCAGGTCGGACACATTTGTTAGGCTGCCTTTTTATTCATTTTGTTTTTCTTTGCTGTGTATAAGATTGTTACATTTATGTTATTTCATCGTCAGTTGGAAAGTTATTTCCTGAGCTATTACAGTATCCTTCAGAAATGTGAAAAAATTTTGTAAAGATTTTATTTATGTGTGTATATGAATTCTCTATTTGTATGTTGCCTACCCCAGAGAGTAAAGGGGATCAGATAGCATTTCAGGTAGTGTCACCTATGATTTGATTTAGCAGTTTCAGAGTTTCAGGTTTTGTACCATCTTCTAACCATTTTGAACTGAGTCTTGTACAAGGTCAGTGATCTAAATCTAGTTTTATTCTTTATTGTATCTTTTTATCCCCATGTTTGATGTTTGTCTATCCTCTCTTGGAGGCCTGTTCTTTTCTGAAGAGGAGAGGAATGGGGAGTGGATCTTGGAAAAAAATAGGTGGGGTACTGGAGGAGTGGAGAGAAGGTAAATAGTTGTCAGGATATATTATATGAGAGAATAATCTATTTTCTTTTTTTTTTTAAATAAAATTTCAGTTTGTTAAAATCGATTTGATACATGATAGTAACAAAATCAAAATAGAGATGAAATTCACATAGTTACAGGGAAGAATGTTAGAAAGAAGATAGATAAATGCTGGAATATAGAATCAAGGTAGAAGGAAATGAAGGGCTGACTCTTCTGTATGGTAGATTTGTACTGAACCAGTTGCCTCAAGAACAAGCATTAATAAATTAACATAGTTACATCTTCTTTCATTGGTTGACGCTGGTGTATATTCTCTGTTGATGGGTTTGACAAACTCAAGGTCTCAGAGCTCTAAAATATTTTGTGAGTTGAATTTAATACCCTGTGCTACCGGATGAAATGCCACAGTTTTCAAGTATAAGAGTGGAATTACCTCCTTGCTCAGGGAGCAGGCTCTAAGACATTCTCTCAGAAAACCTGCTGGGTCAGCCCTTAAGATTCCTTCCTTCCTTCCTTCCTTCCTTCCTTCCTTCCTTCCTTCCTTCCTTCCCTCCCTCCCTCCCTCCCTCCCCCCCCCTCTCTCTCCTCTTTCTTTTGATACTTTATTTAAATTTCAAATGTTTCCCCCCTTCCAGGTCTCCCTTTTGGAACCCCCTATTCCACCCTCTCCCCATGCCTCTATGAGGGTATTCCCCTACCCACCCTCTCCCATTTTCTCTCCATAACTTTCTCCTATACTGGGGCATCTAACACCCTCAGGCCCAAGGGCCTCTTCTACTATTTATTGTCAACAAGGCCCTCCTCTGCCACATATGTGGCCAGCACCATGGGTCCCTACATGTGTATTCTTTGGTTGGTGGTTCAGTCTCCAGGAGCACAGCAAGGTCAGGACAGTTGACACTGTTGCTCCCTTCATGGGGCTGCAAACTCCTTCAGTTCCTTCAGTCCCATTTCCAACTTCTTCATCTGGGACCCCACACTAAGTCCAATGGTTGCAGTGAATTGAATTTGAGTATTTAGAACTTTTGGGATAATATCCACTTATTAGTGAGTACATATCATGTTTGTTCTTTTCTGACTGAGTTACCTCACTCAGCATGCTATTTTCAAGTTCAATCCATTTGCCTGCGAATTTCATGAAGTCTTTGTTTTTAATTGCTAAGCAGTATTCCATTGTGTAAATGTACCACATTTTCTGCATCCATTTCTCTGTTGAGGGATGTGGGTTATTTCCAGCTTCTGGCAACTATGAACATAGTGGAGCATTTATTCTTATTACATGTTGGAGAATCTTCTGGGTATATACCCAGCAGTGCTATAGCTGGGTCTGTAGGTAGTATTATGTCCATTTTTCTGAGGGTCTGCCAAATTGATTACCAGAGTCGTTGTACCAGCTTGCAATCCCACCAGCAATGGAGGAGTGTTCCTCTTTCTCCACATCCTCACCAGCATCTGCTGTCACCTGAGTTTTTGATCTTAGCCATTCTGACTGGTAGATAGAATCTCAGGTTTGTTTTGATTTGCATTTCCCTGATGACTAAGGATGTTGAACATTTCTTTAGGTGCTTCTCAGCCCTTTGAGTTTCCAGAGTTGAGAATTCTGTGTTTAGCTCTCTTCCCCATTTTTTGGTAGGGTTATTTGATTCTCTGGAGTCTAACTTCTTGAGTTCTTGGTATATATTTGTTATTAGCCCTCTATCAGATGTAGGATTGGTAAAGATCTTTTCCCAATCTGTTGATTGACATTTTGTCCTGTTGATTGTGTCCTTTGCCTTAAAGAAGCTTTGCAATTTCATGTGGTCCCATTTGTAGATTCTTGATCTTAAAGCATAAGTTCTTGGTGCTCTGTTCAGGAACTTTTTCTCTGTGCCTGTGTTTGAAACTTTTCTCCACTTTCTCTTCTATTAGATTCAGTGTATCTGGTTTTATGTGGAGGTCTTTGATCCACTTGGACTTGAGCTTTGTACAGGAAGATAGGAATGCATCATTTGCATTCTTCTACGTGTTGACCACCAGTTGAACCAGCACCATTTGTTGAAAATGCTGTCTTTTTTCTATTGGATGGTTTTAGCTTCTTTGTCAAATATCAAGTGACCATAAGTGTATGGGTTCATTTCTGGGTCTTTAATCCCATTCCATTGAACTATCTGACTGTCACTGTACCAATACCATGCAGTTTTTATCCCTACTGCACTGTAGTACAGCTTGAGGTCAGGGATGCTGATTCCCACAGAAGTTCTTCTATTGTTGAGGATAGTTTTTGCTATCCTGTTTTTTTTATTATTCCAAATGAATTTGAGACTCGCTCTTTCTAAGTCTATGAAGAATTGAGTTGGGATTTTGATGGGGATTGCATTGAATCTGTAGATTACTATTGGCCAGGTGACCATTTTTACTAAATTAATCCTGCCAATCCATGAGCATGGGTGATCTTTCCATCTTCTGAGGTCTTCTTCGATTTAATTCTTCAGAGACTTGAAGTTCTTGTCATACAGATCTTTCACTTGTTTGGTTAGAGCCACACCAAGATACTTTATATTGTTTGTGACTATGGTGAAGGGTATCATTTCCATAATTTCTTTCTCAGTCAGTTTATCCTTCGAGTATAGGAAGGCTACTGATTCTTTTGAGTTAATTTTATATCTGGCCACTTTGCTGAAGTTGTTTATCAGATGTAGCAATTCTCTGGTAGAGTGTTTTTGAGTCACTTAAGTATATGATCACATCATCTGCAAATAGTGATATTTTGATTTCGTCATTTCCAATTTTATCACTTTGACCTCCTTTTTTTTTTTTTTTGTCTAATTACTCTAGCTAGAACTTCAAGTACTTTATTGAATAGATAAGAAAAGAGAGAACAGCCTTGTCTAGTCCCTGATTTAATGGGATTGCTTCAAGTTTCTCTCCATTTAGTTTGATGTTGACTACTGGTTTGCTGTACATTGCTTTTACTATGTTTAGGTATGGCCCTTGAATTCCTGATCTTTCGAAGACTTTTATCATGATGGGATGTTGAATATTCTGAAATGCTTTTTCAGCATCCAATGAAACAGCCATCTGTTTTTTCCTTTGAGGTTGTTTATGTAGTGGATTACATTGATGAATTTCCGGGTATTGAACCATCTCTGCATCTCTGCAATGAAGCCTACTTGATCATGATGAATGATCATGTTGATGTGTTCTTGGATTCAGTTTGCAAGAATTTTATTGAATATTTTTCCATCCATATTCATAAGGAAAATTGGCCTGAAGTTTTCTTTCTTTTTGGGTCTTTGTGAGGTTTTAGTATCAGTGTACCTGTGGCCTCATAGAATGAATTGGATAGTGTTCCTTCTGTTTTTATTTTTTTGAAGAGTTGAAGAGTATTAGTATTATGTCTTCTTTGAAGGTCTGATAGAATTCTGCAATAAACCCATCTTGTCCTGGGCTTTTTTTGGTTGGGAGATTTTTAATGACTGCTTCTATTTCTTTAGGGGTTATTAAAATGTGTAGGTGGTTTATCTGATCCTTACTTAACTTTGGTATTTGGTATCTGTCTAGAAAGTTGTCCATTTCATCCAGATTATCCACTTTGGTTGAGTATAGGCTTTTCTAGTAGGATCTGAGGATTTTTTAATTTCCTCAGAATCTGTTGTTATATCTCTGTTTTTATTTCTGATTTTATTAATTTGGATACAGTCTCTGTGCCCTTTGGTTGATCTGGCTAAGGGTTTATCTATCTTGTTGATTTTCTAAAAGAACCAGCTTCTGGTTTTGTCGATTCTTTGTATAATTCTACTTGTTTGATTTCAGCCCTGAGTTTGATTATTTCCCCCTTGGGTTTATTAGCTTCTACTTATTCTAGAGCTTTCAAGTGTGTTGTTAAGCTGCTAGTATAAGCTCTCTCCAGTTTCTTTTTGGATACACTCAGAGCTATGAGTTTTCCTCTTAAGACTGCTTTCATTTTGTAATAAGTTTGGATATGTTGTACTTTCAATTCCATTAAATTCTAGGAAGTCTTTACTTTCTTTCTTTATTTCTTCCTTGACCAAGTTATCATTGAGTAGACTGTTGTTCAGCTTCCATGTGTATGTGGGCTTTCTGGTTTTTTTTTTTTTGTTGTTGTTGTTGTTCCCATTTAAAACTAGCCTTAATCAGTAGTTATCTGATAGGAGGCATGAGATTATTTCAATCTTCTTATATCTATTGAGATTTGTTTTGTGACCAATTATATGGTCAATTTTGGAGAAGGTACCATGAGCTGCTGAGAAGAAAGCATATTCTTTTGATTTAGGATGATATGTTCTATAGATATCTATTAAATCCTTTTGGTCCATAACATCTGTTAGTTTCACTGTGTCTCTGTTTAGTTTGTGTTTCCAAGATCTTTCTATTGATGAGAGTGGGGTGTTGAAGTCTTCCACTATTATTGTGTAAGGTGCAATGTGTGCTTTGAGCTTTAGTAAAGTTTTTTTTTTTTTTAATGAATGTGGGTACCCTTGCATTTGGAGCATAGATGTTCAGAATTGAGAGTTTTTCCTCTGTAGATTTTTCCTTTGTTAAGTATGAAGTGTCCTTCCTTATCTTTTTCATGACTTTTCATTGAAAGTCAATTTTAACTGATATTAGAATGGCTACTCCAGCCTTTTTCTTGGGACCATTTACCTGGAAAATTGTTTTCCAGCCATTTACTCCACGGTAGTGTTTGTCTTTAACTCTGAGGTGCATTTCCTGTATGCAGCAAAATGCTGGGTCCTTTTTATGCATCAAGTCTCTTAGTCTATGTCTTTTTATTGGAGCTTTGGGTCCATTGATATTAAGAGATATTACAGAATAGTGATTGTTGCTTCCTGTTATTTTTTATGTTATTTTTATGTTTATGTGGCTATCTTCTGTTGAGTTTGTTTTTGAAAGATTACTTTCTTGCTTTTTCTAGGGTGTAATTTCCCTCCTTGTGTTGGCGTTTTTCTATCTATTATCTTTTGTAGGGCTGGGTTTATGGAAAGAAATTGTGTAAGTTTTGTTTTGTCATAGATTATCTTGGTTCACCATCTATGGTAATTGAGAGTTTTGCTGGGTATAGCAGCCTTGGCTTGCAGTTGTGTTCTCTTAGGGTCTGTATGAGATCTGCCCAGGATCTTCTAGCTTTGTTTAGGTAAGAAGTCTAGTCTCTGGTAAGAAGTCTAGTCTCTGTGGTAAGAAGTCTGGTGTAATTCTGATAGGTCTGCCTTTATATGTTACTTGACCTTTTGCCCTTACTGCTTTTAATATTCTTTCCTTGATTTGTACATTTGGTGTTTTGACTATAATGTGATGGGAGGAATTTCTTTTTTTCTTTTTTTTCCTATCTATTTGGAGTTCTGTAAGCTTCTTGAATATTTATGTTCATCTCTTTCTTTAGGTTAGGAATGTTTTCTTCTATAATTTATTTGAAGATATTTACTGGCCCTTTAAGTTTGGAATCTTCACCCTCTTCTATACCTATTATCCTTAGGTTTAGTCTTCTCATTGTGTCCTGGATTTCCTGGATGTTTTGGTTTAGGAGCTTTTTGCATTTTGCATTTTCTTTGACTGTTGTGTGAATGTTTTTTGTGGTATCTTGTGCACCTGAGATTCTTTCTTCTATTTCTTGTATTCTGTTGTTGATGCTTTCATCTATGACTCGATCTCTTTACTAGGTTTTCTAACTCAAGGGTTGTCTCCCTTTGTGATTTCTTTATTGTTTCTATTTCTATTTTTAGATCCTAGATGTTTTTGTTCATTTCCTTTGCCTGTTTGATTTTGTTTTCCTATAATTCTTTAAGGGATATTTTTGTTTCCTCTTTAAGTGCTTCTAGCTCTTTACCTGTGTTCTCTTGTATTTCTTTAAGGGAGTTATTTATTTCCTTCTTAAAATTTTCTATCATCATCTTGAGATGTGATTTTAAATCTGATTCTTGATTTTCTGGTGAGTTGGGGTATCCAGGGCTGATTGTGGTGGGAGAACTGGGTTCTGATGATGCCAAGTTGCCTTGGTTTCTATTCCTTATGTTCTTGCCCTTGCCTTTCACCATCTGGTTATCTCTGGTGTTAGCTGGTCTTACTCTCTGACTGTGGCTTATCCCTCTTGCAAGCCTCTGTATCAGTACTCCTTGGAGACCAGCTCTCTCTGAGAGAAATTTAGGTTTGGAGAGTTGTGGTACAGAGTCATTTCTGGGGTGCAGACCGAAACCAGAAGGGTTCTGTCCCCAGCTGTTCCCTGGTTTCTGTGTCCTGATGGCTCTGCAAGGGTCTCTCTTGATCCAGAAATTTGAACCTAAGTGGTGGTCTTGCTTGTGCTCAAAGGTGTGTCAGCACTCCTGTGTGACCAGCTCTCTCCTGGCACTATTTGAGTATGGAGCCCTGTGTCACAGGATCAGCTCCCTGGCTGCAGAAGAAAACTGGAAGACCACTTCTCAGTCTCTGTGTCCTGAGGATTCCAAGTGGGTCCCTCTGAGCAGAGGTACTGGCCCGCTCACAGGCTTGTTCACATTCCTTGGAGGCTAACGTTCTACTGGCAGTATTTGCTATGGAGCTCTGTGGCCCAGGGTGAGGTCCCCAGCCACAGATGGAAGTTGGAAGGCTACTGTCCCTGGCTGCTCCACATTCCCAGTGACCTGAAGATTCCAGGCGGGTCCTGCTGAGCAGAGTTGCTGGCTTTACCCAGCTCACAAGCTTGTCCACTCTCCTGGAAGACTAGCTTTTTCCTCCTGCTGAGCAGTGGTACTAGTCTTCCACCCAAGGGCTTGTTCACACTCCTGGGAGACTAGCTTTCTCCTGGCGCTTTTTGGCTGTGGATCCTTGTGGCCCAGGTTGAGGTCCACATCCACAAATGGAAACTGAAATGCTGAGAAGAATCTATTTTCAACTAAATGCAAGTATTGAATTTTTCTCATCACCACATATGGAAAACTATCATTTTATTCAGTTTGTGTTTTAGAAACCTTTGTCCAAGGTTAGATGGATGTGTCTATGTGGGTATATTTCCAGGTCCTCTATTCTATTCAACTGATTGTACAAATTAATATTGGTTAACCTCAATATATATAGTCCTGTTGAAATTGAACAGGGATGTTGGGACTCTGCCAAAGATGATTGCTTTTTCTGATACTGTGGATGTAAAATACAACTTGTATTCCTGGTGCTACATTTAATAAGTATTGGGTTGATTCCAATGTAGGAACTGTCCTTAATTTTATCTCAGATATTTGTATCATACGGATTTCAGTTTTCACTGTAATTTAATATGTTTCTGACATTGCAATTCATTTTTTCTTTTTTTTGTTTGATACCTGAATTTTCTTAAGATTTGCCATTCTTATTACAAAAGAACATACATATTTCCTTAAAAGTACATTTACGTCCTTAGAGATGAATAGTGTGATGCAAATGAAAAACAAAAATAGTGTCGACACAATTAACAAAAATTAATTGCTTTAATATATCTAACTTTATTGACAAAAATAATACATGCACTATGTTAGTTGTAATGTTAGATATGAGAGTAAAAAATTAGGTGTTACCTTCTGGCTTGAGGATCATTCATTGAATTGAACTGCTTTTGCATATATTTGTATTTATTTCTCCAATTTAATACAAATTATACCAGAGGGTTCATCTTATAAACATACATACATATATATGTAATGTGTAATGTTTACTACACACACACACACACAAAATGAGGTGTGATACTTTTATTGTATTCTTGAGTTAAATTTCTGTTTATATTAGTTAAGATTTGACACTATTAATATTTATTTAAAATAAGAAAAGATGATTTAATGACTAATTGTGTGTTTTTAATCACCCTCAATCTTTTCTATATTAATATACTTTTTTAACACAAATTATAGTAGAAACACCTAATCATATCATTTTAATAAAAGATTCTTTCACCTTTTCCAAGTTTATATAGGGGCATAGTTAGCATTTGCTAGAAAAATAAAGACATTTTATGCAGCATGTCTCACAAGTCAATATTATTAAATAGTTAATAATCTTGAAAAATTTAAGATACAGCAAATGACTTATAAATTGCATGATACTCTGAGACATGAAATGGAAATAACTATGACTTAGATACATATATCTAATACGTAGGTGGGGTCTAAGACACTGAGGTTGAAATTTGGGGCCTATCTTGAACTAGCTGGACTTTTCATTCATCCAGCCAAAGGATACTGAGGCACTATGTGCAGAATGTTGAAGGGATAGTTGGGTGTGTATGTCACTTGCAATACAAGTGTGAAGATCTGATTTTTGATCCTTACAACACACACTAAACTGGCAGTGCAAGTGTGCATCTGCACAACCCCAGTGCTCCTATTGTGTGATAGAAGGTGGTGATGGTGACTGTAGATTCCACAGAACCTGATAGGACAGCTAGCCTAGTGTAAAGAATGGAAAATAATAGATCCTGTCTCAAACAATGTGGAAAGAGAAGACTGTCACTAAGGTATAGAGTAGTGGACCATGCCAGGAAACTTGGTAAATGAATGGGTTCAGAGACCCTGGCACCCAGGCACCCATCTCAGGATGATAGGAGTTTCCTTGCTCCATACCAGATTCTTGTCCTGAAACAGGTGACTACACTCCTCTCATAGGACCATCACCAATGGTCATGTAGCACAGAACAGTTTTCTACACTAATGAGGTACCTAAAAGGGTCCTGAGAGTCTACCCAACAAGCTTCCCTGCCAGACATTCCTTTCTATGAATGATATTTAATCCCTGGTCCACCCTGAGGAAGGGATATGTACCCATTTGTCATGAAAAACAATGAATAAATAGTATGGACAAGCCAGAATTGTTTCTCTCATTAAGAACCACCATGGGGAGCATGTATGAAGCCTTCATCTACAGAGATGAGCTGCCTAAGTCTCCTGAAGAAGGCCCCTTCATGCTCCCAGATATTTGTGCTCCCAGACATTCATGCTCCAAGACAGTCTACCCCAGTAGCTAAGCCAGAGTTCCCCCTCCCCATGGACATGGGCTCATCCTCACAGGCCTGGGGCCCCCTCCATTCTGACTAATTCTAGTGATTTTAAGCAGCATCTGGATGTCCAGGAATTTGGGAACCTCTGACTCTTCAGCCTCAAACTGCACCATTTCTCACTCAGACGAAGATCCCTCCAACTTAGGCTGCATTCTTCCACCCACAAGTCCAGAAAACCAATGACAGCATAGGGTAAGTGCATTCTAGTGTCCCATGTTTCTATGCCTGGTGGAGTTCCTAGAGCCCTCTACCTAGGTAGAAAGCGGAACCACACTGAAGCTAATCTGTGCCCACTTGTAAGTGTGTGTGTGTGTGCGTGTGTGTGTGTGTGTGTGTGTGCATGCGCACACATACATACCATTGACTTATATATACATTCAGATTATATATAATATGAAATACAATACATTATATAATGTATATATATGTGTATATATATCAAAAATACATATAATATATCCGGAAAGAAGTTGTTACAATTTACTCTAACATAATGCGTAAATTACAAAGCTTCGGATAAATAAAGAGATCTACTCATAAAGAGTATGAGAGAATGAGTAGTAATGACAAGTGAAGTTCTATATCATCTATGTTAATACTCTTTAAAGAAGGAAAGGAAGACAAATAAGATAAAAAAAAAAAAAAAAAAAAAAAAAACCTTTCTAGCAGTGCAGCATGAACCTAATTCAAATTACGGAAGTAGTTTGACCGAGGGTTTAACAATTAGAATTTATATCAACAATAGAGTGATATCATATTTAAACCTAAATAAAAGATATAGGATGATAAGAAAATTATAGGAGGACATTTGTAGTACAAAACAAAGTAGATGGAAATATATTTTATGATTGATATTTTTGAAATTAAATATGTTGCAATTGAAATCAAAGTTCAAAAGAATGACTAGAATCTAAAATGAAGGAAATACCTCAGATAATTTAGGAAAAATATACTAAAATAAGAATAGATACATTTAAATTATTGATGCAATAATTTAATGTTTAACTAAAAAGATGATAGGTTATAGTTATTAACATAATATTTGTCCCCTACATAGATCAATTCCAAAAATTAAACAACTGTCCAGGAGCTCAAGGAGGCTCACAAGGGCAATTTATTTCTCACAGTTATATGATAAAGAAAGACAGACAGTGGCTGGGGGTGAGAGAGAGAGAGAGAGAGAGAGAGAGAGAGAGAGAGAGAGAACAAATATTTTCTGAGAGAATGGCATAGCAGTCCCAGATAGGTGTAAAACAGAAAAAAATAATACCCTTAATCACTGGAGTTTTTTTTTTTTTTCAGGAAATTGTCCTGTGCCAAAGTGTTCAAAACTATTTCCCACTTTCTCTTCTATTTGATTTAGTGTATCATTTTCATTTTGAGGTTCTTGATCTACTTGGACTTCTGCTTTGTACAGGGTAATAAATATGAGTCAATTCTCATTCTTCTACCTGCAGGCATGTTGCCTGTAGCTTTTACTGCATGGCCTTGTGTTCCCAGTGGGTCGCAAGCTTATATCCACACAGGAGTTATCTTCGATCTAAGAATTGAAAACACACACACACACACACACACACACTCACCAGTTATTCTCACAATGCCTTGGCTAGCATGACTGGACATACCTAATTCTTCCTCTGCTACTCCAGGCTGAGTACAAGAAGTGGCCAAAGGCCACTTATCCTAGTTCTATCATCTCTGGTGGCTCCATCATCCTCCAAAGACAGTGGTACAAAACAAACAAACAAACAACAACAGAAACACACACACACACACACACACACACACACACACACACACACACACAAAAAAAAACCTTCCTGCATATCTCTCCTACTTTGGGGAACTTGGAAGTCTTGCCTTTTCTGCCAAGGCATTGGCTGGTATTTTTATTGATGAATCAAGAACCAATTGGGGAACAAGGCCTTCAGCATCAATACTTGCCAATTCTTGATTAAATCAAAGTATCAGAACCTCCCCCTACACAGACAGCCAGTAAGACCTACACAATTTGTTGAAGATGCTTTCTTTTTTCCAATGTATAGTCTTGGGTTCTTTGTCAAAAATCAAGAGTCCTTAGGTAAAAGGGAGTATTTCTGGGTCTTCACTTTGATTCCATTGATCAAACTGTTTGTTCCTATACCAATACTTTGTAGTGTTTTTTGTTCTTGTTGTGCTGTTTTTTGTTTTTAATCACCATTGCTCTGTAGGACAGCTTGTGATTGAGGATGGTGATTCCTCCAGAGGTTCTTTTATTTTTCAGGATTGTTTTAGTTTATCTATGGTTTTTTGTTTTTTCATATAAAGTTGAGAATTACTCTTTCAAAGTCTATAAAATATTGTGTTGAAATTTTTATGGGAATTGCATTGCACCTGTAGACTGCTTTTGGCCATTTTCACTATGTTAATCCTACCAATCCATTAGCATGGGAAGTATTTCCATCTTTTGAGGTCTTCCTCAATTTCTTTCTTCAGGGACTTGAAGTTCTTGTCATTCAGATCTTTCACTTGCTTAGTAAGAATTATGCCAGGATATTTTATATTATCTATGGCTAATGTAAAGGGTGTTGTTTCTCTAATTTCTTTCTCAGCCTTGTTTGTATACCATTTGTATAAAGGATGGCTACTGATTTCTTTGAGTTAATTGTATATCTAGCCACTTTGCTGAAGTTGTTTATCAGCTCTAGACCCCAAGGACAGAGTTAGGGTAAAGATTGAAGGTGCCAACGACAAAGGCATCCACAAGGGAAGACCAACACTGCCAACTAACATGTATCCTTGGGACCTCCCAAAGATTGAGCTACTAACCAATGGGCTGGCTCGAGGCCCCAGGTACTTACAAAGCAGAAGGCTGCCTTGTCTATCCTCAGTGGGAGAGGATAGTCCTAATTCTGAAGAGACTTGAAGCTCTGGGGTGGGTGGATTCCCAGGGAGAAGTGGTATCCTCTCAGAGGGAAAAGAGAGGAGCGAATCAGAGGAGGAATGCTGGGAGAGGGGACTGGGAGGTGGGACAGCATTTGGAATGTAAATACATCCATAATTAAAAGAAAAAGAAGAAAAGAAGAAAAAAGTAAGACTAACATATAAGCAGTGACACTGCAGGTCTTATTGGCCTGATTTGTCCATGATACTAACATCTTTGACCAATGAAACAGCCAGCAATTATTGCTCACCAGTAGAGAAAGAGGCTGTAGTCACTCATTTGCTCCTGCTGTAGGAAAAACAAAGAAACTAACTAACTAACTAACTAACTAACTAACTAAACCATTTTTTATGCTGCTATAGTGTTACAGTTTTAAAAGATTTTGTTCCTAACAAACTCATATTGTAATATATTGGGACTTGGGAGGAGGTAATGCTTTTTTCACAGGAATGAATTTTTACTCTTATGACACTAGATTTGTAATTGTGATAGTACAGTTGATATAAACAACTTGACAACTCCATAACCTCTTTGAAGGCACACATTTTGTCATGCTGGGACCCACTGAGATACCAGTGCAGTGTTGTTTGTTCATTTACAGATATCATAAAACAAATGAACATCTGTTCATTATGACAAACCCAACTTCACATAAACCCTAGAAGTAAATACTGGTTTTAACTTCTAACTTCTTCAAATTAGGTGAAATAGTATCAAGACAGAGTCATTTACATTCTCCTGAGTTGAATACTAGTTATTTATATTTTAATGAAGGAATTTTGGATTTTGAAAATATGGGAGGCTTAATTTGAGAAAAATGATTTATTTTGGGAATTATGGCAAGCTCATACAATTAATCATCTGCCTTGTGTCAATAATGTGCATGCTACTGGGTCAGATTTGACCATGTTCTCTTATTGCTGCCAAGTCCGTCATTACATGTCAACCAGAAAACTGCTGACATATTGCCAATTATGTTGAGGCTTCCTGTCACCCTGTCCTAGATTTTATTGCTCTAGGATGAATGCTGTGCAAGCACAAGTCAATATGTTAGGGACAGTGAAAAAAAAGTAAAGAAAATTCTTTGCATATAATTGGAACTGTGAGTTCATTTACAGTTTGAACATTCTCACATTCCTGAGATTTTGCAAGTAAAATATTAAATGAGAGACCTGCAATATTTTCAGTGGGGTCACACATCTCAAGCAGCTTTTTAGAAAAAAAATGTTTAAAAACATTATTACTGTGCTCCTAATAAGGTATTATCTTTTTAAAAAATATAATAATTTGAGAAAATCTTACAAAAAGAGAGTTAGTAAGAACAGTAAATATATGCCACATGGTTTGGCACAGGTTTTTATTCCCAGCACCTCCACAGGTAGAGGCAGGGTCTAACTTTGACGCCCACCAAGGCTACACAGAGAAACTATGATTTGAAAAACAAACAAGAAAACCAAAGAAGCAACAAAGGAAAGACAAATCCTTGTAATAATTTAAGTATTTGAGATCACATTATATGACATGCCTATTGCACTTTGGAATGTAGTAGCTGTGATTATCTGAACAAAAATATGCTACATTAAATATGTCAACATCCTGCTACAGATAGGGAACAATCTAACCTGGCTCCACACCTTGAGGGTTTATATGCAGTTAATGGTTAATGGGAGAGGGAGACATTTTCTTCAGTAACTTAATCACTGGCCTGGTGCCTGTACAAACTTTTATAAATCCTCTTATCAGCAGTCTTAACAAGAGTCAATGGGTCACAAAACAGAGAATACAAGACAGGAAAGTAGAAGACAGACTAATGAGGAAGAGCAATGATGAGAATAGTGGTGCGTGGGTAAATAGCTTAGAAGTGAGTGTGAAATAGGTTTGACAAAAGTAACTGCAGTTTGCTCATTGTTAAAAGTTGCCATTTGATATTGGAATATATTCTTCGTCAATATAATTATGTTATCTTTGTATGCATTTTTAAACTTTTTTACTAATAACTTGTTTCAAATTTATAGAACATTCCAGTAATATTTTATAGATAGTAAAATCTGAGACTAAAATCAAATTTTAACATTTTCCTTGAGAAATATATTAGTACTAAAGTATCAGAATTTTTTAGAATTCAGAATAGATTCTTCTTTCATATAATACATCCCAAGCATAGTTTGCCTTCCCTCTACTCCTCCCAGTGGTTTCCCACGTTCTCTTTTCCCCAGACTCAGTCCTTTGCCCTCCATTTCCCTTCAGAAAAGAGCAAGCGTCCAAAAATGACAGCCAAAAGGGACAAAAGAAGACATAATAAGACAATGCCCAAACCTTCACATTGAGGCTGGACAAGATAACCTGATAGGAATAAAAATTTCCCAAGAACAAGCAAAAGAGTCAAAGGCAGCCCCATGCCCACTGTTAGGAGGCCTACAAAATACCATGGTAATGCACATAAGTACAGAGGACCTCATGAAGACTCATACGCCCCATGATTGCCACTTCACTCTCTGTGAGTCCGTAAGTGCCTTGCTTAGTCGATCAAGTAAGACATTCTCTTAGTGTCCTCCATCCTCTCTGATTCCCACAGTCTTTCCTGTTCCTCTTCTCTGAGGTTCCAAAGTACCAAGAGAAGGCACCCAATTCAATTCTGATTCAACTCTGTCTTTACATAATGTCTGGCTTTAGATTTCTGAATCTTCTCCCATCTACTGCCCAAAAAAGTTGTTCTGATGATAACTAGACAAGGGCCCAATTATAAATAAAACAGAATTTCATTAGAAATTATTTCAGTGATTTATTTTCCAGTCAAGTTTGGTTCTACCCTAGATCTCTACATTTTTCTCTTATTCTATGGAAAAATAGTCATTTTTTCTCTAGGACTTTGACGTATAAAGAAAAGTAGATTCAATAAAACAAATGGCAATGCCCAGTTCAGTGGTTGGGCCAGGAAGAAGCTTCAAAGCACTTTCCAAAGTATACATACCAGAAGAAAGATTTTGGTCTTTGCTGGGTGCTTTGCTGACAATTTGATCCACTCCTGCTTTCTGAGTCCTACAGAAGCTATTGTATGTAAAACCATTGAATTTTCTCAGAAAATTAGTGTGGTGCTTTGAACACTGCAGTATATGCAACTGGTATTACCCGAAAAAAGGTTCAATTCTCCATGGCAGTTTCTGACACATTAGACTCTCAATCATCTTAGGTATTTTTTTTTTTTCAGAGAAATGTTCCCACAAACAGCAGGATGAAAAAATACTTGTCAAGAAGTCCTTGTGTCTCATAATATGTAGTTTTAAAATACAAGATTAAACAAACTTATTTCTCATTGGAAAAGCTTGTTGATTGTAAGAATTTATTTACTAATAAAGATATATTTATGCTTAAGTATGAATTAAAAAAATCACCTTGAACTAAAATTCTCATTATAACAATCTAATAGATGCATGAAGGCACATTATTATATAAAATTAATATTTGTTAACAAAACAGTAACATTAACTTAATAGTAACAGGAATTGGCAATGATTGAAGCAGCATATAGATGGTCATTTGTTCACATTTGAACACAAGAGTTTCAATTTTGTCACTTTCTTTGGAAAAGTAGATATATACATTTACATTTAATAAAACTAATTTATATAATTATAAATGTAACACAATTTTAATATAAATAATACATAACTCATAAATTATATATGAACATGTTCCAACATTTAAATAGTAAGTATGACCTTAAGTAGTGCATCATCTGCAAAGTAAAAAGAGAGAATGACCTACAAATACGGCTTTGTGCTAAAGTTATTGTCTAGTATTCCTGAGACTCCTTGAACCCCAGCACTGTAATATATAACTACCAGCTGAAGTAGAAATAGAAAAATAGAAGATATTGAACAGGGGGAAAGAGATACAAAGGTAAAATGCTAATAAAGGGAATAGAAAGTTAGTTCAAATGCTAGAACTAGAATTTATCTTAGAGACAAAAACAATTGAGTTAGAATAGCAGTAAAGAATACGAGGCATAGTTGCAAAAGTATGTAAGGATAAATGATTACCTTGTCATCAGTGATATGGTGATTTCAGTATTGAAACAAGATATCTATCTGAGATGCTATTCAAGAAAAGAGATGCTTCCAGATAACTATATGTTGATACCTGAATCATTAAATAAGAAAATGAGAGTAATTTAAAAATAATAGGACAATATGGGTTTTGTAGACCTTAAATCATCTTGCAAATGTTGCATATTTATAAGAAGATTAGTTAGTAGTTAAAAACATTGTTTTTAATACTATTAATAGATCTGCACACAACTGTGATTTTTTGTATCATTAGAAATATTATATTTTAAGCTTCCTAGAGTTGTTAGCTGAATTGAAGTAGATAGCTTCAATTCTCTGACTTTCTTTTAAATGCCTAGTGAACTGTCACTATAAAGTACTTTTACATGGTTCCTAGCATACGTAAGGGAATTGCATCTATACTGTGAATAACACTTAGTTTATAAGTAGTTTTTGCAATTAGTTGGACAAATCATTATAAAAGATAGTATACTAACATAGACTTGAACATATGGTATATTTAAACTGCTTTCTATATGAAAAAGGATGAATTATAGCAAATATTTGTTAAACATATTCTTACAGATTGGAGCCTAGCATAAATGTCTACTGAGAGGCTTCATCTAGCAGAAGATGGAAACATAAGCAGAGACATGCAGGCAAATATCAAGCAGAGCTCAGGAAGTCCTTTGGGAGAATTGGGTATAGGATTGAGCTAGTGGGAGGGGTAAAGACACCACAAGAAATCCCAGAAAGTCAACTAAGCTTGGTCCATGAGAGCTCACAGAGACATAACGACCAACTAAAGAGCATGCAAGAGTTGGACCTAGGCCCCCTACATATTTGTATCAGATGTGCAGGTTAGTCTTCATATGGGTCACCTAACAAATGGAATGAGGGATGGCTCTGACTGTGGCCTGACATTGGATTCCCTTCCTGTAGCTGAACTGTCTGGTTGGGCCTCAGTATGAGAGGATGCTGAGCTTAGTCCTGCTGTACTTGATGTTTCAAGGTGAGGTGTTATCCAAGGGAGGGGTGTTCTTCTCTTAGGAGAAGGAGAGGGGATAATGGTATGTGAATATTATTGCTGGTATTATCCTATAATAATAGTAATAACAACAACAACAACAACAATATGCCAGAGTTCATTCCCCATATAAAAGTGCACATTTATTCTTCAATATGAGGCCAATCGTTACAACAAAGACAGAAGGGGATAATTATCTCAGATAAAGATTTTCACAAAATCTTTTAAAGTTATTCATTACATAAGTATTATATTATTGTTGGCCAACTAAATTTAAAAGTACAGTGAAAAAAGAAAGGATGAATCCCTGAATTGACATTGACTTAACCTTGTTTTTAAGTGTTTTGTACACAATAAATGTGGAAATCTGAAAGTACAAGACCTAGACTTAGTTGTTTTGTTATAGTCTTGATTCACTGTTTATTTTCTGTTATTTTCCTTATATAACACTTTGAACAAAAACACCTTGGAAGAAAAGGGTCTATTTTGATTACAGTTCCAGCTCAAATCAATCATTGTGGAAAGTTAAGGAATAAACTAAGACAGGAAACTGAAGCAGAACCAGGGAGAAGCACCAATTGTTGGTTTCATCTGACAGCTTCTTATGTAGCCCAAGCCTCTCTGCCTAGTGATGGTGACAACCACACTGAGCAGAGCTATCCCATTGCAATCACGAATCAAGGAAATCTCTCACAGCCATAGCCATAGCCAATCTGAAGGAGGAATTTTTTTCAGTTGAGGTTCTCTGCTTAGGTGAATCTAGGTTGTATCAAGCTGAAAATAAAAACAAATTTATCATATCTTTAAAATAATTTCTTATTTAAGGAATATAGCATATGGTTATACTATTCTATATTAATATGTTTTAAATTAAGGACGGCTGCAGTTATAAAATAGATAATCTCAAACTTTCACATAAGCATTATCAGTTTGATTGTTATCAGTTAGTGAATACTTACTAAGTTTATTATAAATATGTTAAATGTGTAAATTTGACCTATAGTAATACATCAATATTAGAATAGAATGCAAATTCCTAATACAACCATCAATAACTTGAACAGATAATCTCAAAAATGCATTTCAACATATTCTACCAGATTTTGCACTTCAGTGCCTCATTAGGTTTTGTTCATTTTCTTCTTTCTTTCTTTCTTTCTTTCTTTCTTTCTTTCTTTCTTTCTTTC
>JADRCH010000243.1:6986450-7458094 GCA_019843965.1 Rhynchomys soricoides
TTTACTATATCTGTAGAAAACATTTACTATATCTGTAGAAAACATTTTAGCAACAGCCATTATCAGGTAATCCACATTCATTATTCATATGAATTTTGGTTCTAGTTATGCAGTTTAAATCACATGATAAATTATTATTACTGTTGTTGTTGTTGTTTTCATGTTTAAGGACACAGGACGCATTCTTACATCTTTGAAGACCTGCACTTATATTTGCCATTGGTATTATGAATTAATCAAAATTTCTTCCCTTCGGTGGCTGTTAAACTGTGGGATACATTAAGGAAAATCATTAAAGGCAGAGGTAAATTTCTATCCATATTTTGAAATTTTCTGTTTTTCAATACTGAGGACAATATTATCCATGCTAAATATGGACAGTTACATCATTCAGTAGTTAATGCCTAGATTTAAGCTTCACTCTTCTCATCCATACCTCAATACATGATAAATATAGAAGCATAGAAGATATGTTCCCATAGAATTTTATTACCCTGATAAATATCAAGTAAAATCAAAGGAATAATACATCAGCTCACCAGAATTACTGGAATTGAAAAGTAGGACTTCCAGTGGAAAGAAAGGGACATTAGTCCACCCACAAAACCTTCAATCCAAAATCCGTCCTGCCTACAAGATACACAGGGATAAAGATGGAGCAGAGATTGAGGGAACAGCCAACCAATGACTAGCCCAACATGAGACTCATCCCATGGGAGAGAACCAACACCAGACAGCATTAACTATATTCTTCTATGTTTGCAGACTAGAGCCAAACATAGCTGTTTCCTGAGAGGCTTCATCCAGCAACAGATGTAAACACCCACAACCAAACATCACGCAATGCTCTGTGAGTCCTGTGTATGAGTGGAGGATCAGATTGATTGAGCTGCAGCAGTTAAGAACACCACAAGAAGACCTACAGAATCAACTAATCTGGGGCCATGGGGGCTCTCAGAGACTGGACCACCAACCAAAGAGGATGTAAGGGCCAGACCTAGTCTCCCCATCCCCCACTTTGAGCAGACAAGCAAATTGGCCTTCATGTGGGTCCCTGAACAATTGGAGTAGGGGTTGTCTCTGATTTTGTTGGCTGCCACTGGCTTCACTCCTCTACTTGGACTGCCTGGTTGTGCCTCAGTGGGAGAGAAGGTCTCTTCTGAGACTAGATGTTTCAGGGTGGATTGGTACTCAAGGGCCACTTCTCTCTCTTTCAAGAAAAAGGGAGGGGAGAAAAGAGGAGGGATTTGTAAGGGCAGGACTTGGAGGAGAGGAGGAAGGACACTGTGATTGGAATGTAATATGAATAAAATGAAAAAAAAGAAAATATGAATATCTGGGAATATAAAGATTGTTGAAAACTATATAAGATGACATAACTATGCTATGCAAAATTCTAAGGTTGATCTCAAAGGGGGTCTTGTGGGTATGATGGGATATTGACTTCTAGGATGGTCTTATATTGTATGACAGAGCAATTTCTAAAGATGTGTGTCATCTGTAGTGTACAGTTCCTTTCTAAATCAAACAAAATCAACAAAAGAAAACCTTAAAAATAGTAAAGCTCTTGATCAAGAGAGATTTCAGTATGAGAGAAAATCAATCAGAGGTAGGATTTGTACTGCTGGCTTTGAATACGGAGGCACGGTGCACGTAAGTATGCCTGGAAACTGTGAGTACAACAGCCTTACTCAGTTCATACACATCAGCCAGCAAGGACACCTTGACCTTAGCCCTAGTACTGCAGGACACCACATCCTATAGACACATAATCTCAGAAGAGAATAGCATGTTCCTGGATCCAAGCAGAAAACTTGATTTTAGCCTTGATTTGAGGTGGTGAGCAGAGACTCTAAATATTCGAACACTTGATATACAGGACAATAAGATAACAAATGAATTTCATTTTGAGTCACTGCATTTGTGATAACTTGTTGTGTAGGAACTTTACTATGGTGATGAAGACCCACCTGGGTAATCAACCTCTCTGTTCTTTCTGATAGGTTCTAGCATTTCAAAGCGAGTGGTCACCTCTGTTTGGAATTTTAAGCCCTGTTTTTTCCTAATTTATAAAAATAACATTTAGTGATCATGTTAATCACACAGTTGTGATACATGTCACTCAGTTCCCTTGCTTACCCCATGACAAATAATCCTAGAGTAAACAATGAAGGCAACATGATCAGAATTGTCTGTAAATGATTTGCCTTAGTAGCTGAATAAGAGAAACTAACTGAATACACTATATATCAGCTAGTAGTTTATTCTAGAGGTACAGGTAGGAGAACATAGATCAGAAAAATAGTAATGGGTGATGAGAAAGGAGTAACTGATTGAAACACATCACTTACTAAAGAAAATTACAGTTTGATGGGGACTTGATGGAGTAAAAGGAGTCCAGCATAATTCCTTGTTGAACTATATGGCTATTGGTTCTGTAGGTGGCCCTGAAGTGATTTTCCTCCTCTTTTTTTCTCAAGCTTAGAAAGAGCTAGAAAGAAAAAGACTCTAGAACTTTCAGGTGTGCTGTTAAGCTGTTAGTATATGCTCTCTCCAGTTTCTTTTTGGAGGCATTCAGAGCTATGAGTTTTCCTCTTAACACTGCATTCATTGTGTCCAAACAACCCTGAGATTCCACCTCACACCAGTCAGAATGGCTAAGATCAAAAATTCAGGTGACAACAGATGTTGGCAAGGATGTGGAGAAAGAGGAACACTCCTCCATTGCTGGCGGGAATGCAAGCTGATACAACCTCTCTGGAAGTCAGTTTGGCGGACCCTCAGAAAAATGAACATAATACTACCTGAGGACCCAGCTATTCCACTCCTGAGCATACACCCAGAAGATGCTCCAATATGTAATAAAGACACATGTTCCACTATGTTCATAGCAGCCATATTTATAATAGCCAGAAGCTGGAAAGAACCCAGATGTCCCTCAGGAGAGGAATGGATGCAGAAAATGTGGTACATTTACACAATGGAATACTACTCAGCCATAAAAAACAATGATTTCATGAAATTTGCAGAAAAATGGATGGATATTGAAAATATCATCCTGAGTGAGATAACGCAGTCACAAAAGATTGAACATGGTATGTACTCACTGTTAAGTGGTTATTAGCCAAAAAGTTCGAAATACCCAAGAGTCACTTTGCAGCAACTGTAGGGCTGAGTGTGAGGTCCCAGATGGAGGACTTGGAGAAGGGACTGAAGGACCTGAGGGAGTTTGCAGCCCCAGGGAGACAGCAACAGTGGCAACTGGCCTGACACCCCCGATACTCCTGGAGACTGATCCACCAACCAAAGAATACACATGGAGGGACTCATGGTGCTGGCCACATATGCGGCAGAAGAGGGTCTTGTTAGCCATCAGGGGGAAGAGAGGCCCTTGGGTCTGAGAGTGTTAGATCCCCCAGTAGAAGAGAATGCCAAGGAGGGAAGATGAGTGTGGGTGGGTGGGAGAATACCCCCATAGTGGCAGGGGGAGAGGGAGGAAATGGGGAGGTTCCAAAGGGGAGAGCTGGAAAGGGACAAGCATTAGAAATATAAATAAAGTAGGAAAAGTAAAAAATAAAAAGAAAGAAAGAAAGAAAAGACTCTGAGTTTGTTTCTATCTCTAGGTGTTTGCTATGACAGCCCAGAGTTAGGCAAGCCAACTCAGAGGTGGCACAGACAATCCTGTCATCTTTTGTAATTCAGCACTTGAGGAGTACTGGAACTACATCTGTGTGCTCACACTCACTCCCCTTCCACCTGCTTCGACTTTGAGGTTAGCCATGGTTTTCTGTCCTCAGAGGAATGGTTTGTGTCACATTTCAGCTCCATTACAGTGTTTTCTACATCAAAACCCAAATGCACCTAATACTTACACAGGAGTAATGATTTTTGTTTTAGGAATGTACTGCAGTAGAGTTGCCCTCTTCAAGGATGTTGCCTGCTATTTGCTTTTTAGTTTTAGATGGGAGTTTTGGCTGTACAAAAGCCAAGATTCAGTGATGTCCAAGCTATGGAGCCCATTACAAGCTAGTGCTTTTCCAACTGGTCCACTGAGTTCCTTCATTAACTTTTCAGAATACGATGGAACAAGTCTTTTCTTTAAGAAAGGTTAGCCACTGGTTTGGATCCTACCATTAAAAGAAATATATTGAAACTCTTGTTTAAAAGTTTGCACTTCTGATGACAAAAATGACAAGGCCTGATTATTAAGAACATGGAACATGTCTATATACACTCAAGAATGCAGAAGTAAGCAAAAACATCAGTGTTCTGATATGAAGTTTAAATGGCAAAATGGTGATTCCTAGCATTTTAGCTGGTTGAGTATAACTGGCTAGTTTGCAAACCAATTGCTTTGAAATTTGGGGATTTTATCTCTTCTGGAGATAAAGTAAAATTTGGAAGAAAGAATCATGAATAATAAATTTGTCACTTTTTGTGAATGTCACTTGATCTTTTCTCCAATTTCAGTTAAATTTCATGATAAGAAAGCTTTAGAAAAACAAAATATAAAATTATATCAAAAGAGAAAGGTCAATACAGATGTTTTCATAAATAAAATGTTTCCATTTCCTTTGCATACAAACAGGCGTCAAAGTATGAAAATAATGAAAATGTGTCATAGAAAGTGTTACATGGTGAAATGATCAAATGGTGAGTATAAACAAGAAACTTAGACAAAATTTGGAACTAGGAGTGAACTTTCAATCTCCCTGTAACATAAACTAATCAGGAAAGAACTATACTCAAGCTTATAAATAATCCTATTATCAACTCTGTATACCCACTACCCTCTGCTAACCACCACTTCACAGTATAAAATGATGCCCAGAATTTTTTTCTCTGCTCAGAATACATTTGATCTGGTGATGGGAAATTTCTGCTAAATTTTTATGTTGAAAAAACCCCAACATGCATAATATCATGCACAACAGACTGCCCATCCCTCTGCTTTAGCATTCGGCAATTTTAAATTTAGTTTCACATATTGTCATCACTCATCTTGTCTGTTCTGTGGTAATTTGAATTAAATGTGACAGAATGTCATTTTCAGTGAGAGAACCCTTCAGTGGTGCAAACAGTTGCGAATACAATGTCTACTTTCATTAGCTGAAACTTCTACTGAACCCATCCCATTGTAGTAACGGACACATACAAAATGTGTAAGATATTTCCAGAAAACATAGCATGATACAGTTCATTTGTTTTCAGTAAGTGTTTATGAGTATTAGTTCCTGGGTTGGAAAAATGCAGTTTTAAAAATAACTCTCGACTTTGATCAAAGACCTGTATGACACATGTACAATTCATTAGGTAGGATGTAGCTAGAGCATATAGAAAAACTTAAATTGTACAAAGCCAAAGGAAAGTCTATCTGAAGCACATTGGAAAATGTGGTGGAGTAAACAAACACATACCACTGGCACAGGAACTTTCAGACTGGAGTACTGTAAGGCTTACATATCTGCTTTAGTTAATGGGTTTCACCTCTTGCTTTCACACCAGTCACTTTATTTCTAAATGATAGAAACCACAGCTGTTAGCAGCTTTATAATTTAGAATTTATCAACACCTAATAATCATTGGAAATGTACCAATTTTTGTAACCAGCAACTGTAGCCAAAAATGAAATGAGATAATTTAAGCATGGACATGGAGAAATCGTGTGGTTAGATTGAAAAATGTAGTTCCCAGGAGGGCTTAAGGTGATAAACGGTAGGAACCATTGTACACTGAATTTCTATGGCAAATCTGAGTCTATCTATAATAGTAAATCTCTGAGTTCCATGACTTCTGAAATACTTTTGCCTTCCACATTCATGCTCTTTTCCATGTCCTATATATGTCTTGTAGGTGGTTTGTTACTTTGGAAAGTCAGGAACAAAATATAAATAATTAATAAGATGTACTGCAATAAGAATGTATCCAAAGTCCAAGACTATAATGTGACATTTTTGAGCATCCATATTAAATTGGCAGGCCATTAATATGAAATTTTAATAAGAGTAGGAATAAAAAGCAGATGGTTTCAGTTCACATAAAATATGTCTTAGCTGTGTTGTCATACTGACATTATGGCAAAGTGAGTTAAACTAAAGAACAAGACAGGTTTGGGGTGAAACTGAAGAGAGTGTCTAAATTATGTTGGTTCACATTTTTGAAATCCCTGATTTATTTAAAAACTCATCTTTGTAGGCTTGATGCTTTAAATGAAACCTAGAAATTTGTAATTTGTAGCGTTTTCACCTAGAAATCTCCAAATAAATTCCTTCCTAATGGAAGGAATTTATTTAATCTTTACTCATGGCCAAGTAAATACATTGTGTTGTGATAAACAAATCATTACTTTAGTACAGATTGAACTTATTTATTTCTTTACATTTTAATACTTTAATGCAGAAATTTCAGCCCTACTACAGGTAGAAAAGATGAAGTAATGAACCCTTTTGTACCATGGATCTGCTTCAATAATGCCTCTGTATAGGCTAATTTTGAGAAAAGTTTCTTTTTATACCTGAATTATGAACATTCATTTCTTTTAAACATTGCTATATTATGTTAAATATTAAATTATTATTATTTTTATTATTTTTATTCTTTTGAAATAGATTGTTGCAATGGGGAGTTCAGATTGACCTGAAACACATTATGTATGCCAGCCTGGGTTCTGATTCTCAGAAATCTTTTTCCCTTAGACATCTAAGTGCTAGTATAAAAGGTCTATGTCACCATATTTGGTTTTACAAATGTTTATGGTCTTCTATGTTTTATTGAAATATGTTTTTGTACCTACATTCTGATGATGGTTTCCTCTCCCCTAATTCCTCCAGTTTTCAGTAGTGAGAACACAATGAGGTTGGGTCATCTGTAAAGAAGCCACATCTGTAATAGATCTCTTAGATTTTTGATCTTAGCATCCTCAGGTCAGAGTTGTGACCTTGTTTATTCTTGTTTAAGGCACCGGTCTTTTTCATTTTTCTTATAGCAACTTTGAACAACAACAACAACAACAAAAAACAAGCAAAATATTTTCTACAGTTGAATCAAAACCAAATAAATTTGGGTATAAATGTTTCTGTAAATAGCTCATGAGATGAGGCTTCACACCCAGATGTTATCTAAAAGTAACTGAATAACAATGGCATTGTCATTGATGAATTAATCAACTGAGTTCTTAATAAATACACTATTAGCAGGTAGCCATGACTAGCGGGAATAGATCATTAGGGGTATGTCTTTGAATAAATATAATGCCTTTCTCCATTTTTATTTTATAATTTCTTTTTTATGTTTTATTGTATTTTTTCCAAGACTGGATTGTTCTATGAAGTTATGGCTTTTCTGATGCCTACTATGTAGAAGATGTCATTAAATTCTTGGCAATTATCATTTCCCAGTCTCTTGATTGCTCAGCTTTTTGGTGTGATCCCCTATGATACTTAAATCTTCTCAAGTATTTTACTATCAGTTTGACCTTATCTGCCAAATTCCTTGATAGGATTTTCATTCCAATGACATTTGTTATTCAGAATAATTGTGGGAGAATTCACATTCTTATTTCAACTTATTCAATTATCAGACTGCCATTTCATTTCCATGCCTTTAAATTTTCTTTTTAAATAATTTTTGACATCTTGACATGGGAATTGTTAGAACTTCCATTACATTTATTTCTAAATACCTCATGGTAATATGTTAAGTAGAATCACCGTTTGTATATGGATTTTAATAGAGTCCTTTTTCCATTTTTCTCCATGCAATAACATTATTTTAATATCATGTCAAATTTATATTTGTCAAATTTAAACCTGTTCTTAAAGGATATAATTCTATGCATAAGAGCACTGAAGTGGTTAGTATAGAGCCTGCATGTGTCTGTACCAGATCTGCTGCATACATGCTACGGCTATTAGCTTGGTGTTTTTGTGGGACTCTAAATATTTGGAATGAGTGTTTCTCTGGCTCTTTTGCCTGCTCTTGAGACATTTTCCCTCTTATTGGGTTGACTTGGTCAGTTTCAATAAAAAGGCTTTTGCCTTTTCTCGTTGTATCTTTTTAATTTTTTTTTTTTCTGTTCTGTTTTGCTGTCTCCCCTTAGATACCTGTGCTTTTCTCGAGTAGAAAGCGTGGTAGGGGCCAGCTGTGAGAAGTAGAGGGGAAGATGAACTATGGTTGGGACATTAGTTTTTCTTTCCACTTTATTGAGATATAGTTACACATTATATATTTTTTGAATGTAATGAATTAATACATATATAATGAAATAATTATTATTAAGTTAGAGTTGACAAATAGTCAAGCCAATTAGTTACTGTTTTAAGAAGTACTGTCATTTCTCTAAAATATAAGAACATTGGACATTTAAAACACCAACAATTTATAGTATGGTCGAATTTGAAAAAAACTTGTAGAAACAAAGTGTGATATCCTCTAATATTACCAGTTGCCTTAAATCCAAAACCAATATCTGATCTCTTGCATGAGGGTTGATTGCTTGGACTGGGTGCTAAATAGGGTTTTACTTAGGAAGAAACAACAACAATAACTACAGAAAAACCTGTATGTGTGTATGCACGTGTATAGGTATATATGCATACATAATAATAACACATTAGAGTGAATATATAAACTAGCTACATAGTCAATCATTATCATTATTACAAATTATATATAATTGTACAAACTCTGGACTTTGACTGTCTATAGCAGGCAGCTGAAGAGGCTTGATTACACTAGCAGCACTAGGAACTTGTTAATAATCCATTGCACTATGACATTAGGAGAGTTAACAACAACTGTTGGAAATTTGATAATCTTATGAGATAATAACTGTTGATTTGTTATTTACATAAACTGTCTTGACAAATTGTGACTAAGTTGATAAGTTAAATTTAATTTAAATATATATATATACACACACTAATAATGCTACTACTCTATGATCTAGCAACTGCACGTCTGGCAATGCTACCAAAAAAAGGATGATGGACACACAAATAATGTACACAGATGTTTACACTAAAACTGCTTATACCAGATTTTTTTTAATAAGCAAGTTATTAAATAAACTGCTACATAGATAGAACAAAATATTACTTAGGAGCAAAAAGTAGTTAACTATTAAGGACACAACCTAAGTAAAACTCCAGACCTACTACAGTGAGAAACTACATTTATATATATATATATTTCTCCCTTTGTGATTTATTTATTGTTTCTATTTCCATTTTAGATCCTAGATTGTTTTCATTTCCTTCGCCTGTTTGATTGTGTTTTCCTGTAATTCTTTAAGAGATTTTTTGTGCTTCCACTTTAAGTGCTTCTACCTGTTTACCTGTGTTCTTCTGTATTTCTTTAAGTGAGTTATTTATGTCCTTTGCAAAGTCCTCTATCATCATCAAGAGAAGTGATTTTAGATTTGAATCTTGCTTTTCCAGTGTGATGGTGTATCCAGGACTTTCCATGGTGGGAGAATTGGGTTCTGATGATGCCAAGTAACCTTGGTTTCTGTTGCTTATGTCCTTGAACTTGCATCCTGCCATCTGGTTATCTCTAGTGCTACCTGCCATCCCTTTATGTGACTGGAGCCTGTCCTTTTGTGATCCTGGTTGTGTCAGAACTCCTCAGAGACCAGCTGTCTCTGGGATCCTGTGATTCTGAGATCCTGGGTGTGTCAGAGCTCCTAGGAGTCATCCTGCCTCTGGGCCTCTGAGATCCTGGTGTGATCATGCTCCTGTGATCTTGTGATCCTGGGCATGCTAGTATGCCTGGGAGTAGAGCTTCCTCTGGGTATTGTGGGACTGTCTGTGGAGTTCTCACCCAAGGTCTGCTCAGAGCACAGGCCCAGACTGGAAGGAAGCCCTGCCACTAGTTGAGCAGGGTTCCTATGTCCCTAGATCTCTGGTCCCAGTTACTCCCAGAGTTGGGACAGATGCTGAATCCTCCTCACCTCTGACTCAATGATCCTGGAAATGTTAGAGTGCCTGGGAGTGGAGCTTCTTTTGGGTGTTGTGGGACTGGTTGTGGAGTTTGTGCCCAAGGTCTGCTCAGGGACCTGGCCCATACTGGAAGGGACTCTTGCCACTGGTTGGGTGGGGTTACTGAGTCCCTGTATCCTGCTTGTCCCAGTTACTCCTGGTGTTGGGACAGATGTTGTGTCCTCCTCACCTCTGATCCAATTGAGAAACTACATTTATATAATGCTCTCAAGAGATAAAAATTTATAATATATAGAATTTTTAAATGGCTGGCTATTTCCAGATGATCAGGAAGGAGAGGAATGTGTGGCTGTAACAGGCAACATGATTGTTATTAATTTAATTGGAAATATCTCCTAGAGGTTCATGATTTTGGCAGTTAATTCCCAATGGGACACCTGAGGCAAGCTGTGAAAACTTTAGTGGAAAGGCCTAGCTGGGGCCAGGGATCACCATGGGTGAGGCCTAGGGTGTTTCTGTTTCCTGAGTTTATCCTTTCCCTTTTCTGCATCCTCTGCATAAGTCCACCAGCTGTTGAATTCTGCTCCTCAAAGGTCTCCCAGCCACCGTGGGTTGAGATTAAATTGTCCCTTGTCTCATCAGTTGCTCACAGTGATACAAAAGTCTCTCATACAATAAGGGATCTTGATGAGGTCATCAATAGATATATTCCAGATTTTCACTGTATTAAGACTGAAACTCTGTCCATAGTATTATTGTATAATTTTAGGAAAATTTGTACATAGAATATATGTGTAATTTCTGTAGATGTATGTGAATCCATAGTCTTTGCATAACTAAACATTTAGTTGAAAAATCCAAACAGTTGGTAATTAGTAGCCTTTTGTTTTCTATATTTTTATTTTTCAAAAATATTATATAAATGTTGTTTCTCACTTAGAATAGTTATGGTGCTTTATTTAGGGTACTTCCTTGGTTAATAGTTCTTTTTTTTTCTAAATATACCTCTGTGTAAAATTTAACCTTATTCCATTGTTGTTTGACTTGTAGAAAGAAGCTACATGGTATGGGGAATCTTACACTACAACTTTCAGTTGTTCTTGTCCTTTATGAGAAAAATGTGAAAACTATTTTTGGATCAGCAAATGAATATCATTATTGAAGAGGATTGAATTTTTCTTTTCCCTATTGAATAAAGGTGAGAAAATGTGACTCTAATGAATTAGAAATGAAGGACATATTCTGTATAATACATAGACAGCATGGCAGCCCTGGTTTTCCTTAGTAAACATGGCAATGGGAATGTAAAAATTTAAATAATAAAACAAACTTGTTTTGGATTTTCTTATTAAACTTGGGCATAACATTCTACTTTCTATTGTAATATAAAACAGCTTGATATTTCTTTTCTTAAATAACTAAGATAAACAGGTCATGTAAAATATATTGAGGATTCCTTACTTTAAGTATTGAATTCTTAAATGTATAATTCATAATTAGAACAATGTATTTTCATTTTTAAGGTTTCAGAAATGTCATTCAAAGCAACAGATACATGAATCAAATCTATTTGTATAACTTTCATTTATGCCAAGAACTAAGATATCATTGATTTCTCTAGTCCATTGATTTTTCAGAGTGATGTCAAAAGTGGTCCTTACACACAAGAATTTTATTATATGTTTTATAATTACCTTTATACCTGAAATTAGCTTTCAGAGAATGTGAAATAATGATTACATTTTCTTTATTTTTTGCTTAAATCAAACAATATGTTTTATTAAAATTATTTCTATTTAGTTTATTTTTATCTTGTCTATGTAAGTGTTCATGTTTGTATGGATCTCCATACATGCAGTTCATGTGGAAGGCAGAAGAGGACATTAGATCAAAGATCTTCAGAAGCTGGAATTATAAGTAGTTCTGACATTGTATGTGGGCATTAAGTATTCAAACTTGATGTTTTGCAAGAGGAATTCTTGCTGTCAACCACAGAGGCAGTTCTTCAACCTTTCTGTAGATCTCTTCCAGCTAATTGGGCATCCTTACCTCCAGATTTGAAAATCTTTCTTCTATGATTTTTGTTGAAAATATTGTCTACTCTGATTTTTTTTCTTACAATGCTCATAATTTGTCTAGTTTGGTATTTTAATAATTTCCTCACAGATCTCATATGTACCGTTCATACTTTGTGATTGATTTCCTCTACCTTCTCCTGGAGCTGTAATATTCTTTTCCCCATACAATTGATTCTATTTGTTAGTTCTGCTCAGGATTACATTTTGTCATTAAAGTTTTCATTTTTGGTGTTAGTTCTGTTTGGCTGTTTTAGATTCTCTCTCTCTTTTTTAATTTTTTTTTTTTTTGCTGAATTCTATTTTTATATTGTTTATTGACCTTTATTCTTCTGTTTACATATTTATAAAACTTCTGCTGTCTTTGTGATTTTCAACACAGAAACATTCTATTGAGTTCTTCATCTGGATTTTTATCCACAGACTGACATTGCTGGCCATTATACTGTACTTGTTACTTTTAGAGGATACCAGTTTGTCTTCTTATGCTGCTACTGTTGTTACACATTGGGTGCTCCACATCTGGAGTTAGTTTCATGAGACCATCTCCAATGTCTATCTGCACTTTCCTAACTTGAAGCATCAGTTAAAAAGAGAAAGTGATGTGCACAGCTAAACATTTCTGGTCAAGGTATATCCCATCCTTCATTTTCGTTTCATCTCCAGTGTTTCCTGCAAGGTTCTCTGACAATCTGTCAGAACTGTGTGAAATTGTTCCAGGAGATATGCTTCCGCTCTTTCTACCAGCAAAACGTTCCTGGGGAAATTCACATTATAGTGGGTCCATAGTCTCCATAGTCTGGTAGCAAAATGGGAGAGATTCAAGTGTCACTAGATTGTCTAATTCTTTCCAGGAGATTTACAAGACTAGTTGCTGGTTATTAAATTTCTTATGCTGAGAAAACATACTACATGTCTATGTTTGTTAGCTGCATTATCATTGTTTTGTCATTTCCAGGGTTCAAAGCCTCTTTTCCTCATTGGAGCAGATTCTATTCCTTTCTATTCTGATGCTTCTATTCACCAAGCTCCATAATATTAGCTTCTCACTCACCATTTTCAAGATTCAGAATTTCCAACTACAAATCATTCTT
Source organism: Rhynchomys soricoides (assembly GCA_019843965.1). Lineage (NCBI taxonomy): Eukaryota > Metazoa > Chordata > Mammalia > Rodentia > Muridae > Rhynchomys > Rhynchomys soricoides. Next base: position 6,999,558 of record JADRCH010000243.1, read on the forward strand.
AGTTTTCCTTTTTTGTTGTTTTGCTAGAAGTTAATAGATACCCCAGAATATCTTGCAAGTTTATTTTATCTTTTTTAAAATTTATTTTTAATTGGATATTTTCTTTATTTACATTTCAAATGTTATCCCCTTTCCAGGTTTCCATCTGCTGGAAAACCCCTATCCTATCCCCTCCCCCTGCTTCTATGAGGATGTTTCCCTACCCACCCACCCATCCACAACCTCCTCTCAGCCCTCGAATTTCCCTACACAGGGGCATCCATTGAGCCTTCATAGGACCAAGGGCCTCTACCTCCCACTGATGCCTGACAAGGTCATTCTCTGATACATATGTGGTTGTAGCCATGGGTCCCTCCATATATACTCCTTGGTTGGTAGCTTAGTCTCTGGGAGCTCGGGGGGGGGTGTCTGGTTGGTTTATATTGTTTTTCTTCCTATGGAGTTACAAATACCTTCATCTCCTTCAGTCCTTTCTCTAACTCCTCCATTGGGGACCCTGTGCTCAGTCCAATGGTTGGCTTCAAGCATCTGCCTCTGTACTTGTTAGTCTCTGGCAGGGCCTCTCAGGATACAGGTATATCAGGCTCCTTTCAGCAAGCACTTCTTGGCATCTGCAATACTGTCTGGTTTGGTGACTGTATATGGGATTGATCCCCAGGTATTTTTAAATATAGCATTTAATAACAAAGGAATGGGTTATTAATTCAACGAGGCACAAACAAGCTTGGCATTAGTTTTACATAGGGTTTTTTTCACTAGTTTTATGTAGGAGTTTCACAAAAGATCTAATGGAGTTATGGTGATAACATTTTTTGTTTGTTTTTTCGATCGAATTTTGGTTTGGGTGCTGATGTCATTACAAAGAGAAGTCATTTCTAAGAAAAGATTTTTAAAAAACTGCCTTTTTGTTTTAGAAATGAATTCAGCATGAAAAGATATTTGAGGAAAGGAGATTTAGTTCCACAGATGATGTATCTAAAGTAAGTCAAAGAACACTTTGAAGGTATGTCTACACAATTCTCCAGCCCCAACAACGTTTTAGAAGGTGAAGAGAAAGATAGATGGGGGAAACCTGCAAACCCAGGTCGTATCAAGCAGATGTGCTGAAGGACTATCTTAGTCATGGTTCTCTAAGGAACAGAACTGATAGAAAGAATATAAACATTAAAAGTGAATTTATTAGACTGTTTCACAGGGTACAGTCTGAGTAGGCCAACAGTAACCATCACAACAGAAAGGCAGAGAATCCAGTAGTTGTTCAGTACACAAGGCTGGATACCTTGGTTATTACAGTTCAATGACAGAGTCCTAGAAGTTTTCCAGAGAGTATTTGATCCTCAATCCACACTGGAGTCCCAAATATTTTGGTTCCAGTATCTGTCAAGGAGTGCCTCAGCAGAAGGATAGACAAGGTTTCCAGCTAGAATGAGGTCATGTAAGTAAAAAGCACTTTCCTTCATTTTTTGGACTGCTCCCAAGAGATGTGGTCCATATTTAAGATGGGTCATCTGCTTCAAAATAGTATGAGTAGAAAGATTCCTCCTGGGGTTGGAGAGTTGGCTCAGCACTTAAGATCACTTGTTTCTCTTGCAGAGGATCAGACTAAACTACATGGCAGTATAACCTGTTCAAGTTCCAAGGGGATATATCACCTCCTTCTGGCCTCTGACAGCATCAGGAACACATGTGATTCACAGTCACATGTAAACAAAACACCCAAATACATAAAACATATGGTGATTCCCTTGCAGACTTTTCAGTAGGCAGGGAAAAACAATCAGGGTGAGATAAGAATGAAACTTAGCTCAGTCTGATGATTTCACTGTAACTAGCATTGGACCAGAACTTCTAGAGTCTGGCCCCTATCATTGTACTTTAGCCATATTTAAGCAATGCATATTTTTAGAAAAAGAAGATATTCCAGTAACTAAACTCAGTCCTAAGCCACATCAATTTAAGACATGTTTACATAGAAGATCTTTGAAAAGTACATACAGCTTCATCCATAAGACTTAGAAGTAGGGCTCAATGTAAGGGTCTAAGGATAATGACTGAAGTAAACCAAATGCCTGTGGGTGTCAGGTTTCTCATGGCCCTATGATAACTCAGAAGTCACTCAGACTGTTATTAAGCACTAGTGACATCCCTCATAAGAATGGGTTTTATGGTTTAAAGATTCTTGGAAATGAAGGCAGAGCAAGTCTCATCAGATAGCAAACGATGACCAAGTTGTAAAAGTATACCATTCCTGGCATTCAATGAAGAACAGCTAAGATCTCATTCAATTGAAGAGGTAAGCTGTGTGTTTAACTTTCCTAGCTTCTCAATTGATTATCTCTGTGTACAAGGCCTTCTTGCCCTGTACAAAAATCTTAATTTAATTTTTTAAAAAGAAAAATCTTCTTTCCTCTCTAAGGGTTTCTACCTGTTTGCCTGTGTTTTCCTGTTTTTCTTTAAGGGAATTATTTATGTCCCCCTTTAAAGGCCTTTATCATCATCATAAAATGGGATTTTTAGATCAGAATCTCGCTCTTTGGGTGTGTTAGGGTATCCAGGGCTTGCTGTGGTAGGAGAAATGGGTTTCAAGTTACATTGGCTTCTGTTGTTTATGTTCTTGCACTTGCCTCTTGCAATCTGCCTCTGGTGTTAATGTGCTGGAGTGTCTCCAGGTGATGCAGGCCTTCTTGAAGACAGATACAGCTGTGTGACCTAGGTTAGAGCAGGCCTCCTGGGAGGCAGGCAGTGCTATTTCTGGTTAGGGCAGGCATCCTGTGTCCCTATTAAAAATGAAGGCATCATGAATTTTGCAGGCAAATGGATGGAACTAAAAAATATCATCCTTAGTAAGATAACCCAGAGTCAAAAGGATATACATGGTATCTAAACACTGATATTAAACAAAAAGTACAGATTATCCGTGATATAACCCATAGATTGTACAAAGTTTTACAAGAAGAAAGACCCAAGTGAGGATGCTCCAATACCATTGAGAAGGTGGAACAAAATAATCATGGAAGCAGGGGGATGGAGGGAACTAGGTGGGAGAGGGGAAGGGGAGAAGAAAAGGGGGGCAGGATCAGGTATGGAGGAGACAGGAGAGAAGCCCAGAGTCCCAGGAGAATGAATGAAAATATGCATCTGCTGGGGATGGTGGTTTTGGGGAACCTCTAGAAAGCCCCAGAGACCTGGGATGGGAGAGGCTCCTAGGGCTCAGTGGGAGTAACGTTAGCCAAAATGCCTCAGTGGGGAGATGGAACCTGAAGAGACCACCTCCAGTAGATATACAGGGCCCACAGTGAAGGGATGGGGTCACCAACTGACCTTCGAAATTTTTGACCCAGAATTATTCCTGTCTAATAAAAACCACAGGGACAAAAAATGGAGCAGAGTGAAGGTAAGGGCTTCTAGTGACTGCAACAAATTAGGATCTATCCCATGGTCAGGCACCAAACCCTGACACTATTACTGATGCTATGTTGTACTTGCAGACTGGAACCTAGCATAGTTGTACTCTGAGAGATCCTATAAGCAGCTGACTAAGACAGATGCAGATACTTACAGCCAACCATTGGACTGAGATTACAGACCCATATGCAAGACTTGAGGGAAAGATTGAAGGAGCTGAAGGGGATGGCAACCCCATAGAAGACCAACAGTATTAACTAAGTCAGAGCCCTAGGAGCTCTCAGAAACTAAGTCACCAACCAAAGAGCATACACTGGCTGGTCTGAGGCCCCAGCAGATATGTAGCAAAGGACTGCCTTGTCTGGCCTCAGTGGGAGAGGATGAGCCTAAACCTGTAGAGACTTGAAGCCGCAGAGAAGGAAAATGCCTGAAGGAAGGGTGTGGTAGCACCCTCTCAGAGATGAAGATGAGGGGGAATGGGGTGAAGAACTCTGGGAGGGGGAACTGGGAGGGAGGGCATCATTTGGGATGTAAATAAGTAAAATAATCAATTAAAAAAGATTAGTAAAAAAAAGAAGAACATGCTTAGTAGTACTGAACGGAGTGCTTAGTAATAGTGAGGGGCTATGTTGCAGGAAAATGTATGTGTTTATATTTATATGATTTTTATATTCACTAAATGAATAAAGTACAATGAACTCTAAAAGGTGAGACAATTATTCCATTATTTTTATATCAAATCCTTGTGAATTCAAATGTCTTCAGTTTTCCTTCTTGATATAGTAATCTTCCAAGAAATTATATACCTTGTATATTACAATATAGAATAAAATTATTTATTTACTCTTCTGAAATATTCCAGATTTTCCAATCTACTAATATTTATGAAATAGATATCATCTATTTTTATATATAATGATGTAGCACTTTGCATTGAAGAACATTTTTATAGCTCATTTGCTAGCATAGATAATTGGAATGCAAGTGATATTATTCTACTTTAATAGAATGCAAATATCTAAACATATTATAAATTTGAAGTATTCAGATAGATGATAGAAACCCAAAATATGTTGATTCATATTATAAAGCTCAGCTGGTTTTTATCCTCATGATATTTATTATTAAATTTTTCATTCTGACTTATAAGATACATAAAACTCAAATAACTTATTTTTAAGGCAGCACAGGTAGGTAAGTAAAGGATTTGTTTCCATAGCAAGTAATGTTATTTTTGAATAATTATATCAGTAATTGGCTTAATTATCATGCTGGAAGTCTCAAGTTCTATGTCAAGCACTTTATAAACTGAGGGACATCCCTATAATCCCAATCCTTAGGAAGTAAATGCAGGAGGATCAGAAGTTCAAGATCATTGTCTGCTCTTTCATTTTTCATGCCCGCTTGCTATACAGAGATCCTGTTAAACAAACAATTACTCCAAAAGGTTCCCCCAAAATAAAAGAAAATCTTAGTATATGTTATTTTAACACATATTATTTTTCACTTACACAGACATCAAATAAAGTTATACAAAATAATTGAAAATAATTGCCTTTATGTTGAAAAGCTTAAAATACTGAAATTTAAGGTGTTTATTCAAACGACACTTTACTCGGCATACTGGGCACAGGTTTTGAATGTAAGTCAAGCATTATTTGAATGTTAGTGTGAATTGTTACATTATTGTGTCATGTAATAAAGCGAATCATTGTAGAGATAAATAGATGTGATATTCTAAGATTTTTCTTTTGCTTAAGATGTATTACTAGATTATACAAATATAAAATAGAGTGGCACAAATCACATTGCTGATAAACTAAATTCATCTGAAGTTGAATGCCTATTTAGTAACAATACAGTAATAAAATGTCCTTGAATATTTTCTATTTATGGAGTAAAATTGATGAGTAGTTAAGAATGCCATTTCTTTGTCTTTGTGATAATATTTTTCACATTGATTTACTTTAAAGTCAGACTTTTCAGCAAGACATATGCCAGAGAGAAAATTTATTATATACTTCAAATGTCATTTCATGAGGTAACATTATTTAAGCTGAACTTGGTTAAAATTATCAGCCAGGTATATATTTTTAGAAGGATGTCTGGTCTTTTTTTTTGTGAATTAATTAGCATTTTATTACAATGGTAATTGCTCTGATGATGACCTCTATTAGTCATATAGGTGAATCATTCATTTGCGGTCTTAGCATAAATTGGCCTAGCTGATACTCCAATTTTTTTCTATGTATCAGGCACCAAAAATTAAAGGCATTATACTATTTTTATCCTCAGACAATATATAGTCATACCTTAGCAGTAAAAACAAAGGGTTTTATATTGTTGTTATAATAGGGCAATATATATTCAAATAAATCATGAGAAATCTATGGCCATGCAATTACTCATTCTAAACTTTAACACCAGCTAATTATTGCTGATGTTTCTATGCATGTATTTGGTTCAGCTAGATAATTTTTCAATAATTTAGTCCCAATGAAGTTTTAGATGTATGAGTGAACAACACAAGAGCTAGAATACTGAAGTAAAGAGCTCTAACACATTCTTCTATAATCAGCCCCTTTATGTGTTCAAAGAGAATGGACTTTCAAAATCATTATGCAAAACCTGTAGTAAAATTTCTTTACTGTCTTTTTAGAATCTTTGCACCTTTAGTTTTATTTATTTTTGCCAGTCTTTTATCCTGTTATTGTTATGTCCCATAGACCATTTTCATTCTAGGTTGTTTAAAATATTTCCCCATTTTATTTCTATTTCTTTGACCCATTGGAAAGCTTGAGCGGTTTACTTACTTTCCACATATTTCCAAGCTCTCAGCTACTTTCTCTCTTATCAGTTTTAATTTATACTATTGAAATGAGAGGAGATCCACTATAGAACCAGTCTTTTTTAAATTTTTTGTTCAAGGTTTTATTGTGGTCTAGCCTAAAGAAAACAAAAGTGTGTGTTCGTGTGTGTGTGTGTGTGTGTGTGTGTGTGTGTGTGTGTGTTTTACTGAGTCTATTTAGTATTGATTGTAAGAACACTTACTGCATACTCACAAGGACTGGCATCTGTTACTCAGAATCCATGTAAGAAGCCAGATATCCTGCATACACCTGCAATGCAGGTCGAAGAGAACCAATGGGCTTGCTGTCCTTCAGTATATACAAAACATAGTAGCCCCAGGTTCAGAGAATACCCTGGCTCAGAATAGGCAGACAGTGTACCCATTCACACAAACACACTCATATAAAAAATATTTAAAATAAAAATTGTCAAAGAGTATTGTGAATGTTAATGAGTTTTGTATGATTGACAATGAGTTTATTGTAAATTTTTAAACCCCTTAAATATTTAACATAGAAAATTATTCTAAAATATTGTTGCCGAGGGAAAAATTTACAAGGAGTTTGGGTAGTACTGTAGTTTATAATAGAGGTAAATGTCATACATCTTGTTCATTATATAATATTGTTTTCCAGGAAACCAGACCCTTATGGTTAATGTAGAAGGCATTAAGACATTGCCAGATGATCAAACAGAAGTTGTCATTATGTTGTTAAACATTCTCTAAATGGCATCTTACGAAGAGTTTCAGCAATAACAGTGTCAAAACAGAGCTGCAACAGCTGAGAGTGACCCTTTTTATGATAAGAACAAAATTGTCTCTTGCTCAGATCAAACAGCTATTGTAGATCCCACCTGCTAATGTTGATCTTATTATTTGGAAATGGGCCAAAATGAATATTCCTGATTTTGAAAAATTAATTCTATACCAAGGGTGAGTTTCAAAGAACTACTTTGAAGACTAAAGGCTCAAGATCAGATGACTAAGCAACATCTGATATTATATATTAGATATTATATCTGAAGATATTACTGACTTACAAAAGAATTGGACTACAACTATGGCAAAAGTAGCACAGGAGGAAATGTAGGGATCTTTCTCACAGAACATTGTAAGTTCTAATCAAAACATGAAATTGAATGGAAGAGTAGCTACTACGATATCTATGCTGATGAAGAACAGTTGTGGGTTCAGCTAGATAACTATTCAGGGTAAAGTAAATGCAACTACTTAGTTCAGAGGTCGACCAAATGAGCTATGTTCCAAATCAGGATGCAGAATCATTTTGGAGCTGTGACATCTGAAGAAACATAGTATGTACATACAAACCTATTATGAGAAATAAAACAGCATTTGAAACAACAGAAAGGCCTTAGCCAATTAATTAGCATTGTTAAAGATGACTAAAATATATAAAACTGGTAGCTCATGGACTGGAGGACACTGTCCTTAGCAGAGGCAGCTGACCATTTACAAACTTGTGCCAATGGTTTATAAAGTGCATTTTTTTTTTGCTATCTCTTGTCTCCCTTAAAACGACCACATGAACAGGGAAAAGAAGCATTTTCCTGTATGTGATGTTTGTGGTTACTGAGAAATTACTGTACATAAGATCTGAAAAGTTCACCACAAATCTCTTAAAAGAGAATCTTTGAAAAATTTATATCTAAAAGCTGAATTTATATAAGAAAAAATTACACAATTACACAAAGTATAAGCACTATTGTACAATTTAAAACAGCATTAAGCATAGTCACATTGCTTAATGATTAATGTCAAGTTTCTTTTCTTTAGTAGTATGTGAAACATAGCTACTTGCTACATAACAAAATACACTGTGATTACATGACTGTTGGAGATTATGTTTTGGAGTGTAAATGCATTACAGCTTTTATATTTGTAACATTATCTGTGGAAGATTAAAAAAACAAATCCCAAAATATTTAATGATTTGTGTGGTTTTCTTTTTGGTTGTACAAGACTTGAAATTATACTTTTATATTATTTTACTTATTTGGAGCTTAGAGAATGTTCCTAGCCAATTAGAATATAACAAAGTCATAATTTCTGCAAAATTTTTTTAAAAAAAACTTTTTATTTATAAAATGAAAGTTTAAACTTAATTGTTAATTTATAATTTAATAAAAACAACAATTGAAGATATTTCTTTTGCAATTTTACCTTTGCTTAAAAATCAATTGAACATACTTCTATATTTATCAATCTATTTATCTATTCACCTATCTACCTACCTATTGTCTACTTATCTATCTATCATCTATCTATTGATCTATCATCTATCTATTTATCAATTGAATAATCTTAGATACATATAAAGTAATATGATGCATTAAAGCTTTATCAAAGAACCTTGACGTTGTTTGAGTCCCTCCTCCTTCAGTGTAGGTTTTCTTCAACTTTCCAAGTCGAGGCCTCTACTTGTAAATTCATTTCATATTTTATATCACCAATATCTGACTATTACCCTCTCAATCCCCTACCAATGCTCCATTTATATTTTTGTGGTTACTAGTATTACTCCATACTGTATACCCACATCTGAAGAGGTAGAGTTAAGAATCAGAGATGAGAGAAAGTATGTGGAGTCTGTATTTGTGGATCGCTGTTATCTCACACAGTATGATTTTTCCAGCTCTATTCACTTAATGGAAAAGTTTATGATTTCCCATTTTTTGTAGCTGAATATTTCATTGTGTATAGTACTTCATTGTGTTCCATATTTTCCTCTCCATTCATCTGTTGAAGGACATTAGGTGTTTCCCATTTCCTGATATTGTGAATATGAAGGCAGTGATCATTTCAGAGCATGTGTCTTTGAAGTAGGATGTCAAGGTCTTTAGGCATATGCCAATTGTGGCTTATACTGAAGATTTGGTTTCAGATTTTTGAGGATCCTCAATACGGATTTCCAGAGTTCCTGAACCAATTTTCATCCACACCAATTGTTCCTCTTTCTCTACAATCTAGTTACCATTTATTGCCCATTGTTTTGTTTACATGGACATTGAGACTGGGAACAGAGTAAACCTCAAAGATGGTTTAAGTAACATTTCTCTGATCACTAAAGATAATAGACACCTTTGAGATACTAATTTGGCATTTTCATGTTTTCTATTGAAAACTTTATGTTTAGATCCTTGGCCCAATTTTGGAGGTGACCATTTGTTTGCTTGACACTTATTTCCTAACTTATTTATATATTACTGATAGAAATCCTTTGTCTGACGTATAGCTACAGATACTCTCACTCATTCTGTGAATTTTTTCTTCACTCAACTGATAGTTTCCTTAGCTGTACAAAAACTTCATTAGTTTTATGAGGTCCCAGTTGTCAGATACTGGTTAATTCTGAGGAAACTTAAGCCACAGGAGTTAACAATATTTCCCATACGAACCATATATTTACAAAAGTCCTAGTAAAGATTTAAAATCTTCTTAAGAATAATTGGTCAGGGTAGTCCAAAGGACTCCTAAAACAATATAGTTTACCTATGTATTCTTTATTACCTCACAGGGTTGAGAACACCACATACTTAGGATATATGAATCAGAATTGAAAATGACATAAAAGTCTCTTTCCTATGGTCTAGCTTTCATGTTCTTAGAAAATAGTGTGTAAGCTGCCATATGAGTGAAACAATTAAATAGGCCCAGTAAACCACAATATTTATGAACCAAAGCAATTACCAACTTGACAAAATATTCATAAAGTTGTAAGAAGTGACAATTCCATGTTGGTAATTACAATGGTCTAATTGGCTTTTTGGTCCACTCAAGAGGCCTTAGGAAACATGGAAAAAAAGGTATAAATACTAAAAGAGCCAACATACCAGGAAATATGCTGTGAAACAGTCTCTCCTAGAAATGGTTGCATAAATTAGACTTGAGGGGTATTAGTATCAGTGGACATGTTAACATAGAGGGGAAACATTTTTACTCTTTCTTAGCCTAAGATAAAGAACTACAGGAAACTAATGACTACTCGAACAAGGATAAGAATCCTCTTCCATGGATGAACCCCATTATAGGTTACCAAATGCAGAGTTGTCAGCCTTAAAGCCATATACACACTAATAAAAACACACTCACACACATGCACATATCTATTTATGTATATGTATATATACATGTATATAATTTATAATATATATTATATAATTATATAATATATAACACATAACATTATACATACACACACACATATATATACATATATATATATATATATATATATATAATTTGTGCATATACACATATAACATATATAATTAAAGAAAAAGAGGGTATCCTCTTTAGAGTAGAGGACATTAGATTGTTTCAAGGAAGGGACTTGGTGGAGGGAAGGACTGAGGAAATGATGTAAGTCCAGTTCAGTTAAAAACACTAATACAAGGATACCAGCATACTATAAATTTTATAAACATATGGATGGTAAAGTTCAGGTTAAAATTAACATTGGTTGTATATGATAAGACCTTTTTTCTATTCCATGTTAGTCTACATCAAGTTATATACTGAAACAAATCTTAACTCAAGATTTTATAAAATAGAGAATTTAATCAGGAAATTTTAAGTGCCTACATTTTAAAAAGTCCACTTAATATGTTTAAGAAATATTTTCAATTAGAACAATTAGAGTTTAAGAGGTAATTTCTAGCAGTTTTCATCTTTCATCATGACTAATGAGGCAATAAAATTCAGGAGCTGAGAGAAGTCAAATTCACTTAGAAGATAATCAGATAAAACCAGGCAATGGCTCAGAGAAGTCATGTGTTGCCCTCTATAGTAAACTGGTTTATAATAAATTATCTACTTATATGACTTAGATAATATATAATTTTGCTATTGCAGTCTACAGTTAGAACTGAAGTAGATTTCTTAGTTTTTTCAACTTAGTGGAATGCCAACATAGAATATTTTCTGTGAAAATTAAGTGGGAAAAATTAAATCATATCTAATAAAGGCATAATATATGTATTTAATAAGTTTAACACATTTCATTATTTCAATGTTGCCTATTACATTTTCTACAAAAGTAATCATTTACTCATACTGAAAATATGTCTGAGTTTTCAAGTAAGAAATGAAGACCCATCAATAGAATTATCAGGTTCAAATTTTCATTTTGACTTTAACAGATAGCTAAATTGTAAAAATGGAGAACTAATTAAACTCAAAACTATTGCTTCAAGTTTAAATTGTGGCAAATATATGCACATATTAGCAAGTGATACAAGACAATAAATATAAATCTAACCAATATTTTAAAGTATACTAGTAGATTGTATCAATTTTGGTGATTTATGAATATGAAAAATACATTGGTCCAATTTTATTTCTTTTGCTATGAAACAATATCTTGACAAAAAGCAAATTTAAGGGAATATGATTAATTTTAGTTCATAATTCCAGGTTATAGTCTATCATTTTCAGAAAGTTTCTCATGAAATGTCAAATAACACATCTGTAGTGAAGAGCAAAGAGGAATGAACACATGCATGATCACTTGGTTACTCTTCTTTTAAACTTTGATTTCTGTACTCTTATATAGTAAAAGGTACCCTGCTTAGTGAATACTACCAATCATACTAGGTTGGGTCTTTTCATATCAATTTATTTAAAATTATGATAATAATTAGATAGCAAAATGCCTAAAGGTGAATTGTTTTAAAGAAAAATTGGTGTAAAGTTCATAGTTTACAATTCTGATGCCTGCAAGTTCCAAATAGTATGGTGCACAGAATTCATGTAAGGATTCCCTTGTTACATTACAACATAGAAATGAAGCAGAAGGAAATATGTTGAATTTAGAGAAGGAATAGAAAGTTTCTATGGCAAGACAGAAAACAAGAAGGTAAGGAGGTACTGAGTTTACTCATTTTGTACTAACTGCATTTCATTTAAACCTAAGAAGCCTGGTTCTTTTGGGAGATATTAATCTACTCAAGACATAGGGATTCTATGTCCTCATCTATTCCCCATAGGCTCTACCTCTTAAATGTCTTATCTTTCACCACTGCTACACCTAGGAGCTACCTTCCATCACACAACCTTGAACGATATAGCATGTGGTACCCTAGGGGGATTATTCTTTCAAGAAGTCTTCTGGAAACTTTGACCTCTAATCTCAACAGATCTTGATGTTCTTATGCTATTCTTCCTGAACTGCTGAATCTGTAAATTTGAGCCATTAGATCTGTCTAGAAACATTATTTACTAAGTTTGACAGTGAAATGACTAATGCTGAGTTTGAAATAGGGTTTCATATGATCTCTGAAACAAATTTTAGAGTAGAGGCTTTGAAAAGTGAAAAATTTGGACCAGCAGGGTGTCTCAGCAGATAAAGGCAGTTGCTCTCAAGCCTGTTGATGTGAGTACACTCTCTCAGAATCAAATGGTAGAAGGAAAAAATGGACTCTCTATAAATTATACTCTAACCTCTACATACGGACTGTGGCATTTACACTCACGTTCTCTCAAACACACAATACATGAATAAATGTAATATGAGGCACTTACTAAGGAAGCCATTTCTAAAAAAACCAAATCTACAAAATCCGTATTAAGTGTATAGGTAGAACGACTGGAGAGATGAAGGTCATGTTCCCCCTTTTTTTCTAACATGCTTCTGCCTGTAATTTGCACATTAAATGCAAAGTTAATATCATCTCCATTTTATACCTTGTAATCTAAGGAATGGAGGTTAGAATATACTAAGATAGTTAAAGTGCCCCCCACAAGACTCAAGGCCTGGATCCACCAGCATCTTGTGTATGAGAGACAGTTTTGACAGCAAGGGCAGAATGGCAGACCATGGACTGCAACTATAGCAAAACATATTAGGCTTTGTAAGCAGTGATTGCTACTGAATACTTTTCTAGCCCTTTCAAGAGTTGACTATGCTATAGATTTATTTATTTATTTATTTACTTATAAATTCTGATTCAGAGACTGTATTGAACTTAAATTGATGTCTCTTTTGATGTGACTGTTTTTCTTACATGTATTTCTTGGATGAGATAATAGTCTTATGAATAGATACAGGAATTTTTGTGTCTAATAACATTATTTAGATTTGTATTTCCTAAAATGGCATAATGTCCAATACATTGCTTTCAATAAATATTCAATTAATTAATAAAAAAGAAAATAGGTGATGTCCTAGGCCCTGTGTATAGTATTTTTCGTTCACGGATATTTTTTCTTATTTTGTATTTTTAATTGAAAATAGATTTTTTTGTCATATAATATATTCTGGACTCCCCTCCATCAACTCCCCTCCATGTCTCTAACCACCCAAATCCACATCCCCCCTCTCATTATAATACAAACAAGCATCTAAAACTAATAATAAAATAAAAAATATAAATTGAAACAATCTATAATAGGGTAAAAATAAACAAACTGAAGGAAAAGAGGAAAAGAAAAATATGCGTGAGGAACATATACTGTCAGAAGCCATCATAAGACAAGCTAATAACTAGCAAGTGATCATCATGAGATGACATTACCTTGGTTTAAAAATCTATGATGGAACTTCGATATTCAAGGCCCAGAAGAAAATCATTTTGGGAATGTTTCCTGCTATTAATATGCTTTTTTTGTTATTAAGCATATATAACAATTTCTAGGTATTAGTCCCTTTTGAGCAGTTCTCTTCAGAATAATGATGATGTATTTATCTTATAGTGATGCTATAAACAAATAGATGATTTCTCAATTCTTTATGATGATTCAATAAGAATTCCTAAAATTACTTCAGTAATTATTAAGCTTTTTTATAGTGGGATGGCTATTAGCTCATTTCTGATAGTCAAAACTACAATAAGAACGCTGTCAGTCTCCAAGTGTCACCAGTTGATTGCTTCTGAGATAGTAAGCAGGCATTCTACTACTTAGAGCACATTCCAAAAGGTTGTAATACCATTAACCAAAGGTCATAAAAAAGGGAACTACAATTTATTATAGGTGTTAGGGCAGTAGATAAAATATTGACTGGGTTTGTCTATACAAAACTTCACTAATAACTTAGTTATTTTTTTTAACTATCCATGAACTGTGGAGCTGTGACAGGTGATGGATATTTAGCCAGAAAGTACTCCTAATGGATATGCATATCTATTCTCTGTTGTAAACGTTTTATTTGATTTATGATTTGAATTTATGTGTAAATGTGTGATGAACTTTTTTACCATGTAAACATGCATTCTGAAGGATCGATCAGTGCTGAGGACAAAGAGAAGAGGAGTTTCCCACACTCACAATCTCTCCTTATCCTGCTTTTCTTAGAGTCTGCTCATTCCTTTCTGTAGACCCCTTACCCCTCTTTTACTTACAAGTCCTTTCTCCTTTTCCTTAAAGAACTTTCAAAGGAAGCTTTTTTGTGATTTAGAACTAAACACTAAAATCACTTTTCAAAGTGTCCTCTTTTCTTCCTGAAAATTCAACTAGCAGCCTGAAAGTTAGAGTCCCACAATTCCTGTGTAGAACAAAGACTACTTTACTTAATCTCAGGCTCTTTTATGATGAAGTGCTAAACAGTTTCTCACCTCAGAGTTGCTCAAAAGGCAGGTCAGCAACTGAGGCAAAGAGATTTAGACTTAGATAGGAAAACATTTTATTATTAAGCAGGAATGCTAAATATCTAGTAAGATTAAGTCTTACTTCTCCATCCCCCTACAAATGTTCTTCCACCTCTACTGCCTCAAGGAGAACAAGAGCAAGAAAGAAGATCCATTAGTGCTGGCCCCAGCAATATTTAGAGTCAGAGTCAAAGACACACACATTTGAACACTTGGAAATCTTATAAAAATACAAAACTATAAAACATAATGTTTACAGAGGAACTGTAAGGTTATTTTAAAAGAACACTGTGACAAAGTGAGGCAAAAAACATCAAAATTGCCATTGAATTCATTTTGTGTAGGCCATCTATTACCTGGCATGGTTCACACCCTTAGGAGCTGTTTGTAAATCTAGTAAGACAGTGAAAGAAAACTAGTTTTTCTTTTGTGAAAAGTTATCAGTTGGAGGTGGCTTCTGGGTTAGAATTAGGCAATTGTTTCCAATTCTCCTTAAACCTGGGACTTTGTCTGCCCGTACCTGTGCATGCTGCCACACTTACAAGTGTATCAGTCCTGTTGTGTCTTTCTAGAAATCCTTGTTGTCTTGATGTCTTCTATTCTGTTGGCTCTTAGTCTTTGCTAGTCCTATTCTGCATAGTTTGCTCAGCTTTGGGTGGAAGGGTTTAATGAAGGCATCTTATTTAGGATTGGGTGTTCCAAGGTCTCTCTCACTCTCTGTCCATTGTCCAGCTGTGGGTTTCTATATTTGTTTTCACCTGCTATAGAATGTCTTACTACATTCTGTACATATAGATACTAAATATTATTTTCCATTTCACACACAAAGAACTGCGTAATGTATAGGTTTGGTAACTGGTCTAAGGTTGTGTATTATTAATTATGAATGTTAATTGAGGCAAATTGCTTCAATAACATACCATTTATCAGTCCTTAGTAAACTATAATATGGTCAGAGGATATACCATAAAGAGACCTCATATTGTACTTAGTTATATTGTATAGTGCATCTGTAGCATCAGAGGTGTCATAGCTGAGGAACTCATAAAATGTGGATAGGAGCTGGGAGTGGTGAAAACTAAAAA
This sequence comes from Rhynchomys soricoides, assembly GCA_019843965.1. Taxonomy (NCBI): domain Eukaryota; kingdom Metazoa; phylum Chordata; class Mammalia; order Rodentia; family Muridae; genus Rhynchomys; species Rhynchomys soricoides. The sequence goes on from JADRCH010000243.1 coordinate 7,015,502, forward strand.
TAATGATTCTACTAGACAGAAATAAATGTAAACGTTTGTTGGACAGTGGTCTGAGAGAGAAAGCTTGGTAAGGTTGAGCTAGGGCTTGAAGCCACAGAGACCCAGAAGGGATGGAAGGAGCTTTGCCCGCTCCCAAATCCAGGCTCCTATCACATAGTCACAGCACTCCATAGAGAGAATTGTGGCCATCAGTCACGTAGAGGCAGTGCCCACAAGTCCCTCCTCAGTAGATGAGGCATCTCAGACCAAGCCACCCCCAAGCTGTATATAATATTCTATGCAGAAGGAATAAAAATGTATGAGAATTACTCCATTGTCTGAGAGCTATAACACTGCCAGGGAAAGCACAGTAACACAGCTCTCCCAAAGCTTTTGCCACCAGAAGCTCCCCTGCATTCCACTCACTTGCTAGTCAGCCCTCCAGTGACTCAGCTTGGCTCACCTTGGCTCAGCTCAGCTCAGCAGAGCCAATGCAACCAGTGTCTTGAAGCAACAAGGGCTCCAGGGCAGTGGCATCATAGCAGTGGCAACAGCAGCAGTGGCAGCAGCAGTAAAGACAGTGGCAGAGGAACTTCCCTTTCACTGTTCATGTTCTTCCCCCTTTGCTTGAACCTTCCTACTGGACCAGACTTGATATCTCTGTAGATAGCCTCTTGTACACAGACCAACACACTTAAGAGAAACAAACAAAAAACCAAAAACAAATTCAGACAGAGAATCTCTGATACAAAATGGGAACTAATGTCAACCAGATACAGTGGGTTGGAAACAAATCAAGGGGCAGAAAGGAGGACTAGGTGTACATTTAAGGAAATTAACATGTCTCCTGAGAACCATGAGTCACCTTCGCAGCATCTGAAAATCTGGAAGATCATGGGTTTTGTTGTTGTTGTTTCTGTTTTTATTTTTTTCCCAACAGTTTACAAGTTATTGACAGAGTGGGTAATATCTAGACATAAAACAGGAGTCAGCCAAAAACTCAGTGTTATTTTCTTATCTGATGAACTTCAATCTATAGCACATATCATTTAAGTGAAAAAGTATTTATTTATTTTTAGTCAACTACAACTTAGTCTAAATAATCAATGTGTCAGAGAGACTTAACTGGTTACCGAGAACCTAGAATAGTGTTCTTTCCTTTGCCCTTAGCGAGTGTGGGAAAGCCAACACTGAAAGGATGGAAATCCTTGCTCTGCACTCTAAGTGTATATGATTGTAGGTCATTCTGACATTCTGCTCCTCTCACCATAGCTCCTTTCAGTGTTTGAGTCCATAACTAACATTTGAGCTCTGACTTCTCTGATATTACTTGTTTTGCTGGATACAATTCCTGTTCTAAATTCCCCTCCTTTTCCCTAAGGGAGTAAATAGTGAAATGTGGAAAGTGACCTAAGTTGGCAGAAAAACAATGGTACTTCAATATTTAACTATGAAGACAAATCTTTGGTAATGGAAGATATATTTTTCAAATTTAATGAGAGGTGAGTATTCAAGTATTCTTTCTTCTTTCTTTTTTTCTTTTTTTCATTCATTTTAGTATGAAGCAGTGATGTTATGTTTTATTTCATTTTCTTTCCAATAACTGTTTCACTCTGAGAGCAATGTTCTCTCTCTGAGGGCCAGACACTGACATTTCTGCGGACTTAATCTATATGTTCGAGGACACACCAAAGGTTAAGTAAATTCCATTTTTAATGCCATGATCACTAAAATGGAAATGGTAGCAGCTTTATGTTTTGAAAACTCTGGCCCTTTATCTTGAATAAAGATTCCATATTGTAAAATATCAGATGCTGCATGCTATAAATGGGCTTTTATTTTCTATCTTTTTCAGTTTTTCTTGTTATTTAATGGTATAGGTACTCCCTGGCTGTGGACTCAATCCAGTCTTCATGGTCCTGGTTCCAGGCAGCAGTAATGTTGCACTGTTGTTTGTTTCTTACTGTCTGTCTTTCTTTCTTTCTTTCTTTCTTTCTTTCTTTCTTTCTTTCTTTTCCATTAATTAATTTATTCACTTTATATTCAATTGCAGCCCCACCTCCTCCCAGTTCTTTCCTTAATCCCCAACACAAAGCACCACTTCAATTCCTTCCATATCCCCTTCTCAGTGGAGTTCCCCCTTAGTAACAATCAACCTGGCACATCAAGTCACTGTAGGATTAGGCACATTTTCCCCAATGAGGCCTGACAAGGCACCCCAGTTAGGGAAACAGGATCTACAGACAGACAACAGAGTTTTAACAATTCACATTCTAGTATTTATTATTAATAATTTCTGTTACATGCATATGTATGTATACTTGTAAGATTGTCCCTAATCTCAAAATTAAACATGCAATAAGTTAGTTCAACTGCTCTACATTTTTTCTACTTTATTTATTTTTCATACTTTTTTTACATTTCAAATGTTTCCCCCTTTTCAGATCTCCCCTTTGGAACCTCCCCACTCCCTCTCCCCTGCCCCTGCCACTATGGGGTATTCCCCCGCCCACCCAGCCATCCACTTTCATCTTCCCTCCTTGGCATTTTCCTATACTGGGGAATCTAACACCTTCAGGCCCAAGGGCCTCTCCTCCTCTGATGGCTAACAAGACCCTCCTCTGCTGCATATGTGGCCAGCACTATGGGTCCCTCCATGTGTATTCTTTTGTTGGTGATTCAGTCTCCAGGAGTTTCCAGGGGTCAGGCCAGTTGCTACTGTTGCTCTTTCCATGGGGCTGCAAACTCCCTCAGCTCCTTCAGTCCCTTCTCCAAGTCCTCCATCTAGGACCTCACACTCAGCCCTACAGTTGCTGCAAAGTGACTCTTGGGTATTTTGAACTTTTGGGTTAAATACCACTTAACAGTGAGTACAAAGCATGTTCATTCTTTTGTGACTGCGTTACCTAGCTCAGGATGATATTCAAGTTCCATCCATTTGTGTGTGAATTTCATGAAGTCATTGTTTTTAATAACCGAGTAGTATTACATTGTGTAAATGTACCACATTTTCTGTATCCATTTCTCTGTTGAGGGACCTCTGGATTGTTTCCAGTTTCTGGCTATTATAAATACGGCTGCTATGAACATAGTGGAACATGTGTCTTTATTACATGTTGGAGCATCTTCTGGGTATATGCCCAGGAGAGGAATAGCTGGGTCCTCAGGTAGCATTATGTTCATTTTTCAGTCTGCCAAACTGATTTCCAGAGAAGTTGTATCAGCTTGCCTTCCCAACAGCAATAGAGGAGTGTTCCTCTTTCTCCACATCCTTGCCAACATTTGCTGTCACCTGAGTTTCTGATCTTAGCCATTCTGACTGGTGTGAGGTGGAATCTCAGGGTTGGTTTGATTTGCATTTCCCTATTGACTAAGGATGTTGAGCATTTATTTAAGTGGTTCTCGGCCATTCGAGTTTCCTCAGTTGAGAATTCTCTGGTTAGCTCAGTTCCCCATTTTTTGATAGAATTATTTGGATCTCTAGAGTCTAGCTTTTTGTATACCGTGGATATTAGCCCTCTATCAGATGTAGGATTGATAAAGATCTTTTCCCAATCTGTAGGTTGCCGTTTTGTCCTATTTACAGTGTCCTTTGCCTTACAGAATCTTTGTAATTTTATGAGGTCCCATTTGTCGATTCTTGATCTTAGAGCACAAGCCATTGGTGTTCTGTTCAGGAACTTTTCCTCTGAACCCATGTGTTCGAGACTTTCCCCTATTTTCTCTTCTATTAGATTCAGTGTATCTGGATTTATGTGGAGGTCCTTGATCCACTTGGACTTGAGCTTTGTACAAGAAGATAGGAATGGATCAATTTGCAATCTTCTACATATAGACCACCAGTTGAACCAGCACCATTTGTTGAAGATGCTGTCTTTTTTCCACAGGATGGTTTTAGCTCCTTTGTCAAAGATCAAATGACCATTAGTGTGTGGGTTCATTTCTGGATCTACAGTTCTACTCAATTGATCTACCTGCCTGTCACTGCTGTACCAATACCATGCAGTTTTTATCACAACTGCTCTGTAACATAGCTTGAGGTTAGGGAGGCTGATTCTCTCAAAAATTCCTTTTATTGTTGAAAATACTTTTTGCTATCCTGGGTTTTTTGTTATTCCATATGAATTTGAGAATTGCTCTTTCTAAGTCTATGAAGAATCGAGTTGAGATTTTGATGAAGATTGCATTGAATCTGTAGATTGCTTTCAGCAGGATGGCCATTTTAACTATATTAATCCTGCCACTCCATGAGCATGGGAGATCTTTCCTTCTTCTGAGGTCTTCTTCAATTTTATTCTTCAGAGACTCTCAATTCCCAAATAAAAAGACATAGACTGACAGACTGGATCAATAAACAGGACCCAGCATTTTGCTGCATCCAGGAAATGCACCTCTGTGTTAAAGACAAACACCACCTCAGAGTAAAGGGCTAAAAAACAATTTTCCAGGCAAATGACCCCAAGAAACAGGCTGGAGTAGCCATTCTAATATAGGATTAAATCAACTTTCAACCAAAATTCATCAAAAAAAATAAGGAAAAACACTTCATACTCATCAAAGAAAAAAATCTACCAAGAAGAACTCTCAATTCTGAACATCTATGCCCTGAATGCAAGAGCTCCCATATTGATAAAAAAAAAACTTTACTGAAGCTCAAAGCACACATTGAAACTCACACAATAATAGTGGGAGACATCAACACCCCACGATCAATAATGTACAGATCTTGGAAACATAAACTAAATGAAGACACAGGGAAACTAACAGATACTATGAACCAAATGGATCTAACAGATATCTATAGAATATTTCATCCTACATCAAAAGAATATACCTTCTTCTCAGCACCCCATGATACCTACTCCAAAATTTTTCATATAATTGGTCACAAAACAAACCTCAACAGATGTAAGAAGATTGAAATAATCCCATGCCTCCTATCAGATCACTATGGAATAAGGCTGGTCTTCAATGGCAACAACAACAGAAAGCCCACATACACTTGGAAGCTGAACAATGCTCTACTCAATAACTTGGTCAAGGAAGAAATAACGAAAGAAATTAAAGACTTCCTAGAATTTAATGAAAATGAATGTACAACATACCCAAACCTATGGGACACAATGAAAGCAGTGTTAAGAGGAAAACTCATAGCTCTGAATGCCTGCAAAAAGAAACTGGAGAGAGCATACACTAACAGCTTAACAGCACATCTGAAAGTTCTAGAACAAAAAGAATCTGATATACCCAACAGGAGTAGAAGGCAGGAAATAATCAAATTAAGGGCTGAAATCAACCAAGTAGAAACTAAAAGAACTATACAAAGAATCAACAAAACCAGGAGCTGGTTCTTTGAGAAAATCAACAAGATAGATAAACCCTTAGCCAGATTAACCAGAGGGCACAGAGACAGTATGCAAAATAACAAGATTAGAAATGAAAAGGGAGATATAACAATAGATTCTTAGGAAATTAAAAAAATCATCAGATTCTACTACAAGTGCCTATACACAACAAAATTGGAAAATCTGGAGAAAATGGACAAGTTTCTAGACAGATACCCATTACCAAAGTTAAATCAGGATCAGATAAACCATCTAAACTGACCCATAACTCCTAAAGAAATAGAAGCAGTCATTAAGAGTCTCCCAACCAAAAATCCCAGGACCAATGGGTTCAGTGTAGAATTCTATCAGACCTTCAAAGAAGACCTAATACCAATACTCTTCAATCTATTCCACAAATAATGTCACAGTTATGACACCAAACAGACCAATTTCCCTTATGAATATCTATGCAAAAATATTCAATGAAATTCTTGTAAACCGAATCCAAGAACACATCAAAACGATCATTCACCATGATCAAGTAGGTTTCCCAGGGATGCAGGGATTGTTGAATACCCAGAAAACCATCAATGTAATCCACTACATAAACAAACTGAAAGAAAAAAACCACATGGTCATTTTGTTAGATTCTGAAAAAGCATTTGACAAAGTTCAACATCCCTTCATGATAAAAGTCTTGGAAAGATCAGGAATTCATGGAGCACACCTAAACATAGTCAAAGCAATATACAGTAAATCAGTGGCCAACATCAAACTAAATGGAGAGAAACTCTAAGTAATTCCACTAAAATCAGGGAGTAGGCAAGGCTGCCCTCTCTTTACCTATGTATTCAATATAGTACTTAAAGTTCTACCTAGAGTAATTAGATAACAAAAGGAGGTCAAAAGGATACAAATTGGAAAGGAAGAAATCAAAACATCACTATTTGCAGATGATATGATGCTACACTTAAGTGACCCAAAAAACTCCACCAGAGATCTACTATAGCTGATAAACACCTTCATTCAGCAAAGTGGCTGGATACAAAATTAACTCAAGCAAATCAGTAGCTTTCCTATACTCAAAGGATAAACAGTCTGAGAAAGAAATTAGAGAAATGACACCCTTCACAATTGTCACAAACAATATAAAATATCTTGGTGTGACTCTAACCAAACAAGTGAAAGATCTGTATCACAAGAACTTTAAGGCTCTCCTTTTTAAAGATATAATTAAGACAATCTATTTTTGAAGAGAATCTTACAACTTACCTAAGCAATCAAGTCTACCTTTGCGAGCCTTTTGTCCTATTAGAGGCAAGTTGTTGTCTAGAGTTAGTGAGTCTTATGCCTCCTTTTCTGATGAATGATTGTGTAATGGCAGAAAAATGAAAGCAAAAGTAATCAAAAAGCAAAAGTACTCACTATAACAGCATCAGTGACAAGCTCAGGGTACATCAGATAAACAGAAAATGCTATTTTGCTGTTAACATTTGGATGTTATATTTATAGAAAGTTATCACAAGTTAAACAGAGAAGATTATGGCACACAAATCTAATAAAATTTGGAATGTATATCTGTCTGCAATATCAGGGGATTTTTACCCAATATATTTGCCAATAAATCCATATAGAATAAATCCTTCTGTATAGTGGACAATCAAATTCTCCTTAACAGGTACTTGTGCCTAAATTAATAGAATTCCTGAAGTGCTCTGTGTGTTTCAAAGCCAATACTGCTGAAGCATAAAATTTACATGTAAAAAGCAGGATGATATTTCTTACTAATGACTTAAAGGGAAATTATGTCAAGATTTTGAATTAACGGCTTCCATGCTGAGTGGGCTCAGCTTAATTGCTCTTGTCTCTAGATGGCATGATTCCCATTGTCCATATTTCTCTACAGGTTGAAGAATGTACCAAAGACATCTAAAAGTATTATTGCCTTCCCTAAAATGAATGACTGAAATCGTTTGCTGTAAAGATTGTATCGGATAACATGCCTCACTGAGATAGCTGTCATAACTCATGGGCTCAGCATAAGTTGAAGAGTCCTCCCACCTTAGAACAATTTTACCTATCCAGAAGAAAATCGATAATTTCTCTTTCATTTCTAAACATCCTCACAGAATTTAGTGCATTATTTCCTCAATATTACTTCTGTCCTTTAACTATAACATAAGGACCTAATACTCACTTTATTGCACAAATATGTATGTCATACTAAAGAGGAAACAGAACATATGTATGATGAGTGGACTGTTTAAAATATAATTTTACTTTGAAGGCCATGACTAAACTGGAAGATAACCCTGAAAGATAAATTGTGTTAAAATTTTGTTTTACTTGACACTCAGACTCATTCTGGGTGATCTTAGATTTATTTTTATTTTTATTTTTGGATATTTACTTTATATACATTTTAAATGTTTTCCCCTTTGGAAACTCCCTATTCCATTCCCCTCCCCCCCACACGCACTTCTGTCTTCCCACTCAAGCATTACCCTACATTGGGGCATCTAACATCCTCAGGCCCAAGGACCTCTCCTCCCACTGACTCCTCCTATGCCTTCCTCTGTTACATATGTGACCAGCACCATGGGTCCCTCCATGTGTATTCTTGATGGTCCATTCTTCAGAAGCACTGGGGATGGTCCAGCCAGTTGCCACTGTTGCTCCCTCCATGGGGTTGCAAATTCCTTCAGTTCCTTCAGTCCATGCACCAAGTCCTCCATCCTGGACCCAATGCTCAGTCCAACGGTTGGCTGAGAGCATCCTCCTCTATATTTGTCAGGCTCTGCCTCAGTCTCTCTAGAGACAGCTTATCATGCTTCCATCAACAAGCACTTCTTAGCATCCACAAGAACGTCTGGGTTTGGTGGCTATATATGGTATGTATCCCCAGGTGGGGCAGTCTCTGGATGGCTTTTCCTTGAGTCTCTTCTCCACATTTTGTCTCAATATTTCCCCCCATGACTATTTTGTTCACCCTTATAAGAAACACTGAAGCATCCACATTTTGGTCTTCCTTCTTCTTAAGCTTCATATGGTCTGTGGATTGAAACTTGGGTATTCCAAACTTTTGGGCTAATATCCACTTATTAGTGAGTACATACCATGTTTGTTCTTTTGTGACTGAGTTACCTCACACAAGATGATATTTTCAAGTTCTATCTAGTTGCCTGCAAATTTCATGAAGCTGAGTAGTATTCCATTGTGCCAATGTGCCATATTTTCTGTATCAATTCCTCTGTTGAGTAACATCTGTGTTGCTTCCAGCTTCTGGCTATTACAAATATGGTTGCTAGGAACAGAGTAGAGTATGTGTCCTTATTACATGCTGGAACATATTCTGGGCATATGCCCAGGAGTGGTATAGCTGTGTCCTCAGGTAGTACTATGTCCAATTTTCTGAAGATGCACCAAAATGATTTCCAAAGTGGTTGTACCAGCACGCAATCCCACCAACAATGGATGGCTATTCCTTTTTTCTCAAAATCCTTGCCAGCATCTATTGTCACCTGAGTTTTTGATCGTAACTATTCTGACTGGTGTGAGGTTAATCTCAGGGTTGTTTTGATTTATATTTCTCTGATGACTAATGTGGTTGAAAATTTCTTTAGGTGCTTCTCAGCCCACTGTGTTTCCTTAGTTGAGAATTCTCTGTTTAGCTCTGTTCCCAGTTTTTTGTAGGGTTATTTGGTTTTCTGGAGTCTAACTTCTTGAGTTCGTTGTATATATTGGATATTAGCCCTCTATCAAATGCAGGATTGGTAAAGTTCTTTTTCCAATCTGTTGGTTGCCATTTTGCCCTATTGACAGTATCCATTGCCTTACAGAAGCTTTGCAATTTTATGAGGTCCTATTTGTCAATTCTTGAACTTAGAGCATAAACCATTGGTGTTCTGTTCAGGAACTTTTTCCCTGTGCCCATGTGTTAAAGACTTTTCCCCACTTTCACTTTTGTTAGAATCAGTGAATGTGGAGGTCCTTGTTCCACTTGGACTTGAACTTTGTACAGGGAGATAGGAATGGATCATTTTGCATTCTTCTACATGTTGACCTCCAGTTGAGCCAGCACCATTTGTTGAAAATGCTGTCTTTTTTCCACTGGGTGGTTTTATCTCCTTTGTCAAAGATCAAGTGACTGTAGGTGTGTGAATTCATTTCTGAGTCTTCAATTCTATCCCATTGATCTACCTGACTGTCACTGTACCAATACCATGCAGTTTTTATTGCTACTGCTCTGTAATACTGCTCTAGGTCAGGGATGCTGATTCCCTCAGAAGTTCTTTTTTTGTTGAGAATAGTTTTTGCTATCTAGGATTTTTGTTCTTTCTAAGTCTATGAAGAATTGAGTTGGAATTTTGTTGGAGATTGCATTGAATCTGTTGATTTCTTTGGGCAAGATGGCCATTTTTACTATGTTAATCCTGCCAATCCATGAGCATGGGAGATTTTTCCATCTTCTGAGGTCTTTTTCGATTTCTTTCTTCAGACTTGAAGTTCTTCTCATACAGATCCTTCTTTTGTTTTGGTATAGTCACACCAAGATACATTATATTGTTTGTGAATATTGTGAAGGGTATCATTTCTCTAATTTCATTCTCAACCTGTTTACCCTTCGAGTATAGGAAGGCTACTGATTTATTTGAGTTAATTTTATATCCAGACAATTTGCTGAATTTGTTAATCAAATGTAGCAGTTCTCTGGTAGAATTTTTCGGGTCATGTAAGTATATGAGCATATCATCTGCAAATAGTGATATTTTGATTTCTTCCTTTCAAATTTGTATGACTTTGACCTCCTTTTGCTGTCTAATTGTTCTACCTAGAATTTCAAGTACTATATTGAATAGATAGGAAGAGAGTGGATAGACTGGTCCATTCCCTGATTTTATTGGGAATACTTCAAGTTTTTCTCCATTTAGTTTGACATTGGCTACTGGTTTGATGTATATTGCTTTTAGTATGTTTAGGTATGGGCTTTGAATTCCTGATCTTTCCAATACTTTTATCATGAAGGGATGTTGAATCTAATCAAAAGTTATTTCAGCATCTAGTGAAATGTTCATGTGTTTTTTTTCTCTTTGATTTTTTTTTTTTTTTTTTTTTGGTTGGGAGACTTTTAATGAATGCTTCTATTTCTTTAGGTGTTATGGGACTGTCTAGATGGTTTATCTGATCTTAACTTAAATTTGGTATTTTGTATCTGTCTAGAAAATTGTCCATTTCATTAGCATTTTCCAATATGGTTGAATATAGGCATTGGTAGTAAGATTTGATGATTTTTTTTTAATTTCCTCAGAATGTCTTGTTATATTTCCCTTTTTATTTCTGATTTCGTTAATTTGGATATTGTCTCTGTTCCCTCTGGTTAGTCTGACTAAGGGTTTATCCATCTTGTTGATTTTCTCAAAGAACCAGCTCCTGGTTTTGATAATTCTTTGTATAGTTCTTTTTGCTTCTACTTGTTTGATTTCAACCCTGAGTTTGATTATTTCTTGCCTTCTACTCCTTTTGGTTGTATTAGCTTTATTTTTGTCCTAGAGTTTTCAGGCTTGCTGTTAAACTGCTAGTATATGCTCTCTCCAGTTTCCTTTTGGAGGCACTCAGAACTTTGAGTGTTTTTCTTAACACTGCTTTCATTGTGTCCCATAAGTTTGGATATGTTGTACTTTCATTTTAATTGAATTCAAGGAAGTCTTTAATTTCATTCTTTATTTCTTCCTTGACCAAGTTATCATTGAGTAGAGCGTTGTTCAGCTTCCAGGTGTATGTGGGCTTTCTGTTGTTTTTGTTGCCATTGAAGACCAGTCTTAATCCATAGTGTTCTGATAGGCATGAGATTATTTCAGTCCTCTTATATCTGTTGAGATTTGTTTTGTGACCAATTATATGGTCAGTTTTTGAGAAAGTACCAGAAGGTAGGTATGTTCTTTTTATTTAGGATGAAATGTTCTATAGATATCTGTTAAATCCATTTGGTCTACAACTTTTGTTGGTTTCACTGTGTCTCTGTTTAGTTTGTGTTTCCATTATCTGTCCATTGATGAGAGAGGGTGATGAAGTCCCCCACTATTATTGTGTGATGGGCAATGTGTGCAGTGAGCTTTAGTAAAGTTTCTTTTCTGAATGTGAGTACCCTTGCATTTGGAACATAGATGTTCAGCATTGAGAGTTCTTGGTAGATTTTTTTCTTTGATGAGGATGGATTGTTCTTCCTTATCTTTTTTGATGACTTTTGGTTGAAAGTCGGTTTTATCTAATATTAGAATGGCTTCTCCTGCCTTTTTCTTGGGACTATTTGCTTGTAAAATTGTTTTCCAACCATGTACTCTGAGGTAGTGTTTGTCTTTAACACTGTGATATGCTTCCTGTATGCAGCTAAATACTGGGTCCTGTTTATGTATCCAGTTTATTAGCCTATATCTTTTTATTGGAGAATTGTGTCCGTTGATGTTAGGAGATATTAAGGAATAGTGATTTTTGCTTCCTGTTATTTTTGATCATATTTTTTTATTTATTTTTATTTTGGGGGGAGGCTATCTTCTTTTGGTTTGTGAAAGATTATTTTCTTGTTTTTCCTAGGGTATAGTTTCCCTCCTTGTGTTGGCATTTTCCATCTATTATCCTTTGTAGGGCTGGGTTTGTGGAATGATATTGTGTAAATTTGTTTTTTTTTTAATGGAATATCTTGGTTTAACCATCTATGGCAATTGAAAGTTTTGGTGGGTATAGCAACCTGGGCTGGCACTTGTGTTCCCTTGTGGGTCTGTATGAGATCTGTCCAGGATCTTCTAGCTTTCATAGTCTCTGGTGAGACTTCTGCTGTAATTCTGATAGGTCTGCCTTTATATGTTACTTGACCTTTTCCCCTTACTGCTTTTAATATTCTTTCCTTGTTTTGTGCATTTGGTATCTTATCCATGATGTGACCAGAGGAATTTCTTTTCTATTCCAATCTATTTGGAGTTCTTCTTGAATGTTTATATTTATCTCTTTCTTTAGTTTAGGGAAGTTTTCTTCTATAATTTTGTTGAAGATATTTACTGGCCCTTTAAATTGAGAATCTTCTCTCTCTTCTATGCCTATTATCCTTAGGTTTGGTCTTCTCATTGTGTCCTTGATCATCTGGATGTTTTGGGTTAGCTTTTTGCTTTTTGCATTTTCTTTGTTGTGTCAATGTTTTTTATGGCATCTTTCACAACTGAGATTCTTTCTTCTATCTTTTGTATTCTGTTGGTGATGCTTACTTCTATGACTCCTGATCTCTTTCCTAGGGTTTCTATCTCCAGGGTTGTCTCCTTGTGTGATTTCTTTATTGTTTCTATTTCCATTTTTAGATCTTGGATGGTTTTGTTCATTTCCTTCACCTGTTTGATTGTGTTTTCTTATATTTCTTCTTTAAGGGCTTCTAGTTGTTTACCTGTGTTCTCTTGTATTTCTTTAAGGGAGTTATTTATTTCCTTCTTAAAGTCTTCTATCATAATCATGAGAAGCAAGTTTCAATCTGTGTTTTACTTTTCTGGTGTGTTGGGTTATCCAGAGCTCGCTGTGGTGGGAGAACTGGGTTCTGATGATGCCATGTTGCCTTTGTTTCTATTTCTTATGTTCTTGCCCTTGCCTTTTGCCATCTGGTTATCTCTGGTGTTAGCTTTTCTTGCTCTCTCTGACTGTGTCTTGTCCCTCCTGCAAGCCTTTGCATCAGTACTCTTTGCAGACCATCTATCTCTGAGTGGAATTTTGATTTGGAGAGCTGTGGTGTAGGGTCAGCTCTGGGGTGCAGACAGAAACACGAAGGATCCTGTACCCAGCTGTTCCTTGGTTTCTGTGTCCTGATGGCTCTTCAAAGGGCCCTCTTCATCAAGGAATTTGAACAGAAATGTTGGTCTTCTTGTGCTCGAAGGTGTGTCTCCACTCCTGTGAGACCAGCAAGCTCCTGGCACTGAGTATGGAGCCCTGTATCACAGGATCAGCTCCTTGGCTGCAGAAGGAAACTGGAAGGCCACTCCTTCGTCCCTGTGTTCTGAGGTTTCTGGGCTGGTTCTTCTGAGCAGAGGTACTGGCCTCATCTTCTCCTACCTCCCCTCCCACTCACAGGCTTGTCCACACTCCTGGGAGGGTAGCTCTTTCCCTGTGCTATTTGGTTATGGAGCGGCATGGCACAGACCACAGGCTTAAACTGGAAGGCTCCTGTCCCAGGCTGGTCCTCATTCCCTGTGTCCTGAGGATTCTGGGCGGGTCCTGCTGAGCAGTGGTGCTCATTTTACCTCCACTCAAGGGCTTGTCCACACTCCTGCTATGCTAGCTTTCTGCCAAGGCTATTTGGCTATGGATCTCTGTGGCTCAGACTGAGGTCCCTGGCTGCAGAAAGAAAACAGAAGGCTCCTGTCCCAGGATGCTTGTAGGTCCCTCTGTACTGGGGGTTCCAGGCAGGTCCCTCTGATCAGAGGTACTGGCCTTACCCCCAATCAACTTGCAAATGTTTTCTATGATATCTTCTTCACCTGACATTCTCTCTTCTATCTCTTGTATTCTGTTGGTGATGCTTGCATCTATGAATGCTAATCTCTTTCCTAGATTTTCTATCTCGAGGGTTGTCTCCCTTTGTGATTTCTTTATTATCTCTATTTCCATTTTTAGATCCTGGATGGTTTTTGTTCATTTCCTTCTCCTGTTTGATTTTTATTTCCCGTAATTCTTTAAGGGATTTTTGTGTTTCCTCTTTAATGGGTTTTATCTGTTTACCTATGTTCTCTTGTATTTCTTTAAAGGAGTTATTTATTACCTTCTTAAATTCTTCTATCATCATGATGAGATGTGATTTTAAATCTGAGTCTTTCTTTTATGGTGTGTTGGGGTTTCCAGGGCTCACTGTGGTGGGAGAACTTGGTTCTGATAATGCCAAGTAGCCTTGGTTTTTTTTTCCTTGTTTTTGCCCTTGCCTTTTGCCATTTGGTTATCTCTGTTGTTAGCTAGTCTTGCTCTCTCTGACTGTGACTTGTCCCTCCTGCAAGTCTCTGTGTCAGTACTCCTTGGAGACTAGCTCTCTCTGAGAGGAATTTTGGTTTGGCGAGTTGTGGTACAGGGTCAACTCTGGTGTGCAAACAGTAACCAGAAAGATCCTGTTCCCATCTGTTCCTTGGTTCCTGTGTCATGATATCTTTGTGAGGGTCCTTCTTGAGCCAGGAATTTGAACAGAAGTGGTGGTCTTGCCTGTGCTTGAAGTCTGCACTCCTGGTAGATCAGTTCTCTCCTGGCACTATTTGGGTATGGAGCCCTGTGTCACAGGATAAGCTCCCGTGCCACAAGGACACTGCAATGCTGCTCCTAGGTCTCTGTGTCCTGAGGGTTATGGATGGGTCCCTCTGAACAGAGGTGCTGGTCTTACCTCCACTTGCAGGCTTGTTCACATTACTGGGAGACTAGCTTTCTCCTGGCACTATTTGGGTGTGGAGCTTTGTGGCACAGGCTCAGGTCCTCGGCCACAGATGGAAACCAGAATTTTTAACAGTTGTATAAAAGTTTGTATTTGACAGCTATTATCTGCTAATGATGGTAGTAGATATCAGAGATACTGGTATGAAAATCAATATATTTGTCCTTAAGGAAATCACAATTGAGTAAAAGAAAGTTGCTATTAGAAATCTTCAAATAATTGAAAAGGTATTTTAAAGTAATTTTTAAATTTATTTTTATTAATTAAGACTGATATGTAGAAAACAAAATAAGTCTATGGTAACATTCAGAGAACTATAGCTATAGTTATGTGACTAACTTAACACAGTTAGGGGAAAGATATGTGTATCATTATTTAAAAATAGCTTCTTTATGTATAACAGCCAGCTATGAGAATAAAAGAAAAGAGACAGAAACTAAAAGAGTGGGCTGAAGCATTAACAGAATTTGAAGAGAAATAAAATGTAATAAAAGTATATACTCAAAGCACTCAACATCCTCCTAAACATACATGCATACCCATGCTCTCTATTGATCTTTACATGAAAAAAAAATGGATCATTCAGCTGTCCATCAGCTGCTGAAAGAATGATGAATATGCTTAGAAATCAATATAACCAAGAAAAGGAAAGACCTATATAATTAAACTCATAAAACTAAAGAAGTTGAAGACACTGAGAATAGCTTCCTGATGTAACTAAGAATAGTCTCCTTGTTTTTAATGATCAATCACTAGTCTGTGATACTGATTTAGACTGTGGGGCCTTTAGTTGGTGAACACTCCCTGATTAAGATAGGTTACTAGAGAAAAATATGCAATTGTGTTTTCTGGTCTTCACTTTGTGGAAGTGAAGCCTTTCATAGTGTAAGCCACAATAAACCTTTTCTCTACTATACTGCTCCTATAAAAAAGAGACTGTTGCCATGACAACAGGAAAGTAAGGATTTTGATTTCTCATGTCGATGGATCAGCATATTGTGAGGTCAGTGAAATTACAAAAGCAACCTGAAGATTTAATGAAATTCCTTAGAGCTAAAATGAATGATTTTATAATTAATATGGAGTCACAACATGGTACAGATAGTAAAAACAATTGTTGGCAAAAGAGGAATAGTAGAGGCAGTAAACTTTATCATACAAATCCCACTATATCATGCAATTTCCTCCAAATGTTGTTTGCTAAATGATCCTTAATTTGACCATTTATTTCTTGTCTCAGCTGAGATAAATTATAAATTGCTTCATGGAATTTTGACTTTTTACCTACTCTACTTTCACCAATTTCACAGCATTAATCACATTTTAATATAATATTAAGATTTGCACTCTATTAGGTCAGCCAGTTTGATCTGTTTATTTTCTTTCATGTTTGGATTTTGTTTCCATTGTTTTGAGAGGGGAGGTCATACTATATATCCTTTGGATAGCCTGTAACTCATGTAGATTAGGCTATGCTTTGTACTCACAGAGACTTGAGCCACTGGGTCCCTCATGATTTATACATTTACTTATTTGTCTACCATTCTAAAAATGAATATAATACAGAACTTGAAGAATCATAGAAATCAAATATAATTATTGAGTAAATTAATGACATATTTTAAAATCCACAACAAAGTTGATTTAAAAGCATTAAGTAGGGATATATTCAGACAAGTCATACTATAATAATTCACAATTTAATGAATGTTATTTTAGACAAACTATGATTGGTTGTTGATAATTTACAATGCCTTGATTGATTTTCATATGCAGCTCAATCAATTTGATTCCAACAAGAGAGCACATCTGTTGTAATTAGTGTTGTAATCTGGTTCAATTTTTAGTGAGGCAACAAAAGGAAAATAGATCTTCTAATTTTGTCAAATGCTTTAGGGTTTATAATTACCTGTTATTGCTCAGGAAATGTTAATTAACAACTGCTAATTTTTGAGAGTGGGTGTTATAAGGTACATCAGAAGTTGTAAATTTCTATGTACAAATTAAACAGAAAAAATAATGCATGTGAGAACTCAAGTTTTCTAAAAGGGAAAAATAAGGCTGGAGTGAAGATGATTCATTTAAAAGGTTCATTCAGTTTTCATATCTTCTCAATGTTCGTGAAAAGTAAAATCACCTGCATTGTTAGTATTAATTAGAATAATTCAGAACTCTCTTTGTAACCAGAATAAGATTCAAGGAACAAAAGTGTTGACTAATGCATAAAATGTAGGAAATAGATCAATATAAAGCAATAATGAAAAGATGTAAATGGGTATATGTTTGAATGACATTTTCTGATTAATCTTTTGACAACCAATCATGATATCAATAAAAGCAGCAGGGAGGAGAACTGTGTCATCCAGCTTCTTAGCACTGTAACAAATACACGTGCTGATCAACTTACACAGCAAGGGTTTAGTCTGTAAGTCATTAGCACTATTGCTTTTCTGTGTCAGATAGACAGCTAGTCACAATGGGGAACATAGGCAGAGTGAAACTGAACACCTCATGGGGAGAAATGGAATAAAATGAAGATAAGGAGTCTCAGAATCCAGAGTTTCCTTTAAGGTATATTCATAGTGACTTGAAGAACTGCCATTAGGCTCCACCTCTTGAATTTTTCAGATCACCCAATATTACCAAACCTGACTCATTGCTAGACACAAGGGTCTTTACAGACTTTCCAGATCTGAATCATAACCAGGATCAAAATAATAATTACTATAGGCAACTTAGGACAGCTGAGAGAAGAATTATTCTTGTGAAGCAAGCCAGCAACTGGTTTTTCAATATTACATGAGTCAACCTTGAAGTCATATACATATGAGCAACACCAAATAGATTTAGCAGTTTTTCAGGTTATGGATAGATAGATAGATAGATAGAGATAGCTATAAATAGATATATAGGATACATTATATTATATATTATGTGTGTGTGAGACTGTATGAGTGTGTCTTTGTATATAACAATAATCATTAAATAAAGGGAAAGTTGAACTTGTAAAAGATTGACAGAGTCCATGAAAAGTATTGAAGAAGTATGGAGAAGATAGAAGGGGGGGATGATATAAGTATATTTTAATTTAAATAAATAATGCTTGAAAATAAAGAAGTAAATAAATAAGGTTATTTGTAATAAGAACAGGAGAGACCCAGAGAGTCAGGAGAATGAATGGAAATCTCCAGCTGCTGGGGGTGGGGAGGTAGGGAGAACCTCTAGGAAGTCCCAGAGAACTGTGATGGGGGAGGCTAGTAGGAGTCAATACAGGTGACTTTAGCTGAGATGCCTAACAGTGGGGACATGGAACATATCCTATAGCTAGGCAGGAACCCCATTGGAGGGATAAGAACACAAACCCACCCACAAAAGTATCAGCACAAAATTTGTCCAGTCTAAGAGAAATGTATGAGGAAGATAGAGCAGAGACTGAAGGAATGACCAACCAATAACCAGTCCAACAAGATACCCATCTTATGGGCAAGCACTAATCCCTGACACTGTTAATGATCCTCTGTTATGCTTAAAGACAGGAGTCTAGCATAACTGTCCTCTGAGAGGCTCTATCTAGCAGCCACATAGCCAAATATTAGACAGAGTTCAGGAAGTCTTGTGAAAGAGTTAGGGAAAGGTTTGAGGAACTTGGAGGGAATAGGGACTCCACAGGAAGAACAACAGGGTCAACTAACCTGGATTTTTGGGTCTTTCAGAGTCTGAACCACTAATCAAGGAACACATGGGCCAAAACTAGGCCTATGGCACTACATAGCAGATACACAGCTCTGTCTCCATGTGGTCCCTCTAACAACTGATGTGGAGGCTCTCTCTTAAGCCAGACTGTGGTATCCATTCCCCAACCAGGGACTCTGGCCTCAGTGGGAGAAACTGTGTCTAATCTGACAGGGACTTAATGCTCAAGAATGGGGGGGAATACTCAGGAGGCCCACCCTCTCAAAGGAGAAGAAGGAATGGGAAGGGGACTGGGAGAGGAGCAGCATTGGGATGTAAATAAATAAATAAATAAGAACAAGATATCTGAATGAAGGACAGTCCGATGAAGTTAAAAACATTTAAAGTAATGTTTTTAATTTTCTTATTTAAGCAATATATTTGGTATTTGTCATTACATATCTATGAAACCGTGAAAAGTGAGATTCTTGGGCAAATACACACATAATTTATTATTTCTGATGGTTAAAATTACATCTGAATACCAGTTACTGATGAAACAATAAAAATTTCATTACAAGTCATTTTTTAAATCTTAGAAAAATAACTAAAAGAGAGCTATATTGCTTGATATTATAGATCATTCCATGTTATGAAGAGCCTAGAGGTGAAATGTCTCACCTGACACTTGAAGCGGCGGAAAGAAGGTGATCATCACAATTTAATTGGATTTGAACAGCCAAAAGGGAAGTGACCTATGTTATGACATTAGAAAGCTTATTTGTATTTCATGGATAAGGAACTGAGAGTAGTATCCAGCATGACAGGAAAAAAAAAAAAAGGTACAGAATAAATCAGATTACCACTGTGAAAGCACTGGACAAATGTAACAAGATAATGATTGTTGGGTTAACATGGTGTGAGTGGCCTGCATTCGTCCCAGGGTTTGGGTCTTTCAGAGAGTTCAGACCTGGGAAGTTTGACCGAGCATACCCCATGGCACCACTGGGAGGGTGTTGGGCTGTGGGGAGCTGCGGGACGCTGCCCAAGGGTGGGGGAGCCCGGCCTGCAGTCCCAGGGATTACACAGAGCCTGCTCTGTCTGGTTCTCAGGTTCTTGGGCATCCCAGGTGCCTCTGGATGCTGCAGAAGAACTGAGAATGGAGTGGGTCCCCGAACCTCCGTGGGCCGGATCTAGCCTGGGGCTGAGAGGGGGAAGTGGGGAGGAGCTCGGCTGGGTCCCGCAGAGGAGCACATCTTTGGCTTGTCACCAGCTAGCTGTGTTGGTTTGGTAGCAGCCGTGGCTGGGAGATCTGAGAGCCCTTCTGTGGGATGCTGGACTTGGTTCTTTAGACAAAAGCCTGTTCCATTGTTCACCACAGCGGATGCTGATGAAGACAGACAGTCCATGGTTTTAGGGCATTTATTGTCATGGCCAAGAGTGGTGATGAGTAAATCCTTACCCCTCAATCTCAGGGCAGGCCTGAGATTAAAATACCTTTTGCAGGAAGGAGTGGCTGGGAAGGGGAAGGGGAAGGGGAAGGGGAAGGGGAAGGGGAAGGGGAAGGGGAAGGGGAAGGGAGCTTTCTAGGTGCCTCATTAAAATGGGAGTGTCTTGAGGCTACGAAATGACCACACCTCTACCTGTGGAAGGACTTGGGCTATGTGACTGATGGTCACATACCTAATGGAGAGCTGCATGTCAGGAGCCTGAGGCCCAGGAGCATGGCCAAACGCCTAATGTTCCTTGTATGGTTGTTCCCTGCTGGGGACCCCCTACTGGGTTGCTAGGGTTTTAAACCTGAGCTCAACCAGAAAACAGGCTGCCTTACTCTGTTCCACAAATGATGAACTAAAATAGCCATAAATCTATATAATAAACTACTTTTTAAAATTTTTTATCATTATCATTTTATAATTATAAATGTATTTCTGTAATTATCTTGGCAATATCTGACTCAGAGCACAGATGGTTTTAGCCTGTGTTGTTGTTCAAGATGCATTGTTCGCTCATAAACTTAGGGACATGGCCATGCAGACACTATTTATATCAGTACTTCAGACATTTTCAAAAAATTTTAGACATGTAACCTGAATTCATGTTTAGCTTAAACTAATTTTAAATGCTTGAAGGAAGCTAACATGTAAAAAGATCATATATTTGCAAAATGAGATGCAAGCTAAGGGAAACAGCCTAAGGAAGCACATTTTTTTTCATAAAATTGAAAATCCCTATAAAATATAAACATAGAAAAACAAACAAACAAACAAACAAAAACCCAAAGAAACAGTTTTGTGAAGAAAAGAAAATGTGAGTGACTGGTGGTCAGCAAACAGATCCAAACTTGCTAAAGTCAAACCTGAAACTTTATTTTTACTCATTTGTTTATTTTGGTCGGAAACTTACTCTACTTTAGACAGATGTATGTTTGAATAAATATTTAACATCTACACATAAACAGTATCAAAAGTGAAAAAGACCATGTTAAATATACACATATATTTATGAATTATTTTTCCATCTTAATATCTTAATGACTTTTTGTGCAATAATCAAACACTCTTTTTCACAGATATTGTTCTCCTTTCATAATTATTATCAACTTCAAATATTTATGTTTGGGACTGAAGAGATGGCTCAGCAGTGAAAGACTTGGCTTTGTTAGCCAGTACTCATATCAGAAGCTTACAGCCACTCATAACTCCAAATCAGGGAATTTTTTGCCTTCCTCTTGTATTTGAGAGCACCCACATTCACATGGTCATACACACACACAAACACACACACACACACACACACACACACACACACACACACAACTACACCTGGACATAAATAAATTAAAGTCTTGAAAAACATTGATATATCAGGTATATCATATATCTACAAATAAATGAGATATATCAGATATTTACAAAATTAACAAGTTTTGATTTTCAAAGTGTACATACATGAAGTTGCCATGTGACACACTAATGCTAGATTAAAAAGATTTTTCAGTCAAATTAAAATGTGCTTTGTTTCCAAGGGAATATCTTTGCTCTATTAAAAATTTCTAAAAGGAATTTGAGGTTTCAAAAGTTGGAATTGCTCCTGTTGGATTTTAGCATTTAGGTGTATGACAATGTGAGACCTTTTCATTACTTGTGATACAACCTTTTGTTCTGCTTTCAGAACCACACTTTCAGAGACTATCCATTGCAAAATTCCCATGAACTTATATCTAAAGGACTAAATGTATCCTGCTGTGCTGAGCTCAATAATACTCATCACCTCTTAGTGACTTCTTGTGGGCAATGACCTAGGCCAGCTGCCTGTTGAGGGGTAGTTCCATTGATATATAAATAAACAGGCTATACCTCCTCTTCTCCATTCTTTCAAACATAACATTTTACTCCTGCTGTTCAAAACGGTTAGAACAAGTTAAACTAAAGCAAAGTTAAAAAGAAAATTAAGCAAAATTTGTTCTGGCAGCATCAAGAGCCCATACACCTGGCTTATAGTTCCCAGAGCAAAGCTATTGCACAGGAATGCACTGCTTGCTTCATGAGGAGCAGGACTAAAATAGATAACAGATGACTGCATTGAAACTTTATCGAAGTTTTGATGCTTGCACTGTGATGCTGCCGAAGTAACTGGAGAAGAAATGAGGCAAAACAGAGAAATGAGAAAACAAGATAGAAACAAGGAAAAAACAAATAAAACAATGACATCAGTATAATGTCAATTGTTTTCCCGGAATGAGAAATTCTGAGCTTTGCATAGTTTCAAGGGAGATCAGAATGAGAGTTTCAGGTTAAAATATAGGAAGATCAAATATTTAGCAATTTATAGCATGATGTAGAAAAGAAAATAAACTTAAATTCAGAAAGTTAATTTTGGAATAAGATTGTTAGTTTATTATCATTACTAATAACAAGCAATTATACTGGTTTACACTTATAGGCAAATTTCATAGACTTATAAATTCATATTGGCACAAAATGACAGTTTTTTTAGTGTTTGTTGTTACATTAAAAAATTTAGGCTTACAGTTAATCTCAGGCAAGATTACATGACCATCTAGTATATGCCTTATGGACAGGTGAGAAAACTCACTGAATTTTGCACAGACTCCTGAGCAATGAGCATTTTGATATCATGCATACATGCTGCTTCATGATTCTTAAGGCTGTGGAGTTTTTGAAAATTAAACATCTAGCATATATTAATGCTTAAAGGCTGGCATTCTATTTTAAGTGAAAGAGAATGAAATTATTTTGTAGTAACTGTATGTAAGAAATTCTTTGCCCAGTTAGTACCACAAATCATCTGGTACTAACATCAAACTGTATGGTCTTTCCCAGAGCACAGCTTTGTTTTCCATCTAGGTAAGCTGCAATTGCATATTTCCTCCTGTCTGTTTTTCTTTTTTCTTTTTTTATTGGATATTTTCTTTATATATATTTCAAATGTTATCCCCTTTCCAGGTTTCCCCCCTCCCAGAAACCCCCTATCCCATCCCCCTCCCCCTGCTTCTATGAGGGTGTTCCCCCACCCACTCAAACACTCATGCCTCCCTGCACTCTAAATCCCCTACACTGGGGTATCTATCAAGCCTTCATAAGATCAAGGACCTCTCTTCCCATTGATGCCTGACAAGGCCATCCTCTTACATATGAAGCTGGAGCCATGGGTCCCTCCATGTACACTCCTTTGTTCTGGGTCTTTAATTCTATTTCATTGATTTTCCTGCCTGTCTCTGTACCAATACCATACAGTTTTATCACTATTGCTCTGTAATACAGCTTGATGTCATGGATGGTGATCCCCCCAGAAGTTCTTTTATTGTTGAAAATAGTTTTTGCTATCTTGGGTTTTTTGTTATTCCAAATGAATTTGAGAATTTCTATTTCTAACTCTATGAAGAATTGATTTAGGATTTTGATTGGGATTGCATTGAATATGTAGATTGCTTTCAGCAAGATGGCCATTTTTACTATATTATTTCTGCCAATCCATGAGCATGGGAGATCTTTCAATCTACTGAGATCTTTGATTTCTTTCTTCAGAGACTTGAAGTTCTTGTCATACAGATCTTTCACTTGCTTCGTTAGAGTCACACCAAAGTATGGAATATTGTTCGTGACTATTATGAAAGGTGTCCTTTTCCTAATTTCTTTCTCATCCTGTTTATCCTTTGAGTAGAGGAAGGGTACTGGTTTACTTGAGTTAATTTTATATGAAGCCACTTCTCTCTAGGTTTCTACCATTGACTTTCTGTTTATAGAGCTATTCTACAGGTCAGAGTCCATTTTGCCTTGTGTTCCTGATCACTGATGACCTAGTGCCATTGGGTCATTTGATTGCTTTTGGGACCACAGGCCTTTTCCTAATAGAAGTCATAATCCACTCTGGGCCTCAGAAACACGTGTTTGGATTTTGTTATTTAATTTTTCAATGTTAGTGTGGCTTAAAGATATACATTCAACGGACCCCTGGTATGCAGGTACTTGATGATAGTGAAATTTCTTCTTTTATCACAAATGTTTCTTTCAGATCAATAGGCAATAGTGACAAGACATTCATGAACAGTTAAGAATATATTAAAAATGTCCCCATATTTATTCTTATGAACCACTTTTAGGCAAAACTATTAATTAAAGTAATTTTATTTCCTTCAAATTAGACTTCTTTTAGTGATTATGTTGGTTAGTTTTATGTCAACATGACATAAGCTAGATTCATTTAGAAAGAACAAAATTTTATTGTAAAATATCCCCAACAAACATATGGGGAAATTCCTTGATTAATGATTGATGTTAGAGGACCATGTCGACTGTGGGTTGTGCTATTTTTCAGCTGGTTGTCCTTGGTCCTATAGGAAAAACAGACTCAACAAGCCATGAGGAAAAATCACCAGAAAGATCTACTCCTTCATGGTTTCTGCATCAGTTCCTGATTCTTGGTTCCTGCTTTGAATTCATGCCCTAACATTCCTTCTAGAAAGGCTCAATAGATGTGGTATGGTTAAATTATCCCTCTTTCCCCCAATTTGATTTGGAGTTTGATATTTTATCACAGCATTAGAAAACCTAAAACATGTTCAAATATCCAAAGTCACAGTGATCTCAATCGCTTAACACATAGAATTCTTAGGAGGCAAAATAACTATTTATAGTCAACTAATTCTTGCTGCATAATAAACCACCCAAATATATTCATTGAAACTTTATTGAAGTTTTGATGCTTGCAATGTGATGCTGAAGAAGTAACTGGAGAAGAAATGAGTCTAAACAGAGAAAAGAGAAAATGAGAGAGAAACAAGAATAAACAAAGACATAAGTATAATGTCAATTGTTTTCCCAGAATGAGAAATTCTGAGCTCTGAATTGTTTCAAGGGAGATCAGAATGTGAGTTTCAGGTTAAAATATGGGAAGAACAAAAAATTAGCAATTTAGATCATGATGTAGAAAAACATCCAAATATATTCACATTATAGTTTTCTTGATCGTCTATCCAAAATTTTCTGTAGATTTACCATGCCCATATTTGAGTTGTTCACACTGTGGTTAGATCAAAGTGGGCCTCACTTATTTTTAGGCCTCCTTTAGTCATAGGCTAACACAGACATCTTGATTAATGACAACTTGCTGTAGGTGCAGGACTACAGAGACATCTACAAGTATAGAGGAGAAGAGAAAAGGAATTCCGTGTCAGTGAGGGAAACCCTTCCCAACATAGATGGCACTTATCTAGATGACTGAAGAAGCAGAAAGAAAAACGAGCCAATTAGAGAATGAAGGGAGAAAATTATAATTATTAACGAAAGATATAAGAAAAATATTTTTTTCTATCAGCCTAAAATAAGGAGAATGTGCAAACTGGAGTTTTAACAGAGACAGCACAGAAACTGCAACCTCAAGTTACAGGAGTATTTCAAGGGAACTTTTCAAAAAGCAGGTAGGCCCTTCTGGCTTTGAGATGGATTTTGTTAGACACGTAAAACACATTAAATTAAAGGACATTCAATGGCAAACTAGATGCTGGAGGCTTGAATAAATTTAACAGATGTGTTTGGGTTTTTCCGATTTTTAACTATTTGAACTAATATAATTCTGTGTAGGCCAATTTCACCTGAAAGTCCAAGTTTTTTGGCAATGCTTGTACCTTAGTCCTTTATGCAAAAAGTGAAGACATTTTTTGGGCTGAGAGGGTGTTCTTTAAAAGGACTTCAGACTTTCCAGGAGAGCACAGATCCTACGGAAGGCTGTCAGTTGCTATTTCCCATTGAACATGGATTGTTTGCTTCTAGAAAAACATTTCTTTGTCTTCCATCAAAATTGGAGAAATAAGAGATAAGACAAAAGAACCATATGCTTCAGGAAAGAAAAGAAAAAGAACAAAGGACATTTGTGAGGACCATTTCTCTGTACAATATACAAATGAGAACCTATGCTCTGGTGGAAGACATAAACAGTAAGATGGCATTTTCCAGTACTCAAAAAGTTTTGCAACTTGGGTTATTCGCAGATGTGCTCACTGTTCTGCATAATTATATGTCTGTAACACTAAAAAGTTCCCAAACTTCAGTCACTCCAACTGGTAATCTCAGTTCCTCAGTTGAAAAAAATGTTATTTTCTTTGTGAGCATTGTTCCTGTTAAAAAAAAAAACCACATTAAAACATGTGTATTCAAACATGAGAAAGTCATCTGACAGACATTTTGATATGACTCTCCTATAGCATCAACATAAGCCATAGGAAATGATGGCTTATAAGGTAGTTTATTGTAACTACTAGTGTATAAAGGAATATCTCATATCAGACCAACAATTATTTAAGTATATAAAAGAGCCAGACAGTGTTAGAAAACAAGGAAGAACATACTGTCCATTCAAATTTTAAAAACTCACTCAGTCTGTAGCATTCAGTGTGTTCACTCATCCATAGATGAAATGAATATAAAGTCCAATCAGAATAGATAGAACACCTATTGGAGTTGATGTATACAAACCCAGGACAATCATTTGGCCTTTTAGTATATAATAAAAAAAAAATTGGAAAGTAAACCCTCCAACTTTAATGGATAATATGTATTTATTGCATGGTAGAGAACATTTCAATCCTAGAAGTGTATTGAATTAAATAAAAAAAAAAGTAAGATACTCAATCTATCAGATCAGTGTTTGTCAGTGAAAGCTGTAACTTAACTTATACAAGAGACCAAAAATTATTGAATCTCCTTGAAAATAAATTTGTATTGGGTCAGATATATTCTTAGAATAAGGTTGGAACTTACAAATAGTTAAGCACTGTTTTTATAATTATAAATTTAATTTGTTGATATTTTTAAAGGATCAAGAAAACGTCTGATTATTCTTTCTGTAAATAAAACTACCCTTTAGGGCAAAAATCAAAATCAAACACTAAAAATCCCACAAAATCCTCTTCTATATTAGGAACAAAGCTCCTTGCCATTTGCAATAGAGCACAGTTTGGGCTTCACTTTTAAGGCTCAAGAATTTATTGTATGTATTCAGACCTCATAACTGTATCTACCAAAGCATTTTGAAATATATCCAGATTTGATAGGAAATGTTACTGGCATATGAAATTATACCAATAGATTCAAATAAATTTGAAGTTATGGTTAAAAATATTTAAAATATTTCATTGTATACTTGATTCATTATTTAAAAACACTACCTTAAATATTTTATATACAATATTTTTTCTTTTATTGGATATTTTCTTTATTTACATTTCAAATGTTATGCCCTTTCCAGGTCTCCCCTCCTGGAAACCCCCTATCCCATCCCCTCTTCCCCCTCCCCCTTCCTCCCACACCAACCCACCCACTCCTGCTTTTCTGCCCTGGCATTCCTCTACACTGGGGCATCAAACCTCCTCAGCCCCAAGAGCCGCTCCTCCCACTGATGTCCAACAAGGCCATCCTCTGTTACACATGCGGCCAGAGGCCTAGGTCCCTCCATGTTTATTCTTTGGTTGGTGGTCCAGTCCCCTGGAGCTCCAGTGGGGTCTGGCCTGTTGACACTGTTGCTCCCCCCATGGGGCTACAAACCCTGTCTGCTCCTTCAGTCCCTTCTTCAACTCCTCCATTAGGGACCACATGCTCAGTCCAATGGTTGGCTACAAGCATCTGCTTCTGTACTTGTCAGGCTCTGGCACAGTCTCTCAGGAGACAGCTATATCAGGCTCCTGACAGCAAGCACTTCCCTGAATCCCCAATAGCATCTGGGTTTGTCAACTGCATATGGGAAGGATCCCCAGGTTGGACAGTTTCTAGATGGCTTTTCCTTCAGTCTGCTCCCCACTTTGTCTTCATATTTCTCCTCTGAGTATTTTGTATTCCCTTCTAAGAAGCACTGAAGCATTCACATTTTTGTCTTCTTGAGGTTCATGTGGCTTTTTAATTGTATCTTGGGTATTCTGAACTTTTGGGCTAATATTCACGTATCAGTGAGTACATACCATGTGTGTTCTTTTGTGACTGGGTTATCTCACTCAGGATGATATTTTCAAGTTCTATCCATTTGCCTGTGAATTTCATGAAGTCATTATTTTCAATAGCTGAGTAGTACTCTATTGGGTAAATGTGCCACATTTTCTGTATGCATTCCTCTGTTGAGGGACATCTGGGTTGTCTCTAGCTTCTGGCTATTATAAATATGGCTGCTATGAACATAGTGGACCATGCGTCCTTATTACATGTTGGAACATCTTCTGGGTATATGCCCAGGAGTGGAATAGCTGGGTCCTCAGGTAATACTATGTCCACTTTTCTGAGGAACTGCCAGACTGATTTCCAGAGTGGGTGTATCAACTTGCAATCCCACCAACAATGGAGGAGTGTTCCTCTTTCTCCCCATCCTCAACAACATCTGCTGTCACCTGAGTTTTTGATCTTAGCCATTCTGATTGGTGTGAGGTAGAATCTCAGGTTATATTGTTTTGCATTTCCCTGATGACTAACAATGTTGAAAATTTTATACAATATATTTTTATTATCTTCTTTGCCTGTCTTATACCCTATAACCTTTCTCTTCCTCCCTCATTTCATACCTATCAAACATCATGATTTCTCCAGGTTCAACCAAAATAGCCCAGGGCCAGATGGATTTAGTGCAGAATTTTACCAGATCTTCAACGAAAACCTGATACCAATATTCCTCAAACTATTCCATAAAATAGAAACAGAAGGAACACTATCTAACTCATTCTAAGAAGCCACAATTACTGGGATACCTAAATCACACAGGACTCAACGAAAAAGAGAACTTCAGAGCAATCTCGCTTATGAACATCGATGCAAAATTACTCAATAAAATTCTTGCAAACTGAATCCAAGAACACATGAAAAACATCATTCACCATGGTCAAGTAGTCTTCATCCCAGGAATACAAGGTTGGTTCAATATATGAAAATCCATTAACGTAATCCACTATATAAACAAACTCAATGAAAAAAATCACATGATCATCTCCCTAGATGCAGAAAAACCATTTGACAAAATACAGCACCCCTTCATCTTAAAGTATTGGAGAGATCAGGAATTTAAGGCCCATACCTAAACACAATAAAAGCAAACAGACAGCCAATATCAAATTAAATGGAGACACATTTGAAGCAATCCCTGTAAAAGCAGGGACAAGACAAGGATGCCCACTCTCCCCATATCTATTTAATATAGTACTTGAAGTACTAGCTAGAGTAATAAGACAACAAAAGAGATCAAGGGGATACAAATTGGCAAAGAAGAGATAAAATATCACTATTTGCAGATGATATGACAGTATACATAAGCAATCCCAAAAAATTCTACTAGAGAACTTCTTCAGCTGATAAACAACTTCACCAAAGTGGCCGGATATAAAATTAACTCAAATAAATAGCCTCCCTTTATACAAATTCTCTCTGTTAAAAAAAAAAAAGACTCTAAAAGAAAATAAAACAATAAACAAAAAGTATAATAAGGCAAAAAAATACAAACAAACAAACAAAACACATCAAACCAAAACAGAAAGTACATTAACAAAAAGTCATTGAATCCACTTTTTGTTGACCAACTACACTAGGGCATGGGGCCTGCCATGAAATGGGTATAATATGCCCAGAGATATTGAAGAAAACTGATTTTTCCTCTGCCAATAAGTATTAGTTTCTGGTAGCTTTTTGATTAGAGATAGGACTTATGGCCTCGTCATCATGCTGAGACTTTATCTGCTTTGAACTTAAACAGATCTTATGCAATCTGTCACACTTTGAGTTTGAATGCATATTAGCCATGTTTGACTGATCATTTTTAATGAAGTTCTTAGGATTATTCATGTGCTGTGAGCTAGATGTGATTTAAGTATGTTATTAGCAGCAGCTATCCTTGTTTTTATGTACTTATTATTTGTTAAATAAACAAATTGGCATGGGTTAAATCTGAAAAAGATACATTTACTAGGAGGAATGAGTCAAAATGATTATAATCTTCCATAACTGAAATTTATTTGTCATTTCAAGATGGATTTGAACTCCATGAGTATCTACTACATCAACAACAATGTCATATTGTACTCTGTGTAATGTGTAATAGTCTTCTAATGATTATAACTTAGCTCATCAGATTTCTCTGCATTTTGTACAGTCTCTGTCTCTGTGCAATGAACACAGTTTAATGAAAACTCATTAAAATATGGTCTTAATTAGAAAGTAGAATTTTCCCCCTAGAGAATTCTTCCTATACAAAGTAAAACCATTTATATGTGGTATGTAATGACTGAATTCAGAAAGGAACTTTGCCAAGCATACTCTGTCATCTTACATAACTCCACTTAGAAGACTGGAGACTAATTAGAAACACAACATATATCTCTCTATGGTTTCATTCTTTTTTAATTCAGATTTTAATTTCTTTTCAAATTCAAAACTTGTTAGATATATTCTTTTGCAGTTTAACTTTTCCTTTTCAAGAAAATGCTTTTAACTACAAGTTTTAAAAGACAAACAAAACTCACTGAAACTCCAGTCACAAAAATGTCCAGTGGGTGCTGATAACCACATAGTGGTCAACTTAATGCAAGGTGACTTTTTCCCAGGGCTCTGAGTGCAATCCTGCTGAACTTACTGCAATTCTTGTGTTAGCCTTGTCCTGTAGTGCAAATCAATCAGGTACCCTTTGAGCTCTTGTGCACATTTAAGATGCCAATGCTTGACTCCCACATGCATTTACAGAAGAGGCCAGGAGAGAAGCTACTCTTCAGTCCTGCACTCCATCCCAGCATGATATGCAATAATGACCTGTCAGGAGAGGAGGCTGTCTGCCCGCATACTGTGAAAAATCCTGAGACACTTTCTTTATGAACAAGAAAAAAAAAAAAAAAAAAAAGGAAAGAAAAACAGATTCAGCAGGGCTTGAGGCAAGAAATCAAGCCCTCAACTTCAAAAGTGTCTCACAATCTTCAAAAAAATTTTTTTTCCACCTGCTATCTTAACCTTGGTGTGTTTTCATGTGTTCTTTCAAAAAATTATAAAAATGAAAGGGATAGCCTGTAGCGGTCTCCAGGCCACAAAGCTTAGTCATCTCTTTTTCAAGGTTCATAGATTAGTCATTTATCTTTTTACCTTAGAAAAGTGTGTTTTTGCCTTTCAAACATTCATTGATTTAGTTTTATTTTTTTGCCCATTCATAATGTGATAGCTGTTGAATGGTTGATAGGTGTACATTAGTTGTTGTGCTGAATGTGTCACAATCAACTCAAAGGAAAAAAACAAGATTAATTCATCTTTTACAGGTAATTAGTTGGTCTTCAACATGCTAAACAATGATGTTTAAGTTTTGGGACATAAAATATGACTGGCAAAACATCTGTCACAGAAAAATTCATATCTACTTATAAAATAAAAGTTATGTATAAACTTGGAGAATCCCAAGAGTCCCTGAGCCATGGTGTTACAGGTTGACTTGCACTGGAAACAACTTATGCTAAGAGAGATTTTAGCATAATAATGTTTGTTAGGGAGCTGCAAGGATAGACAAGGATAAAATACCGAACAAGGAAAGCTGTAATATAGAATCCACAAAGTCTTAGGCAACCTCAAGGTCTCAGAACAGTCTTCGCAAGAGTGGAATGGTTTCTAATGGGACTCTCCAGCATTGATTGGCCATCAGATGTCTTTAGTCCACTGGAGTACTATCAGATATGCAAAAGGCTGATGGCCTCCCTCTATCTACTGATACTTGGGCAATAAATACAACTGAATGAAATAGTAATTTTTGCCATACAGTGTGATTAGAACTGTGTTCTTATAAAGTTTATTTATTTATTTTTTATTTTAGTGATAGAAGCAACTTTCTTGTTTCAAGTCTTAAATCTTATCCAAATGCCAGGTTAAAAAATAATTATAAATTATATAATATAGTGTGTGTGCCTCCTTTAGCCTCCTTTACATATGAATATGCTTTAAGATTTTAAGTATGATTTAGTAAGCTTTTTCTTTTCTTTTTGAAAAAGGGTTTCTCTGTTCTGGATCTCCAGGAACTCACTCTGTAGACCATGTTGACCTTGAAATCACAGAGGACTACCTGCCTTGATGTAAATCTCACTTTTATTTCCTAAGGTGAAGTGGTGGGATGGGAGCCATACTTAAGTTTTATGAATACATGGCTTGGGCTGAGTCCAGGGTGTTTCTATCTAACTATCCGGAGGTGTTTTTCTGGAAGCTTCTAGTCTCCATACAATTTAATCTTCTGCTATCTCAGACCTTGAAGGCTTCATATTCCAGCCTCTGTCTACTAACCTAGACATAAAATATTTCAGGCTCTGAAACTTACTGCTGAATAAACTTACAGTTTCTAGCTATTTCTGAACTTTGTCTGGCTGGTTCAACTCAAGTGTTCTGGCTCAAACTCCTCTCCAAGATGACTGGTTCAAACTGGCTTCTCTCAGTTTCTGAATGAGTTGCTCTGCTTATTAAAACTGCAGATAAACTCCAAGAATTGAACTACACTTACTGCACTTATTGTACTCACTGGACAAACTGAACGGAACTGTCAGAACTCCACTGAACTCATCCATATTTAATGGAACTATATAGACTTCAATTGCATTAAACAGAACTGCACCAAACTCAACTAAACTCAGCTTCCACCCTCTCCCTGCACTGGTCAAAAGTAGCGTTTTTGTTTTTGTTTTTGATTTTTTCCCCTGTCTATTCTCATGAAAATTGGGCATATCCTATATCTGACTTGTTCTGTCAAACCTTTCTCTGATTCATCAAATTGCTCACCCCTCGATTAGATATCATTGTTTGGGATTAAAGGTGGGTATTAAAGATCTGTGTGAATTCTAGCAGGCTCACAGACCTAGGTATTTGGATGTTGTTCCTTACCAGAGTAGCCATGTTGCTGGATTAAAATTCCTCTACACTTCCCCCCACCCCCATGTTCTAGGATTAAAACAAATATTTTGAGCTTTCTAGATTTTGTTAGATAGTACAATTTAACAATTTTATTTTCATTTAGGGAATGGTTTCAAACAGGTTTTAAAAGAACAAGAAATTTTCAAGATTGGGAAAGCTCACCACTGTCTGTTTGGTGAAAAGAAAATGTGCTTCTTTTCCTTCATTTTTAGTTTTTTTCCTATATTATTTTATTTTTTATTGGTTATTTTATTGGTTTATATTTCAAATGTTATTCCCTTCCTGGTTTCCCCTTCACAAAACTGCTATTCCAACCCTCCACTGCCTGCTTCTATGAGATTGTTCTCCTACCTACCAACCCACAAACTCCCATCTCACCATGCTAGCATTCCCCTATGCAGGGGCATCAAGAGTTCTCAGGACCAAGGACCTCCCCTCCCTTTGATGTCAGATAAGGCAATCCTCTACTATATATGCAGCTCAAGCCATTGGTCCCTCCATGTTTACTCTTTGGTTGGTGGTTTAGTCCTTGAGAGCTCTGAGGGATCTGGTCGGTTGATATTGTTGTTCTTCCTATGGGGTTACACAACCCTTCAGCTCTTCCAGTTCTTCTCTAAATCCTCCATTGGGGTCCCCATGGTTTGATGATTGGCTGTAAGCATCCATTTCTGTATTGGTCAGGCTCTGGAAGAGCCTCTCAGGGTACAGCTATATCATGCTCCTGTCAGCAAGTACTTCTTGGCATCAGCAATAGTGTCTGGGTTCAGTGGCTGCATATAGGATAGATCCACTGGTAGGGCAGTCTGTGGATGGCATTTCCTTCAGTCTCTGCTCCACTCTCTGTTCCACTCTCTGTCCCTGTATTTCCCTTAGACATCAGCAATTCTGGGTTAAAATTTTTGAGATGGGTGGGTGGCCCCGTCCCTCAACTGGAGGCCTTGCCTAAACTTTGGATAAGGTCTCTACAGTTTCTCTCTCCCCTTTCAGCTAATGCCATCCAAGTTGGGTCCTTGGAGCCTCTTGCTTTCCTGGCCTCTGGGACTTTCTGGTGGCTACCTTCAGTTCCCCATTCCCCACTGCTAAACACCTCTGTTCAATTTCCTGACCCTCTGTACATCTACCCCTTCTCCTCCAGCGCCTGCTTTTGCCACCCTTTCCCTTCTACCTCCTCTTCCCTCCCAAGTCCCTCTATCCTTGTACCTCCAGTCATTATTTTGCTTCCCCTTCTAAGTAGGACTGCAGCATCCACATTTTTGTCTTCCTTCTTCTTGAGCTTCTTGGTCAGTGAGTTGTATTGTGGGACTTCTGAGCTTTTAGGCTAATATTCACTTATCAGTGAGTACATAACATATGTGTTCTTTTCTTTCTAGTTCCATCCATTTGCCTGTGAATTTCATGAAGTCATTGTTTTTAATATCTTGAATAGTACTCCATTGTGTAAATGTACCACATTTTCTGTTTCCTCTTTTGAGGGACATGTGAGTTGTTTCCAGCTTCTGGATATTATAAATAAGGCTGCTATGAATATAGTGGAACATATGTCCTTGTTATATGTTGGAGTATCTTTTTGGTATGTGCCCAAGAGTGGTATAAGTGGTATAGCTGGGTCCTCAGGTAGTACTGTGTCCAATTTTCTGAGGAACTACCAGACTGATTTCCAGAGTGGTTGTATCTCCTTTTACAAAGCTCAAATCCAAGTGGATCAAGGACCTCCACATAAAACCAGATACACTGAATCTAATAGAAGAGAATGTAGGAAAGCCTTGAACAGATCAGTACAGTGGAAAGTTTCCTTAACAGAACACCAATTGCCCATGATCTAAGATCAACTATAGACAACTGGGGTCTCATAAAATTGAAAAGCTTCTGTAAGGCAAACGACACTGTTATCAGGAAAAAATGGCAACCTACAGATTGGGAAAAGATCTTCACCAATCTTACATCTGATAGAGTACTAATATCCAACATATACAAAGAACCAAATAACCCTATTAAAAATGGGTACAGAGCTAAACAAAGGAATCTGGAATGGCCAAGAAGCACCTAAGGAAATGTTCAACATCCTTAGTCATCAGGGAAATGCAAATCAAAATGTCCCTTTCATTCCTCCTCATACCAGGTAGAATGGCTAAGATCAAAAGCCCAGGTGACAGCAGATGTTGGTCAGGATGTGGAGAAAGAGGAACACTCCTCCGTTGTTGGTGAGATTGCAAGGTTTCTTTTTCTTATACAGAGTAACTTATACAATAAAAAGTAATTGTCATCGCTAATAATTTTTACCTTTTATCATCTTATGTTTTTACAGAAATCCTTTTCAGCTTTTATATAATTATACTAAGTGAAGAGTATTATTTTTAGGATGCTTTTATTTTAATTCTCTGAAATATTTCTATTCACAAGACCCTGAGAGATGAATGATAGCATGACAAATTTTCAGTAAAGAATGATATTTCTTCAGCAGTGAGACTTAATTTTAAGGGGTCAATAGCTTAAAAAAAGGGGGAGGGACCTTTCATTTCTGAATCCCGAGGACAAAGTAGCATTGACAGAAGCAATAACATTAGGTAGGCGAACTTGTTTGAGTGGGAGGCAGAGATCATGGAAGAAGGTCAAAGATGCATCAAAATGCTTCATGCTTTAATTTGAATATTTGCAGAAATAGGTTGTGGGGACTGAAGAGATTGCTTAGCAGTCATAAGCATTTATTCCATTGGTAAAGAACCAGATTGGGTTCCCAGCACCCACATTACGGCTAATAACACCCTTTTTTGGCAACCATATGCAAAAAACATACATGTGGTACTCACACATATGTGAAAGGCAAAATATTCATAAAATAATAAGCAAATTGTGAAAAAACAAGAATTAGATTGTGGACTTTTTACTGTCTTCTGTTAGAGTTAATGCTATAACATATTCAAAGTTGTGTTCCTTTGTACTAATGCTAAGAAATTTTTGAAATAAACTTAATAGAATAGTTGTTGAGTGTACTATCTTTTGAAAATTTAAGACTTACACTAAAATTAAATTTTATGTTTCTGTTGTTTAATCATCTCCACCAAAAGCAAATAATTGAGTCTATTTGAAAATAGCATTGACTATATATAGTAGTATTTGAAAAGAGAACTAAAACAAGATTAAGAAATGCAAAGCTAAATCAAACGTAAGGCTGTTTCCAAAGAGTGCAAACTGAGGCTGAAGTGCAGTACATAGCAATAATTCAGTCTCATACTTGTAAACTTTCCATACTTCAAACGTAATGCTTGTATTAAGTGCATAGAAACAATAAACAGGAGAAAACATATACTTCTTGATCTTGAAAGCATAATTTACACAATAATGTAGACTAAGTGTCCACAACATATTGACTATGAAATTGATTGTCTGAAAAACAAGTGATAGAAGTTAGTTTGTTATCTGAATTTCTTAGAAATAGAGAGTCTATGATATAATTCAGTACAAGGACCAAAAGAGATGAGGTGTCCTTGCTTTAGTAGTGAAGCAAGATACAGGGATGCATGTCTTCTTGTTGTGTCTTACTGTATCCCATGCAGGCTTCAGTGGATCAAATGATACCTATCATCATTGGGAAGGGACAATTGCTTTACTGAGACTTCAGATTCAGATATTAATCTTATATTAAGTATGTCCCTAGACAAACTCAGAAGAAAAACAGTCTGGGCAGACATATAAAACTCATAATAACATTATGCAAACAGAAATTCTGACACTTTTTGAAGGCATACATCTATGAGACAATGTAACTTCACAAATTTAACAGATCTTCATTATTTTACACTGGTTTCCCCTTTTCACCAAAGCAACTTACATCCACTATAGTTTATCTTTCTTAATAACTACACTGATTCTGATTCATTGCATCCTTAATGGATATCTCCTTGGGATGAGCATACGGCAGTTGATGTTGAGAACAGAAAGAAAATTAGAAGTATTGTTCATGTTCAAATACTTTATTAGCATATTATTTATCAAATAATTTAAAGGAAAGTGAACTATTTAGCTCATCATTTGGATAACACAGATTAATGGAAGAAAAGTGGCTTGCAAAAGCCACTAAAATGAAACTTTCATAAAGACAAGTGAGTCTGGATAAATCTGGAAACATGTAAGATGAATGACATTTGGCAAGAAAAGAATATTTGGAGGGCTCTAAAATGATATTGCTCCAGGAACATATATGCAGAGTGAGACTGCTGGCTATGACAGAGCAGAGTAGAGATGTGCCTGGTAGCTCTCAAGTAAAATTAAAATAGTGTTCCTGCCTCGGGTGGGAAAACACCACTCTAATGAATAAATAGTAGTAGTCATAGATTTTCTGTTTGAAGAAACGATGGATGTATTACTCAATAAGCAGCCTGTCTGTAGAAAAAGTCTAGTTTCTTATCACATATCCTCCATACAGGGATGCAGGCATTTGCATAGAAATGAATTGATTTGGGAAAGGGCAGAAAAGGGGAAGCAACTGAGAAAGTTGATGCAGCAGGCAAGAAAGTGCAAAGGGAAATATCCTCGTGGATTTGTTTAATAAGACCCAATTCTACCAACGGATAGAGCACCCTTCATAATTTACTCATTTGCAGCCTAACATTTATGTGATTTTTAATAAGGAAGAGGAAATATGATTTTTTAAACAGAAACTATAATTGTTTTGTATTTATAAATCAGTCATCTACATATACTTAAAAAAACAAAGCTGAACATAAAAGTGGAAAATCTCCTACATAGAAAATGAATGTGATTTTGTTTATATTTAATTTATTGTTTTAAAAATATTTTTGCTCCCCCAAAATTATTCAAAGGATACTCAGCTCTTTTTCCTTTTAACATATGTGAATTTACAGAGGTCTTGTTTACCTTAAAAAATGTTTTTGCTCATTTCCACTTCTCCATTATAAATACATAAACAAGCTAGTAGATTTTTTGAATAAAACAAGCATGAACACACATTTATATTGTACCTTTAAAAAACACTATTGTTTTATTAAATGGTTGATATTTTTTAAAAAATTAACTAGCTGCTCTCTTAATTAATTTTCTAAGATATAATAACATGCACTATGCTTTTTCAGAAGTAGAACATTTTTTTTCCTCACTTGATACTGAGTACACAGGTTTTCAAATATGTTAGACAGTTGTTCTCCAACAAAACCACTTAAATTATTTTTCAAACAGATTTAAGAATTAATTTTGAAAAAATACTTTCGTGTGCTAAAATTCTACATAATATAACACGAATTACCTGGACAAATAATGTTTATTTACATAGTCAAATGTTAAATTCAGCATCATTCCATCTGTTAGTGTTTCAGGTACATCGGAAACTACTACACTGCCTACTTTATTTTCTTCCTCTATTTGACTAACAAATAGGCTAAACAGTGGTGTTTTTCCCCCCACAGAAAGTCATGTCATATAAAGTTCTTCCTCTTATGAACACTTACATACTTTCACTATTTTTTTAATTATTGAATATTTTATTTATTTACATTTCAACTGTTATCCTCTTTTTAGGTTTCTCTTCTGGAAACCCTATATCCCATCCCCTCTCCCCCGTCTTTTTGAGGGTGCTCCCCCACACACCCACCTACTCTTACCTCACCTCCCTTGCATTCCCCTACACTGGGGCATCAAGCTTTCACAAGACCAATGGTCTCCAATGCCAGATGAGGCCGTCCTCTACTACATATGCAACCGAGCCACAGGGCTTTTTGGTTGGTGATTTAGTACCTGGGAGCTCTGGGGGGCGTGGTTGGTTGATGTTGTTTTTCCTCTGGGGTTGCAAACCCCTTCAGCTCCTCTAGTCCTTGCCCTAACTCTTCCTTTGTGGTCCCCATGCTCAGTCTGATGGTAGGCTGCAAGCAGCCACATATATATTGGTCAAGCTCTGGCAGAGCCTCTCAGGAGACAGTTATATCAGGCTCCTGTCGACAAGCACTTCTTGGCATCAGCAATAGTGTCTGAATTTGGTTTCTGCATATGGGATAGATCCTCACATGGGTCAGTCTGTGGATGGCATTTCCTTCAGTCTCTGCTCCACTCTTTATTCCTGCATTTCTTTTAGACATGAACAATTCTGGGTTAAAGTGTTGGAGATGAGTGGGTGGTCCCATCCATCTATTGGGGGCCTTGCCTAACTTCTGGATATGGTCTCTACAGGTTCTCCCTTCCCTTTGTTGGGTATTTCAGCTAATGTCATCCCCATTGGGTCCTGGGAGCCTCTTTCTTCCATGGCATCTGGTACTTGGTGGTGGCCACCTCCAGTGATTAAGAAGAAGAATTTGAAATCAGATGCATTTGTACTTTTTCATTTATCACTAATCTGAAGTATGGCATTGGACAGATTACTTCTTTTAAATATTGATTTCAATACTTCTAACCTGAGGTCATTATCACCTTCTCAGATATATTAAAATTAAATAATATAATGGTGTCTTAGAATTTTACAATGTTATTAGGAAAAATAATATACAATTAAATGATGTTATATTTAAGGAGAGATATTTTAATATATATAAACTTAATAATTAAAGTAGAGACAGTGTCAATTAAAACCAATGACAACTACCTCATGGAGCAGTCTATCATTTAGATAGGCAGTTGAGTGGTGTAACTTTACCAGGCACTGAGTTTGAAAGACTAATTGTGGAAGAAACTGAGTAACTTCAGACACTCATTGAGTTGACTCTATGTTTTATTATTATTGTGCTACATTTTGGTTCTGGGTAATACATAGAGAACCAATATAGAACAAATATGTCTGTTAACATAATAACAATATATTCTCACAGCATCTACATGTCAATGAATTTAAAGTTGTTAAATTAATAGATGAATACATGAATACTAGTAGTGTGATTTTGTTGGGGTATTCATTGACTTCTTCAAGAAGTGATACTTGTCATACATTTTTTCACCCACACTTATTGTTACTTTTTCTTTAGGACATTCCACTTCAAGATAACTATTGTCATAAAAACATACTACCTTAAAATTGTTTTGTAGAAATAACAAGATTTTCACCAAGAGAAAAATAATAATTAGAAGAATCCATAGAAGCTGCCTTGGGGAATGTGAGGGTTAGCTTTCTTTGTCAGTTTAACTGGACAAAGAATTATAATCCAAGCATACCTCTGGGTGTGTCTTTGAGGGTATTGCCAGAATGATTTAGCTAAAGAGGGAACAGAAACTTGGACTATGGACCAAATTAGTCTATGGACAAGGTTCTTGAATGAGTAAAATAATTGTAAACAGAGTACCAGTACTTATCTGTCTGCTGGCTAAATGTCAATGTAATGTGTCCAGGTCTCTTGCATACTGATTATCAAGCATTCCCTGGTATGATACCCTACCTTCAATCTATGAGAAAAAAACAATCACTTCCTTTCTTAATTTGTTTTAGTCAGGCATCTGTCACAGAAATGGAAAAGGCACTACTATATGAAGAGACATTTATTAGTCTCCTAATCTCCATTTCACCTCAACATTCCCATAAATCAACTTCTACAAGGAGTTTTCCATGTCATTCATTGATAGTTCTGAACGTTTTTCCTTTGATTCTCTATTTCATAATCCATCCTTTCTAGTTCTCATGATGCTTTTTCCTTCACTCAATGTATAATAGCTTAATCCCAATTCATCCATAGGAGGAGCGTTCTCTGTATCATGATATTAAGAGTTGTTCAGATCACAAGAGCTTTCCTCTCATAACATGTTTATCTCTTTTAAACTGGCTTCTGAAGACATGACACCTTCCATGCTGTCTTTCACATGACACTACTAAACTCATTTGAACTGGAGGCGGCAGAAAAAGGGTTTATCCCTGATTTACTTTGATAGCCACTCATCTTGAATTCTCTGCAGGATGTGAGCTCAGATGTCACTTTACTTGAAGATGT
This sequence comes from Rhynchomys soricoides, assembly GCA_019843965.1. Lineage (NCBI taxonomy): Eukaryota > Metazoa > Chordata > Mammalia > Rodentia > Muridae > Rhynchomys > Rhynchomys soricoides. The sequence continues at coordinate 7,056,252 of JADRCH010000243.1, forward strand.
CCCTCATCTCACACCTTGATAGGATCTGCTAGCTGTTAACTCAGGTATACACTCTTTCCTCAAACGTTTGAGTAACCAGCTTATACTTTTACTGTGGTGGAGAGCTAATTCTTATATCTATTAAGATGTAGCAGCAGTAGTTTCTTGTTTTTTGTCATATTCAGATATTTGTTTATTGGGTAATGTGGACAATCATCTTTCTCTAAAGCCTTATTTCCAGAAGTTTTCCTGAACCACAACTTATTGTGTTGGAATTAGATAAATGAATATGTTGAAGAGCAACTGTGTCCCATGTTTTCCTGGCGATGGTGATTGGCTTAATCAGAGTGGAAGCCCTCATTTTTAACCTGATTGACTTGGCAGTTGATATCCTGTTCCGTACCCTCTTCCTCAGTGTTCCAGTCCTCTACATTTAAATTCTAACACTCATTTTAGCTAAAATAGTTATTCATTGAGTCATAAGAAGCTGATAAAGGCAGAATAAAGTCTTCAGCATAGATCCTTTGATCCATCAAGCTGGTGACTTTATAACAATCAGGGTCATGAAAATATCTTGTATCTCAGAGAGTCCAGTGATAGGACAGTCTTGTGCAAAAAGAGAAGAGAGGGTTCACCAGAAACCAGTGCTGCTAGAACTTTGATCTATGGCCTGCTGCTTCCTGATTACAAGATCATAAATTTTTGTTTCTCAAGTCATCAAGCCTGTGCTATCCTGTGAAGGATATGATTTTGTTGTACTTTAATTTTTCTCATAGTATTTTTAAAATAATTTGTTCACCATTAATGTGTTTGTGTGTGTGTGCTGCATTAACAAAATAGCACATATTAATTTGACAAGCCAAAGAAACCTATTTTATTGGTTTGTATTTTTTCGTTTGTTTTCTTTTTTCTTTTCTTGGTCCCTCAGCCACCTGCTCCTAGTCTCAATGCTGGAGGGTAGCTTTCTGAGGTTGTTGATGATTTCTGTTCTATTTTTGTTCTTATTTCATTTTACAAGAACTCCAGTCAGATTACCTCAGGTTTTATCCTAGAATTCTTACTTAATCCCTTCTTTTAGGAGTCTTGTTCCACAGGGTCACATCTGAGCATAGGATGCCAGCATATTTGTTGCTGCTATTATTTTAACAGAGAACACAGTTCATACCAAGAGCACAACTTTTCACACATTTTTGAGCTAAAGAATCTTTCCTTTCTTTGGCATAGAAAGTGTCAAATCTTTTATATTTTAAATTTGTTTTTTATTTTTTTTTATTTTCATATTTTATTTACATTTCAAATGTTTCAGATCTCCCCTTTGGAACCTCCCCATTCCCTCCGCCTTCCTCCTGCCACTGTGGGGATATTCTCCAAACCACCCTCCTACCCAACCACTCACTCACTCACTCACTCACTCACTCACTCTTGTCTTTCCTCCTTGTAGTTCTCCTATACTGGGGGATCTAACACCCTCAGGCCCAAGGGCCTCTCCTCCCCTTGACGGATAACAAGACCCTCCTCTGCCGCATTTGTGGCCAGCACCATGGGTCACTCCATGTGTATTCTTTAGTTGGTGGATCAGTCTCCCGAAGTATGGGGGGGGGGGCGGTCAGGCCATTTGCCACTGATGCTACCTCCCTGGGGCTGCACACTCCCTCAGTTCCTTCAGTCCTTTCTCCAAGCCCTCCATTTGGGATGTCACACTCAGAACTACTGTTGTTGCAAATTGACTCTTGGGTATTTCAAATTTGGGGGCTAATAACCTCTTAACAGTGAGTACATACCATGTTCATTCTTTTGTTACTGCGTTACCTCGCTCAGGATGATATTTTCAAGATCCATCCATTTTTCTGCGAATTTCATGAAATCATTGTTTTTTATGGCTGAGTAGTATTCCATTGTGTAAATGTACCCACATTTTCTGTATCCATTCCTCTGTGGAGGGACATCTGGGTTGTTTCCAGCTTCTGGCTATTATAAATATGGCTACTATGAACATAGTGGAACATGTGTCTTTATTACATGTTGGAGCATCTTCTGGGTATATGCCCAGGAGTGGAATAGCTGGGTCCACAGGTAGTATTATGTTCATTTTTCGGAGGGTCCGCCAAACTAATTTCCAGAGAGGTTGTATCTTCTTGCATTCCCACCAGCAATGGAGGAGTGTTCCTCTTTCTCCACATCCTTTCCAACATCTGCTGTCACCTGAGTTTCTGATCTTAGCCATTCTGACTGGTGTGAGATGAAATCTCAGGGTTGTTTTGATTTGCATTTCCCTGATGACTAAGGATGTTGAGCATCTATTTAGGTGCTTCTCGGACATTCGAGTTTCCTCAGTTGAGAATTCTCTGTTTAGCTCACTTCCCCATTTTTTGATAGGGTTATTTGGATCTCTGGCGTCTAGCTTCTTGAGTTCTTTGTATACTTTGGATATTAGCCATCTATCAGATGTAGGATTGGTAAAGATCTTTTCCCAATCTGTAAGTTGCCGTTTTGCACTATTCACAGTTTCCTTTGCCTTACAGAAGCTTTGTAGTTTAAATTTGTGTTCATTCTATTTCATATACTCAGTGTTCTGGAACTCATTTTGGAGCAGTCTTTGTATTTCTGAATGTATGCATTTAGTTCTGTATGCTCACAGAATCTCTCAATTGATTTCTAGTTCAGCTCTCTATATCTCTCTGGGCTAATTATTCTTGGTAGATCACAGGTTTCTAATTTGATTGGTCCACTCTGAATTGTCAAACCTTTGATGCAATATGTTTTTGTTGATATAATTTTTCTTAACATTTTTAAATGTATCAGAAATGTTTTGTTTTAACTTACTGGTTTTGCTTGTTTCCCATGTACAATATTTTCCAATAAATTTTTGTGTATATCCTTCAATTCAAATAAAATCTATGTAGCATCAATATTTCAGTATTCTTCACACTCATTGAACAAAAATCACATTTTAAATTTTCTTCTGTGGTATATTGTTTCCAATTATGTTTGGATAAGTAGATCTACAATATACATATGTGTATATGATATATGTACATATGTGTGTGTTTAATATATATTATATATAACACACATAATACAATTTATGTCATGAGTTATTAAATTAAATGAGCATATTACAACTTTCCTACACTGTAATTGTGATCCAATTTCTATGACTTTGGAATATTATTTATGTTGATTTCATGCTTTCTCTTTAGTTCATTTATTTATGCTTCATGATGACTTCCTTTTCAATAAGTCTTCATTTATTTAACTTCTCAGTTTCCTATTTTATCCTTATTGTTTTGGCTTTCTATTACTATTCACACTCATATAATTTGTCTGTAAAGGCTATTGATATTTTCTCTGGTAAGCATGATGACAGGTAGAAGGTGCTGAAAATTATAAAAACTGTTGTCTAGATTTCAATTGTGATTTTTTTTAAGGCTGAGAATCTGTATTTTGAACAATGCACAAATCACATATTAACTACAAGTTAGAAGTTAAGAGCTTTTTTTATTAAAACAACTTCAAATAAAAAAAGAATGTGATGAATTGAACAGTATTGGAGCTACAACCGTTTGCTAATAAATACAGCAGAATTAAATTTGAGAACTCAAACATAGTTCAACCTATGATGTAAAATATATTGTTTTTTGTCAGTGAGGACAATAATAAAAAAAAGTGTGGGTTGTTCTGGATATTAATTTTTTCCAGCTGTAATTCGATGGTTGATGATATATATATATATATATATATATATATATGTGTGTGTATTTTTTACGTAATCATTTTATATTTAATACACTTTTGACAGTTCAACAAATATTTAATATCTAATGCTTTATCTTTTTACAATGGTTCACATTTTACATTTACTAGAAAAAAAATTCCTTAAATTAGAAAGATTTATTGCTAAAATGCAGTTATACCTCTTGCTTGTCATGATTCTATTTGCTCTTGTGATTGGTTTTTTTTTTTTTTGTTGTTTGTTTGTTTTACGCAGGAAGAACAGGTAACTTGTAACTGGGATGTATTTAGAACTGATTTGACAACTAAGTTAATTGAAATGTTACAAGACTTTGCTTTTTAATGGAAAATAATTCTTTGGAGAGTAGCAGCTTCCTTCTTAAAAGAGAGATCACAGAACAAGTGAGACGCATGAGAGTGGCCATTAGAGAGAATGATGAGTGCCTGTTTGTGAAGTGCCGCTTCCACTGTCCAAGGAGACCTGCTGCCAAACAGGCTCAAGGAGGAAATACAAAATCAGACATCTGTATGTGTGCAGCATCCACCATGTTTGCTCTGAGCAGGGAACCATATGAAGCTAGACAGCAAAGGTGAAATCCAACGAGATAGCCTACTTTATTGCCATGGCAACCCAACCCTGATGAAAAGTAGAAAAACAATAAGATATCCACGGGGGAAAAAATTAAAGCTGTGCCATGGATACCCACTGAAAGGAGGAAAGGTGCACTCATGGGCAGAGTTTGGCACTGTCAGCTGTAGGTGCTTTTGTGTAACAGTGTCATGGACGCTGCTTTGGGGAGATGCTGATTTAAAAGCCGTGCATTTACTGAATTATTCAGTTTGTCCTGTTGCTAAATTCAGGGCTATAAGTGAAAACTGTAGCTTCAGATTAAAATTTTAAGTGTCACTGAAGAGGTCAAAGCATTAATCTGCCACTCTCTTTGATGGCTTCTGACAATACCTTGCCGTTATACATAGCATAGTCAGTCAGCATAAGAAGTTCCATAGCATTCTGTTGTGTGATTCAAGTTAATGCTGCAGTCTATTCGTCTAGGTTGGCTTCTCAGATTTTTCCATTATTACTAAAAATACTCTCCTTTCAATCTGGTATTTATTGGTACACAATGTAATATGGCGGGGAAACATTTTTCTTCCTATTCAAAATTTGACTATTACAGTTTCCTTCATCCTTACAGACATAGGCAATTCAGAGAAAAGGCAATTCATGGTTGTTTTTATTCTAATAAAACCCCCGATCTTCAGCAGAAGTCTAAGAAAGGTTGTTAATATTTATTTGCAAAACAGCTTTACTAAAGTAATTTACCTACAATAAAATCTATGAATAAAAATTTAGATTTGACAAATATGTGCAGACATGTAACAGTTATCAAAAACAATTTCACTGCTTTATTGTTATGTTTAATCTATGAATAAAAAATGAGGTACTCTATACTGACTGATTTTTGGTAATATACAGAATTGTATGTGTGTATGTATGTGTATGTATGTGTGTTTATTTGCATGTAAATATTCAGAGGAAATATTACAAACTCAACAGTAGAATACTAAAAATCTTGTATTTATTTAATTTTTAAACTTATTTGGTACCCTTTGTTTTATTCTATGAACATGTATTATTAATAAAATTGGGTAGTCATTTAATTCGAATTAATTTTGCATTTGTTTTGGTAAACTGTGTTCGAAATAAACTAATTTACATTTATTAATTGGAAACATTGTTACTCAAAATACATCAAAAGTAACAGTCTCACTGGAAGGAATTCTTATTTGAACAAGTTTTTTGTCAGTAGTACAGCATGTTATTTTATAGTTTTGTTTCCTTTATTTCTGATTAGAACTTAGCCATTAATCACACTATCATGATGTAGATAAAATTTTTAAGAATTTTCCATTATTTTACATCTTTAATTGAGTGATGCACATAGCTAGAACTCTTTTTGTGCAGATATTTGGTAGTTCAATCAAATTCTTGGATCTCACCAGGCAGTGGTGGCACACGCTTTTAATCTCAGCACTCGGGAGGCAGAGGCAGGAGGATTTCTGAGTTTGAGGGCAGCCTGGCCTACAGAGTGAGTTCCAGGACAGCCAGGGATACACAGAGAAACCCTGTCACAAAAAAACAAAAAAAACAAAAAAAAAAGAAAAGGAAATTCTTGGATCTATAGACTAATGTCTCTATCAAGTTTGGGGAATAGGAGTTACCATAATACTTTAAATTTGTTTTGACCTTTTCTATTCTTCTAGAACTATATCATTTTGGGCAATAACATGTTCTGTATTTTTGTCATATGATCTTTAAATGCCTGTGTCATGATCTATTTCTCATTGTTCTCACTATTTTTTAATTAAAAATCTATTTTTCTATTCCTCAACCAATTCTCACTTTGATATCTTAAACATCCCGAATTATGCATTATTAAACAGAACATTTAGTTTGAAGTATTATACCTTTTCATTTATTTGTAGAACTTAAATTAGATTGCTAAAACTAGTTTCTGTTTCTCTAGAGAAGTTCCTTACAGGTTTAGTACTTTATTTTGCTCATTTGGAAATAAATTTCTTGGATGTCCTTAATCTGTAGGTAATGCTACTTCATCATGTGTAAATCAAGCATGTAGGCACATTTCAAATTAATTTTGAATATCTGTGTCCCTCCTAGTTTTTGCTTATTTTCCTAATTTATGATTCTTATTAATGAGTGGTAATATGTTAATGAATAGTAATATGTTGATAATCTTATATGATAGATAATATAGTTTAGCCACTTTGGATTCTTACTGTTCTTCCAAAGGCTGTCTTGTTTTGGTGGTGAATTATGCTTCTGAACTAATGTGAAACATTTCTTCACTGTTAAGGGTTAACAATTCTGTACAGGTTTAGTATTTACTTATTCACTTATTTATTAGTATGGATCATTTAGCATCTTCCATTTACTTATATGTTTCAGAGGTAAATGAATGATTCCCTTTGAGAATATGCTGATGTCTTAAGCTGATAAATTTCCCCCATGTCCCTTCTACTTGTATGAGAAAGAAGGCTCATGCATAAAAGGGCCACAAGTTCACATTTTCCTTGTCTTCCACTTTCACTGAGCTCTCTGGGGTTCCCTCGATTTTCTTCCTGTACCTGTCAACTAAGGATGTATGATGAATTTATTATCTCATTTCCCCTCTATCATTCTTGTTTGGAAAGTTTTCTTTTGATTCCCATATGCTCACCTGACCATACTGATTTGTGTCTAACTTCAGCAGCAGGTAAAGCTGTGAGAGTTCATCATCCAAAATGATAACATGGGATTGCTGCCAGGCAAGGGGGAAGTCACATTTTCTCACTGCGCAAACAGTCTTGGAGTTGCTGCTTCTCTTCCCTGCTGACTCCAAGAGGATATCCCCACTCCTTACAACCCATCCCACCCTGTTTCCCCATTTCTGGGGCATCATGTTATAGCATGGATCTTAATTTATGATCTTCACAGCAGCAATGTCTAATTAATTGTAGATAGTCTAATTTAAACCAAAAAAATTAAAAATTAAAAATTAAAAATTAAAACAAAAAACAGGTTTGCTCTCCTGTCACATATTATTAATGTTTTATGACAGAAATTCCTTTAAGTTTATATTTTCGTATGTTTGAGATAATTTGACTTTTTGAAAATATTCTTGATATCTGTGTAAGTTTCAATGCTACAATTTAAGAGAGGAGGCGTTTCCTCTGGCTTACAGTTTGAGGGGCTCATTCCATCATGGCAGAAAAAACATGGCAGCAGGTGGTCAAGCTATAACAACAAATGCAGCAAGCCAGCTGGTCACATTCCATTCTCAGACATGAAACATACAGAAAGCTAGTATCCAGCCCACTAACTTCACCTTATTCAGGCCACCAGTTATAACTATTTTCAATTGAATATATCTAATCTAGACTATCTTTCATATTGAGGTATTTCTCCAAAGTGTTTCCAGTTCATGTCAAGTTGGTTTGTATTTTTAGCCATTACAGCTCTACCTACTGTCACTCTGACATTCAATGTATTTTTTAAATAATTAATTTATTTATTCACTTTACATCATGATCACAGCCTCACCTCCCATTCTCCCTGTCATGCAGCCCCACCCCATCAGCTTTTCTCTTCAAACATCCTGGTACCTCAATTCACTGCAGGACTACCTATATCCTTTCCCACTGAGGCCAGGCAAGGCAATCCAGATAGGGAATCAGGACCCACAGGAAGACAATAGAGTCAGGGACATCCCTATTCCAGTTCTTGGAGGGCTCTTCGTGAAGACCAAGCTTCACATCTGTAACACATATGTAGAGTACTTAGGTCAAGCCCATATATGCTCTTTGGTTATTGGCTCTGGAAGCCCCCAAGGGTACAGGTTAGTTGACTCTGTTAATCTTCTTGTGGAGGCCCTATCCCCTCCAGGTCCCTCAACCCTTCCCTCAGCTCTTTCCTAAGTTCTGAATGTTCAACTGCATGTAGAAAGTAGCATATAGATTCACATCTATCACCCTACAGTAAACTTAAGTCCATGTAAATCAAAGACCTCACTATAAAACTTGACACACTAAATTTAGTAGAAGTGAAAGTGGAAAATAGCCTTGAACTCACTGATACAGAAGACGACTTCCTGAACAGAACACCAGTATCTCAGACACTAATATCAACAAGTAATAAATGAAACTTCATGAAACTGAAAAGCTTCTGGAAGATTAAGGACACCATCAATAGGATAAAACACCAGCCTATAGAATGGGAAATGATTTTTACCATCCCTGCATCTGAAAGAGAGCTAATATCCAAAATATTGAAAGAACTCAAGAAGTTATACATCAACAACCCAAATAACCCAATTAAAAATGGGGTACAGAGCTAAACAAAGAATTCTCAACAAAGGAATATGCTATGGCCAAGAAACACTTAAAGACATGTTTAAATGTTCTTAGTCATCTGGGAAATGCAAATCAAAATGACTATAAGATTCTACCGTACAGCCATCAGAAAGTCTAAGTTCAAAAACTCAAGTGACAGCACATGCTGGTGAGGATGTGGAGCAAGGAGAATACTCCATTGCTGATAGAATGAAAATGTGTACAACCATTCTGGAAATCAATTTGACAGTTTCTCAGAAAACTGGGATTAGTTCTACCTCAGCATATCATTTTTTAAAAATTTATTATTCATTTTATTTGCTCACATTTCAATTGTTGTCCCCCTTCCTGGTCTCCCCTCCACCAAACACCACCCCATCCCCCTCTGCTTTGCCTTTAAGAGGTTGTCCCCCACCTACCCACCCACCACCCAAACACCTACTCCTGCTTCACCCCTCTAGCATCTTCTTTCTCTAGGGCATCACTCCTCCACAGAACCAAGTGCCACCTCTCCCACAGATGCCAGATAAGGCTGTCCTCTGCTGCACCCATAGCTAGAGCCATGGACTGGCCCATATACCATTTTTAAGTCATAAACATTCATGGCTATTCTGTGATGGAAATCTTTGGAATAAAGTGTGTTCATTATACCTTCCAAGGTTATCTTACTCATCAATAGTTCCAACATTATTCAAAATTGTAAATGCACGATCTTTTCTGAGATACAGGCAATCTTTTACTGTGGGTCCTTATACAACGAAAGTAGTGTTCTGTAATTCTAGCACGAAAAGGTACACAGAATAATCATTCTTATTTCAAGAGGGAGAAATGAGGGTATAGCAAGGAAAAATATAATGAAAAAGAAATTAACAACAAAATAATAATAACAACAGCAAAACAAACAGGAAAACAACAGTAACAAGGAAACAATGGCAGGACTGTAGGAGAACCATTAATCCTGGACCTATAGGTAAAACCCAAACCTTCTGATGGAATTATGTAGTTTCCAAAGGACTTGAGCAGCCTCATCCTCCATATCTTCTGCCTGCTACACAAAGTGTATTTTGAACCATTTCATGACTATAGCTTTCCTTAGCAGGTAATCCATGGTCCTAATATTGCTCACTTCCAGAAACCTCTATCGCCTTTATCATCACAGTTTCATGCAATAATTCCTTAAAAGCTCCCTTGCTGCTGTGATAACACTGTTATACACTGGCCAGGCTCAGTGGTTCCTTTATACTAGGGAGTATGTTTTTCTGAACTCTTCAGTAATGTATATTTTCTATGCTCTAAATTAGTACTTCATGAGCAGTGCCATCATGGTGGACTGTGAGCTCTACATGCATCATGTGCATTTTGTAACATGATTAACAAATTGTGTGCTGACCCCAGGACATTTTCCTAAGAAACTTCTGTCCATGAACAGAGGCTACTTTATTATAGTGAGTTTAAACTGCCTCATTTCAAATAATTTGCATTTTCACAAATTTGGGTTTTTGATGGGTAGGGTCAAATCTACACAGCACTGTTTTTTTTTATGTTTTTATACTTCTTAGTGTGTGTGTGTGTGTGTGTGTGTGTGTGAGTGTGTGTGCGTGTGTGTATGTGTGTGTGTGCATGCGTGTGTGTGTGTGTGTGTGTGTGTGTGTGTGTGTGTTAGCATGAATATGCCATAGCATATATGTGCAGGTTAGAGGACAGCTTATAGAAACCAGTTATCTCCTTATTTCCTGGAGTTACTTGAGATCATCATGAGTGGAAGATGTCTTTATATGCAAAGTCTTCTTGCCTACTCTAGGGCACTTTACTTATTATCTCAGTCCTAGCAATATCTTCTTCTCTAGCATCTACCTTAGCTGTGACTTTAAACTTATTTGGGGTGTTTCCTTTCTTAACAAAGATATCTATATATCTTGGTTCCACTTGTTGATCCTTTTTACTGTATATCTGTGTTAGCATCAGAACCATCCATAGACAGCAAGAAGCTGTTTACAGTCAGCTTCTGAACTCAGTGATGATATCATCTCTAGGTGACAATGACCCTCCTGCATCCGCTGCCATAGCACCTGTCATATACCCTACTCCTGCACATGTGTCACCTGCATCATGGCCTGGATAAAAGATGCTCAGACCCAGACCCATAGCTCTCACATCTTCTCTTGTTCCCTTCACCCCCCTTCAGAGAGGCATCTGTCAATAAAGCCTCTCATGTGAGAGTTGTATTAGCTTGGCATGATTTGTCCATGAGTGCACTGCTTCATCTAACAACCTTGATAAGAATGGTAAATAATTAATAGGCTACATTAGGAATATATACATATATGTAAATGTGTATGTGTACAATAACAATCAGTGAAAAAAGAAGCTATGCATTTTATGGAGGTTGGGATGGGACATATGGAAAAGTTTGGAGGGAGGAATGTTCTAATTCAACTGTAATCTCAAAAATAAAAAAAATAAAAAAGAATATCTAATAATAACAATTACACAAACTAAATGCTATCATATCTTAAAATATTCTCCACCAAAGATACAAGACCTTTGCTTTAAATTTAGTTTCATTCAAGTTCTCAGGGTATAAGCAAAATGCAGTCAGATTCTTTGAGTGTTACTTGATTCTTGTTCTTCAATCCCTGTGCCCAACCCCCAAGTTACAACCACAACATTTCATAACTTTTCTATCTGAAATTTTTAAATACTTCCATATTTGTTAAGCAAATGAGTTCTAAGCACCTATGACCCAAAGGTCCAGATTTTCTAATCAGTGTCTTCAATTGTCTACCAATTTTAATATTAGTTAATTTTGAAAAATAACCTGGAAAAGCATCTTAAGGAAAAACAAGTGCAGTGTCTGGAATGTTCTTGGTGGGGACAGAATAATTTGGTTTTTGACCCTGGGACAGGGACAGCAGTCATGGGACCCCAAGGGTGTTGATGGCTGCTGTAGGCATAAAGCTTGTTTGTATAATAATGTACACCATATTTATGTTCCTCCTTTAAGGAATGCCCTCTCCATTAATGGGGTAATGACTCCATTATAATCAGAGACAGCATGAGGGAAGGGTGTGGATAAATAGTAAATGCTGGGCCATTCAAGACAGCCCTTAATGCTGTGAAAAAATGGTTCAAAAATATATAACTTCTCAAAAAGTAAGGATGAATTATATGAAGGGCTTCCCAAATCTAAAAGAACAAAAGCAGCTGTTCTGTGAGCCAATTTGTCAGAAAGATACTAAGAAAGAAGATAAAGAGATTTAGGGAGTGGGGATCCCACCCATCTAAGTTTTTTGTTTGTTTGTTTTTGTTGTTGTTGTTGTTTATGCTTACAAAGGCTGACAGATTCCTGAGTTCAGTGTCAGCCTGAGACAGAGCAAGGTTAGGCCCAGGTGTGGTAGAAATGGTAATTTCAGGACAGAGTTCCACCTAGCTAGTTAATAGTCTGTGTTTAAAAGAGGCAGACAAATCTCTGAATTCTTTTGTAGTATTAAAAGAAAATATGCACTTGCTGTAGTCTAAGAATTATGGGGCTGGGGTCACCTGGATGCTGATTTGTAGGATAATCAAAAAAGGAAACCTGAAGTAAATCATTATTGGATTGATATGTAAAATAAAAGACTGAGCTTATGATCTGCAGGAGATGAGCTATCCAGAGAAATTTTTTAGAATAACAAGAGAGAACTGCTTGGAGAACTGTCTCAGGCAGAGAACAGCAAAAGACAACTGTCCAGAAAGTAGAACTAAGAGAAAGCAGGCTAGAAAGCTGTCTTGAGCAGAACATAGGCCATTAGCTTGGACCCACAGTTTGACTTTGAGTCATTTGTTTTTGCTGCTCACAGACACCAATTCTCACAGAACCCCTTTCCAAGCTGAGGATGGTCCTTGGCAGAAAAAGTTTATTTTGACTTATAATTTCAGAGCACAGTCTGTCATGGAGGAGCAGTCATGGCAACAAGAATTAGAGAAAGTTATTCACTTGGTATTTGTAGGTGAGAAACAGAAAGAGTTGCTGGTATTAGGTTCATTTTCTATTTTCTTTTTTCTTCTGTCTGGCTGTTAGTATGGGTATTTCCATCTCTGTTAACCTAATCACAGAAATGCCCAAGGATATATCAAAATCACCTAAAGTTAATAATGAACTTTTGAAACATGTAATTTCAAAATGCCTTTGAACTTAGCCCCCATTTCTCCATAATTTTAGTGAGTCTAGCATACTCATTATTATGAAGGAGAAATTACAGAACCTTTATGACATGAACAATTAATTTTGTGATTGCTTAGGGTGTGATGTAGAATAATATCATGTCCAGTGAGGCTAGTCCTGGAAACCAGTTTGGAGTGGTTATAAGAATGGAATAAATGAAAAAAAATGAAAAGAAAGATAGACACAGACATACATACAACAAAGCTGGGATAAGCTGATCTGCACCCTCACTGATGAAGGGCACCATATATGCAACAACTGAACAACTGGAACCTTATTCCATTGATTATATATATCACAGGAAAAAGCCAGCTAGTCTCAGTAGAAGGTCTTTGTAATAGAGCAGTCTCAGGCTGCAAACATTCATGTGGAAGAAGATGTGTAGGTTGGTTTGAAGAGGTTTGCCTCCTATAAAATCAAGTGTTTAAATGCCTAGACCATGGGAAGTGGTACTATTAGAAAGTGTGGCCTTGTTGTAGTAAATATGGCCTTCCTGGAGAAGTGCATCACTGTCAAGATAGGCTGTGCTCAAGCTCCCCTCAGTGTGGAATCAGAGCCTTCTCCTGGCTGTCTGGGAAAAATAGTATAGTCCTGGTTGCCTTCAGATCAAGATGTAGAGCTCTCAGCTCCTTCTTTAGTATCAAGTCTGCCTGGAAGCTGTCATGCTTCCACTATAATGATAATGGACTGAATCCTTGAAACTGTACACCAGCCCCAATTAAATGTTGTCCTTTGTAAGAGTGGCCTTAGTCATGGTGTCTATTCAAAGGAATAAACCCAAACTAAGACAATATGTTCTATGATTTCTGCATAGTTTGTTAACATTTAATTATTGATTAGGAAAGCGTTACTAGTTACTTGACTCTATTTTGAGGAAGACATTGCTGATTATCATGGGTCTAGACACTGAGTCATTGACTGGCTATGCCAGTTAAATGTGTAAACAATACACATGCATCTAGAACTCCACATGTGCCATATACTTAGACTAAGGGGATCTTATGTTCCCAACAATCTAGCAGATCATGTATATGTCCACTGTCCTTTATTTGTCATGTATATGACTTATCTTCATGTTTTTTCAGTGACAAAGATTAGCAGTACCCAGAACTCCCAAAAGCTCTTTAATTTACTCACCGCATCCATTAAATATAAAATATAAATATAAAACTATAAATATAAAAAGCCTTAGCTGTGGTTACTTGACATCTGTTTCTTCCCTCTTTGACCAGAATCTCAAATCTTTCAGGCCCTACTTCTGAATACTTTTTGTGCGATTACATATACACTTGAGCTTTATTTATACTTATTTTTATATTTTTATATAAAATATGTCTCTTAGTGATCATATGATACTCTATAGAAACTGAATTTACTTAATGAATATAAATAATGGAATTAAATTATTTATAATGAAAATCAAAGTAACTTTCTCCTTGATTGATAATTACTCTTTTTCAATGTACACCCAAAATTCCAGGTCATTGTCTTAGTCATGTGTGTTGTCTCTTTTTTTCTATTATACCATTTTGGAGAATCTCAATCTGAAGGACCAGGTTTGGTGTTCCAAGCCTTTCTATGTTACTTTTGCTATTTACTAGTTGTGCCTGTACATTACTCTACTGTGTCAAATTATTTCCATCATGATGTCTCCTATACTTGAATCATTGCCTTCATCTGTCTGATAGCAGCCAGTCTCTAATGAAAGTCGAACTCCAGATTCATTTCTTTAAGATTATTTCTCCAACTGAGAAAGTGCTTTGTCTCAGTTTTATGATATCCTTTACAAAATGTCATGCAGTCCCTAAAATTTTTCACCTGTAGGATCTTATTTAATTTTATCAGCAACTTTGTACAGAGCAGGCACCATCAACTCTACTTTATACATGGAGAACTCAATTCATAATTGAGTTCCCTTCTTTCATTTTTATGATACTGTGGACTGAATGTACAGTCTCACATATAGGGAAATTATCATCATTAAGCTATGTGCTTAACTCTAGTTGAATTTTCTAATCATGATATTGATAACTGACATAAAAGTGTCTTTAAGTCCTCTGTCTTTCATAACCAATAATTTTTCCATTACATTATTTCGTGCTTGCTTTTGGGTAATCTGAAAGGTGAGATAGATTAATATACCTATAAAATTCAGTTTTTGAATATTTTGATAGAAGTCAGATTCTTCATTTGTAAAATAGAGATTACACTAATACAATTCCTCAAATGTGAGAAGAAATTTTAGGTGAATTTAACACTTATCTTTCATAAAGTAACTTTTTTCTGAACATACATGGGCATTGTTCTTCAAGGAGTTCATTAATATCCATAATATGGAAATTACACATGATCTTAACTAAGGCCTATTGCTTTTCTAGCCACAGAATTTTGCTCCTTTGAGCATATTCAAGTGTTCTGTATTTTACAAGTCCATTCTTTCTATTTTCTCCCAATTCCATCAGGTTCTATCCACCTTATCTCCAACAAATAGACTCTTATTACAGTTAAGTGGTTTTAGCTTTCATCAAAGTTATCAGTGAACAACATGTTGCTATTTAATGGTAAGTCTTCAGAGTCCTCTTTGGTCCATCAGCAGCTTTTGACACCTAATTACTCCCTTTCCTTGAAATGCTTCCCAATCTGGTCTCAATCCTTATGTGAAGCTGTCTCTGTGCTTCTTCAAGGCTACTGCTTTTTTGAGTTGTAACAAGTTTCACATCTGAACCTTGTAAGAATGAAGGTTTGGTATATTGACTTATTTTCTTCACTTACATTTATACTCAGCTAGCTATCCTCAGACTCACTTATTAAAAACTAAACAAATATCCTGATTATGTTCAAATACATTTCTCCAGCAGAAAACTTTCTCTTTCTTTTTGGAGTTATGGGGTTCATAATCTATTTGTCATCTTAACTTTGATATTACCGAAATAATCTCAGAGTTGTGATATTCCAACTCATGTGACATTGACTTCCATGTAAATGTCTGAAAGTCATTTTTTCCCAGGGTTGTTCGCATGTCTACCATTTCAGTTTTTTAAACCAAATATTAATTGGCAAATATTTTAGGCAGACAAAGCCAAACGGTAGCTTGAAGAATTCTCATTCCAAGAACTTTCACTTAGATAAAAAACTTTCACTTAGGTTTTTCAAGGGAAATAATTTCAGGGTAGGGGTGTCATGAAACAAAATAATCAAAGTTATTAAGTGGAGATAAAAGATACTTAATGCTTCAGAATTAAGTACAGGCATGAGAAGGGGGACACCAGTGAGAAGGGAAACTTCTTAAAGAAAGTAAGTTAGTGCAGACAACTTGATATAATTTTATCTAAGGGTTTAAATAATAACTATGTATATGAGTATTGTCTATTTTCAAACTATGATGTTCAAAGGATATTGTTTATAATCAGGTTCAGCAAATATTTGGGGTTGATACCTATTTCACTTCAGTAGCCTTCTCTTTTTTTAAAGTTTTATTTTTTTATTTTTTCATACTTTCTTTACATTTCAAATGTTTACCCCTTTCCAGGTCTCCCCTTTGGAAGCTCCCTATTCTTTCCCCTCTCCCCCTGTCACTATAGGGATATTCCCCCACCCACCCACTTACCTACTAGCCTTCTTTTTATAAATGAATCTGCAAGACAGTTTATGGGCTTCATTGTTTAGATTTAAGTACAAGAGGAAATTGCTAATATGGTTAAACATAAAGATAACAAATATTCTGGTCCTATATATTTGTTGTTTTGAACATCCCAGTTTGAGATATTTATAAACAAATGGACATTGTTTAGGTAGATAGATGGAGTCTTGTTGAACTTTTTGATTTTCATTCAGATTATGGAGTCAGACATTTTTCTCATTCTAAGATCCTTAATATTTCTTATTTTTCATATTATTTCAAACATTAGTTTCATCATTCTCCTGTATCAAATTATGATGCAATTATGTGTATTAAGACATTGAACATTTGTTCTTTGCTATTCAGTAGATCAGAATTCTGAAATGCATCTGGAATCCTGATGGTGTCATCAGGACAGGATTTTATTGGCAGCTGTCAGTACAATCTATTACCAAGTCATTTTCTACTTTTCAGTGTCTCTTCGCATCCTGGTTCCTTTATAGCATCCTTCTTCCTCTCTGATTCTAAACTGAGCCTTCCATGATAGTCAAGAATAATTTTCCCATCTCTAGATTAGTTTATTTGCATCTGTATAATCCAATTTGCCTTGTCAGGTAACAATCGCAGATTCCAATTTTAGTTTTGGTTTAATTCTAGTTTCAATCCATCATGTGGAAAAGCTAAATGTCATTCTTGACAGAGCACTTTTTCCTCCAACCTAAGTCCAAATTTATCTACAATTTTTGGTCATTCTAGATTTGAAATGTGTCCATTTCCTGAAGCTTACATCAATTACTGTGATACCAAACTTGTTGAAAACATTGCCATGTGAGAAAAATTACTATTCTAGCTTCTAATCTTGCTGCTGATATTGTCTCTTCTCTACTCAAATGGAGTATGTTAGTAAAAACAATGTTACCACATTACTTCCTAATAATATCATATCTCAGAACAATATTAAAAATTCCCATCCTAGATTATATTTTAAGTCATACCTCTATTCACCTGCCAGTGCTTCACCATTCATATATTTTGTGGGATCTATTCCTGCCTATTTGCTAAATAAGAGTTTTGTTACTATATCTTTGTACTTTGAAAATTTCTCTCTAAATAGTTCTTGAAGGCTGTATCTTTTAATACTTTTAAGTTACTCTCAAAATAGAAGGTGGATTGCCTAATGCTGTCATGGTAGTTCAATGTTTAGATATAATGTGATCCTAATTATTTATCTTACACATTTAAAACTTCTTGACATTACACTCTCATTACTTAGTATTTACTGGAGGTCTTTCACATTTTTTAAATGTGATAACATCCCTGTATCTCTATAGCTAGACAATGCTTGGCATGCTGCAAACTCTTCAACAGTATATGCTGAATGGTTGAATAGATGAGAATGTTAATGAATGAATTCATCACCAATTAAAGGTACGCAATACGATCATTCTCCCTGTCTTTGTTGTGAGAAAACTAAAGCTATCTTGAGGTATTTTCAATAAGAAGAGTTAGTATGCCTTCGACAGAGCTCTCATTTTTTACTTCAAATTGCATAGCTTATATATTTTGATACAACATTTGTGAATATTCAAATCATTAATAAAGAAAATATAGAATTGTTTACACCATTATATTATAAAATTTACCCATGCTGGAAAATAATGCATGTTTCAAGATTTTGATTTACAGGTTGGGGATGGAGTCTTGCTTGGATATTTTCATTCATGTGGTTTTTTGTTCTGTGATGTCTTCTGGCCACAAGACCAATGCTTCATGATGTGGAAGGTAAATAACCAGCATTACATGATTCCTCTATGTATTTTATTCTTATGAAATTGCAGTGGTTACAAATTAAAGAGTTTTTTTTACAGATTTTCAAAATGGATTTTGGAAATAGTGAGAGATTTGATACTAGTGTTGTATATGGAGGGTGTGGTCAAATACTTAAGCTCGTGTGACATCCAAGATATGGGAAAATATACACATTATTGAGCTTATCTCAGTGGCCACAACCATACTCATCTCTCCCAACATAAAACAACATAAAACCCCCAATTCTAACACAATTCTGCACAGACTTTAAAAGGACAATTATCAACTTCATATGGGAACACATATACATACTTACTCACCTCTAGGATATTTAAAATAATCATGAACAATAAAAGAACTATTGAATATCCCACTAATCCCCATTCCAAGTTTTAGTACGGAGCAATAATAATAAAAACCAGATAGTAAGGGCATAAAACAGACACAATGATCAATGGAATTAAATTGAAAACCCAAACATAAATCCACATACATATGGACCCCTTATTTTCTATTACAAATGCCAGAAATACACAATTGGAAAAAAAAAAAAAACATCTTCTGTAAATGGTGCTAGTCAAACAGGATATCTGCATGTAGAATAATGCAAATAGAACACTATTTATCACCCTGGACAAATTTAAACCCAAGTGGAGCAAATATCTCATTGTAAAAACAGAAACACTGAATCTGATAGAAGAGAAATTGGGGAGTAGCCATGAATGATGTTGGCACAGGTGATGATTTGTGAACAGGGCACCAACAGCTCAGATACCAATATCAACAACTAAAAACTTGGACCTCATGGAACTGAAAAGCTTCTATAAAGCAGACACCATTAATTGAAAAAAGCAGCAACCTACAATATAATAAATTGTTTTTCACAACTTAATATATGATATAGGACTAATATATAAAATATATAAAGAACTCAAGAAACTAGATATTGAAACCAAACAACCAAATGAGCAAATTTAAAATGGGGTACAGAGCTAAACAGGGAATTTTGAAGAGAAGAACCTCTAATGGCTGATTCTGCCAACCTCCAGGTCTGGAATGGTTTGAGACTAGACACAGAGTAAGACTCTGGTATGGCATTAAAACCTGAGGGTCTTTGGACACTCTTGCCTCTAACTATACTGAAATGCTGATGATAACCTCTAAAAAGCCCTAAAAAATGTCTTGCTCTTTCTGAGGGTAAAAAGCTGCTGGCTTAGGCAATAGACACCTGTAACCTAACAGTGAGGATTAAATAATGTGGCCTTTGTTCTATCTTAGCAGAAACTGCACAGCTCTAACTTTCATTCTGCTAGTAGAAGTAGCAGGAAGTAATAGGGACACTTTGAGAAGTGATTAAAGTGTTTATTACTAAGCTATAAAAAGTTTCCTATGAAAGCTAAGAAAAAGATGAAAAATGGAATGAATGTTAAATGGGGATAAGAGAAAATTCTTCCTTGCCTCTTTGTCTAAGAAGTGTTCTGTCCAAAAAGTGCTCTGCAGCTCAGTTCTGACTCTTGTCTTTTTACTTCAGCACTTAAACATATTTCAGAATACATGATCACATGTTAAAAAGTTCATCACAAGTTTACACAAATTGAAATCATAAATCAAATAAGGTTACAACAGTGAATGTTTATATGCATATTCATTAGGAGTAATTATCTGTCTAAAAGTTCATTACCTGTCACAGCTCCACAGGTTCATTGAAAGTTAAAAACCATAATTAAGTTATTAGTGAAGTTTTATAAAGATAAACCCAGTCAATATTTTATCTTCTGTCCTAGCACCTATAATAAATTGTTAGTTCCATTTTTATGACCTTCAGTTAATGGTTTTACAAGCTTTTGGAGTGCTCTGAGTAGTAGAAAGTCTCCTTACTGTCTAGCAGCAATTAACTGGTGACACATGGGAGTCTGGCAGAATTATCATTGTAGTTTTAACTATCAGAAAAGGACTTAATAGAAGTCCTACTATTAAATAGCTTAATATATACTGATATCATTTTAAGAATTCTTATAGAATCATCATTAAGAACACTCCTCCATTGTTGGTGGAATTGCAAGCTGGTACAACCACTGTGGAAATCAGTCTGGTGGTTACTCAGAAAATTGGACATAGTATTACCTGAGGATTCAGCTATACCACTCCTGGGCATATACCCAAAAGATTCTACAACTTATAACAAGGACACATGCTCCACCATGCTCATAGCAGCCTTATTCATATTCCAGAAGCTGGAAATAACCCAGATGTACTTCAACAAAGGAATGGATACAGAAAATGTGGTAAATTTACACAATGGAATACTACTCAGCTATTAAAAACAATGACTTCATGAAATTCTTGGGCAAATGGATGGAACTAGAAAATATCATGCTGAGTGAGATAACCCAGATACAAAAGAACACACATGGTATGTACTCACTGATAAGTGGATATTAGCCCAAAAGCTCGGAATCCCCAAGATACAATTCACAAACCACATGAAGCTCCAGAAGATGGAAGACAAAAGTGTAGATGCTCAGTCCTTCTTATATGGGGGAACAAAATTTTCATGAGAGTAACAGAGTCAATCTGTGGAGCAGAGACTGAAGCCATCCAGAGACTGTCCCAT
The DNA here is from genome assembly GCA_019843965.1 of Rhynchomys soricoides. Classification (NCBI taxonomy): domain Eukaryota; kingdom Metazoa; phylum Chordata; class Mammalia; order Rodentia; family Muridae; genus Rhynchomys; species Rhynchomys soricoides. The sequence continues at coordinate 7,077,099 of JADRCH010000243.1, forward strand.
CTGGGGATTCCTTCCTATAGACAGAAAACAAACCCAGACACTACAGTGGATGTCAAGAAGTACATGCTGGCAGAAGCCTGATATAGCTGTCTCCTGAGAGGATCTGCCAGAGCCTGACAAATACAGAGGCAAATATTCACAGCCAACCATTGGACTAAGCATGTGGACCATAATGGAGGAATTAGAGAAAGGAGTAAAGGAGCTGAAAGGGTTTGCAAACCCATAGGAAGAACAACAATATCAACTAACTAGACTGCCCAGAGCTTCCAGGGACTAAACTACTAACCAAAGAGTACACACGGAGGGAACCATTGCTTCAGCTGCATATGTAGCAGAGGATGGCCTTGTCGGACATCAATGGCAGGAGAGGCCATTGGTCCTGTGAAGGTTCCATGCCCCAGTAGGGTGGGGAGGCTGGAGTGGGTGAGTGGGTGGGAGGAGCACCCTCATAGAAGAAAGGGGAGGGAGGATGAGATAGGGGGTTCCAGAGGGGAAATAGGGAAAGGGGATAACATTTTAAATGTAAATAAATAAAATATCCAATTAAAATAATATCTAGGAAAAAGAAAAGAATTAAGAAATCATTTATTTGTCTATATAGCATCAATACAAGACATTCCATCTTTGTAGATCTGCAGAGATTTGCACAAAAAGGTGAGCTAATACCTAGTGATTGTCAAATGTGTTTAATTATAACAGGAAAACCATATTAATAGCAGGAGTCTTTCATAAAATTGATTTTCTTCTGGGCCTTTTTTATAGGAGAAACTCTTTCACAGATTATTGTAATTCAAGGCAGACCATCTCAACTGCTTGTTATTAGCTTGTCCTATGATGGCTCCTGACAAGCTGAGAAATATTTAAGGAAATGCTCAATATCCTTCACCATCAGGGAAATGAAAATCAAATCTATTTTCAGATTCCATCTTACACCCGTAGAAATGGCTAAGGTCAACAACACAGATTAACGTATCATGCTGAGTGCATGTGGAGCCAGGACTCTTTTCCTTTGCTGGTAGGAGTACAATCTCATATGCCACTATTGAAATCAACATGGCATTCCATCAGGAAGTTGGGATTGATCTATATCAAGTTCCTACCATACCAATCTTGGACACATACCTAAAGGATGCTGCATCCTACCACAAGAGCACTTGTTCAACGTTGTTCATTATGGCTTATTCATAGTATCCAGAAACTGAAAACATTCTAAATGTCCCTTAACAGATGAATGGATAAAGAAAATGTGGTATGTGCACACAAATGTTTATTACTCAGCCATTAAAAAAAATAACATTCTAAAAATTGCAGGCAAATGGTTGAAACTAGAAAACAAAATTCATCATGAGCAAGTAACCAGAGCCAGGAATATAGTATTATTAACTTACAAGTGTAGCTAATCCATTAAGCAAATTGTAGTCAAGCTACAAACCATAGGCCCAGAGAAATTAGATAAATAGGGATATAGGGTTTGACAGATGGATCTCTCTGGTAGGAGAAAATTGAATGGAGTCATGGGCATACTGGGGCCAGGTTAGGATGGGAGGAGGGGCATCATGTGTGTGGATAGATGGGGTAGATGGAGAGAGTGTAGAAAGAGACAGCTGGAACTGGGAGGGCGGCATTTGGGGGTGTGGTGTAAGAACCGAGTACAGTGGAGACTACCTGGAAAGTATGAAGGTGCTCCTAATGAGGATTCCTAGCAAGAAGATTACAGAGTCTCAACTTGCCATCTCTTATAACTACACAAAGTTTCTAAAGTCAGGGATGGGTTACACTCAATTGAGTTGTTGGCCATCAGGGTCCTTTGGAAATCCCCAAACAACCCAGGCAATTGCTGGGACAATTTCTCTTTAAAAACTGGTGATGGGGCCCTGTTGCTGAGAATAACACCCACACAACTCATTGAACATGGAAAAGTAGAGTTACTCTCTATATGTGTCCCTATCCCTAAGTTCTAGTCTCTTAATGAGAAAAGGCAATCTGCAGGTTACAGACATATTAACATGGAAACTGAACCAGCACCAAGACCTTTGACCTACAATATAACTTGCCAAAAAGTATGCTAGGTCAATGGTGGCACAGAACTTGTGGAGTAGCCAACCAATGTCTTGTCTGATTTAAGGGCAACTTCAAGAGAAGGAAGACTTAACTGACACAGCTTGAGAGAGAACCATAAACTAAATAGGCCAGAGACCTAGGATAAAACAAAACATGCCTAGTCTAAAAAAGGTTTATAAAATGATTCCTAGTGATATTTTTCTATACTAATAGATAAAAGCATTATCCAGGCATATAATAGAGACTTCCTCTAGCAGCTGACGGAAATATATATACAGATTTCATAATGCCAGACATTATGGGGACAGAGAGTGTAAATATGGGGTCTCCATTAAATTTCTTCTCTGTGATTCCAAAGAATCCTGAGAAAGAGAAGGCAGGCAGACTGTAAGATCTACAGTGGATGGAGGACACCAGGAGAACAACGTATTCTTAATCAATTAAGTAAGACACTTATGAGCTCCCAGAGACTGAAACAGCATACATAGGGCCTACATGGGTCTGTTCCAGGTCCTGTGGACATGTATTATAGCTATTAGCTCAGTACTAGCTTAGTATAGGAATCCTGACCATGAGAATGAGTAGGTGTCAGATTCTTTTGCCTGCATTTGAAACTGTTTCCTTCCCCTTTGGTTGCTGTGTCCAACTCTTGATATAATAGTTTTTGCTTCAACTTATTACATTTTATTTTGTCATTTGTGGTTGTTATCTCTTAGAAACCTGTTCCTTATCTAATAGGAGATAGAAAGGAATGCATCCAGAGGGAAAGAGTACATGGGGTGGAACTCAGAGAAGTAGTGGATGGGGAAACTATAATCAGGATATGTTGTTTGAGAAAAAAATTCATTTTCACTAAAAGGAAGAAAAAATAAAACTGTGAGACTTTGAAAGTTATAATATTTTTGACATTAACATTAATAAAATCTTTGTAACAAACAAGAAAAGTTACTATTAAGTAGTGATATCTCTTTGTGCCCAGTTGACAAAGCTTAAGTTGTGTTGGTTAGTATTTGTCAGCTTGATACAAACTAAAATCACCTGTAACAAGGGAATATAATTTGAGGAATTGCTTCTTCTAGATTAGACAATGTGTGTGTGTGGATGGATGGATATATATATATATATATATATATATATATATATATATATATATATATATTAATGATTGATATGGGAGTGCTCCACACATTGTGGTGCTATCTCTTGGCAGATGAACATGGGTTATATTAAAAAGCTAGATTTATGTTTTATCTTATTTTCAAATATCATTTTATTATTACCCCTTAGCTTCCTGTTTGTTTTCTAATGAAAGGATAGAAAGGAGGTGGCTGATGGTGGGTGTGGAGGTAGAGACATTCAGGAGACAACCTTTGGGGTCAATTATCTCTTTTGACAAAGAATTCCAGGAATTAAATTCAGACAGGATGTAACTTTTTCCTTTTTATCATTTCTCCAGCCCAACAAATTTTATGAATTATATAAAATTCAATATTGAGTTTTTATTCTGAAACCTGGATAAATTTTAAAATTAGGTTTAATCATTTGCTTTTATATTGGATATTTGTACCTTTTCTTTCCTCATTCACTATTTTTTTAAAAAAATTTGTTCATATAATACTGAACATTGAAACAACATCCCCACACCTGTGAGTCAAGCACTGAACCACTGACATTCATACTTAGCCTTTCTATTTATTGTGTTTAATTTTTAAAACAATATTTTGTTATGTTGCCAAGGCTTATCTGCCAAGGCAGGTATGAGACTTTCAGTCTTTAGCTCAGCTTCTCAAGTAGCAAGGATAATAGTTCTACACCAAACTGGCTTAGCCTTTTCTACATAGAAGATCAGATTATCTGTGGACAGAAATGCTTTTGTTTCTTTCTTTAAAGCTTCTGCATATATGCATGGGCACATGTGTGATGGGACTACTGTGAGGTCAGAGGTTGATATCAGGTATCTTTCTCTATTGTTCTCCATTTTATATTTGAACCTGGATTTTGTTGATTGTCTAGATTTGCTGGTCAAATGAGCTTTTGACAGTTTCTTGTTTCTGCCTTCTCAGGACTAGGGTTCTGGATGTGTACCCTCATAAAATTTCTACATATGGCCACTTGGATTTCATCTCTGACACTCACGCTTAAGTGAGAAGTGTTTACCAACTAAACAATCTCTTCATCCCTTCTCTCAACTTTGATACTTATTGAATTTCTTGCCTAACTGCTCTTGCTGGGATTTTCAAAATTACACTGAATAGAAATAAAAATAAAAAGTAGCTGTTCTTATTTTTTTTATAGATCTTTAGAATAAATAAATGAGTGAAAATAGTTCATGGATGAACATGGTGTTAACATGGTGTTTGTACATGATTGTAGCTATTGTAGTCATGTATTCATATTACATTTGTTGTTTTTATTATTAAAAATATACTGAATTTTGTAATTTTGTGAATTGCTTCTTTTTGGCACAGCAATTGACAATGTTTCTCAAGCTCTATTTTGTTAATGTATTACACTTAATTGATTTTTGAATGTTAAATCAATCTTGCATTCTAGAGTCAAATTTTACTAGGTCATTGTGTATACTCCTTTTAATACACTATTAAATTTAGCTTAGTACTTTTTTTGTGTTGAATGTTTTGCCTAGCAGGAATATTGATCTACAGATTCTTTCTTCTTGTGGGGTTTTTGACTTTTAGCATCAGATTTAATTCTTCATAGAGTAAGCTCAGAGTTCTTTCTTGCTTCAGTTTGGAAGGGTTTGAGGCTGATAGTGTTAATATGTCTTTAAATATTTGTAAAAAATTACCACTGAACCCACATGATTCTGAGGTGTTCATTGTTCATGTTTTTCTGATTACAGATTTGAACATATTAGTTATTATCTTCTAAAAGTATTTTCCTTTCATCTAGATTCTTCTAGAAGTGTTTTCCCTTTAACTTGTGCAGTAAAATATAGTAGTATAGCTATTCATTATATTCACCAACAATTCATTTCCCATTTACGGAAGTGATATTAGTATCCATCCTAAGTATCTGACTATAATCGATTCCTCTCATTTCACTATGTCAATTTAACTAAAGTTTTGCTCATTTCACTGAATCATTCAAATATAGAGTATTTATTGATTATCTGTACCTTTATTTCTTATATCAACTTCAATCTTTGTGATTTATTTCTTATAATTTTCTTTTGCCATAGAGAATACCCGAGCAATTCATAAAGAAACATTGTTGACATTGACTCTTGGGTCAGTAGTTGAAAATCTAAGACCAGGTACCTAAGACCTTCATAGTTCTTCAACTCAGAGCAGAAAGAAAGGAGATAGAATGGATGTGTGGGAAGAAAACTCACTATTACGAAAGATCTTGTGTCATGGACTCTTACAGTCATGACTAATACCTTGTCTAGTTTGGTGAGAAGGAGAGGCATGATGTGCAATTAACAGTGACCCATTCATAAAAGTACCATCTGTGACCCAAACACATCACTGAAGACCTTATTTCTCAATGCTACCAGAATCAGAAACAAGCTTCCCACCTTCTCTCTGAAAATATACAGAAATCTCTCTATCAGAATCAGTTTTGTTCCCTACATATAATATTCAAATAATTATCTATATTGTCCTTAAGGAAAAAAAAAACACATGTCAAAGGGCATTATTCCATTTATTGATGTTTGAAGTAACAATTAAGAATATGAAAATGGGACAAAGGTAGAAACTGCCTATTGATTTTGTGGGGGAAAACAGGAATGTTGAATTAATGGAAGAAAGACTTCCAACATATCAATAAAACATGTAGAACCTTTGGCATCAGTGTTTCTCCAAGACATAAGTCTGTAGGATAACATGTAGCTTAAAAGTATTTCGGTTTTACTAAGTAGTAAAAGGAATAGTTAAACCCAGGTAAAACTTTATTATTTATTTATTTCCCAAATATCCCTCTTGGTCCCATCTAGAAGAGTTCCTTCCCTCATCAATCTCCCCTTTGCCTCTGTGAGGGAAGCCCTGCACCTGCATCCCTCCACCCTCTATCCTGGTGCATCAAGTCTCTTCAGGAGTTGGCACATCCTCTCCTACTGAGGCCAGACAAGGTAGCCCTCTGGCACATATGTGTCAGGGGCCTCGAACCAGCCTATGTATGCTCATTGGTTGGTCACTTTATCTCTGGGAGCTCCCAGGGGTCTAGGTTAGTCGGGGTTCCCATGGCCTTGAGGGCTTCCAATCCTTCTTGTAACTCTTCCACAGGGGTTCCTGACCACCTTCTGATGTTTGTCTGTGGGTATCTGCATCTGTCTCAGTCAGCTTCTGGGTAGAACCTCTCAGAGGGCTGCTATGAAATAATTAGATGACTATCATATAGTATCAACAAGTTATACTCTCTTGACTTCCGAGATTTATATGGCTTGTTAAAATATTATATATTGTAAAGTTATGGGACCATTTATTATAATTTGTAATTTATCTGGTTCAGAAGCTTTGGAAAACAGAAACATTAAATAGTTAATGAGTGATGATATCTGGAACCATTTGCTTACCTGTGAAACTGCATTTCTTACTATTATGAAGTTCACTGTAGTAGGTATAATCAGTAGCACTGTGTACTAGGTTTTAAGTGATCATTTTAATATCTGTGAACACTTCTATAGCTAGAGAACACTAATGATGAAATTTGTGCTTATATTTTCTAAATTGTCTGTTTTTTTTACATGAACTTTGCTCAGAAAATTGAGGTGTGTAGAGATGTATAACATCTTCACTTGAGGTTAATGTACACTAGTTTATGCACTTTTGCAGGTCTCAATGATTGTTCATAAATGTTGAATGTAATATCATGTACATGTCTTGCTCTTGAACAGCAATTTTCACATTAGAAAGCAATTTCTTCTCATAGCATACAATTAGGTCATTCAAAAACTACAGAAATAATGAAACCATAGAGCATGGAAATAGAGATATTTAAAACCACAGAAGAATATTGGCTTTATGAATAGTTAACTTATTTTATTAATACAGATGAAGATTATTAATATTCCTCATCCAGTTTCACAATTGAAGCAAATTCACCATTATACTAAAGAGTATATCCCTGGAGATTCTCTCTGAACTGAAATAATTTGACAAATTTGTGGTTAATTATTTTCATCTCTGAGTATAGCAGCAACAAGAATGAAAACAAGGAATGGCCCATGAACCCTGTAAGCCTTTCACCCTACAAGTGGCCCACTAGGAGCACTGTTTAGCATGCTGAAAGCCAACACAGAGCACTTGGAATCTTCTTTGCATTCTGTCCTTGCTTTCTGGGTTAATGGAGGGCTTACATGTTTAGAGCTGTCAAGTGAGCATCTTTTTACCAGCCTTGCATCAATTTCAGAAGAGGGTAAAAGAACAAAGAATGTAATCTTTTTCCATGTAATTTAAGAGTACTCAATTATTTGGGCACTCTGAGATCGTTATTTTATCATTTTGAAGAGCATGCAGTTAATTGAAGGATAAAGTGATCTGAGTTAGCCAAACCACACAATTGTTTTAATTGCTTCCCTACGGTGACTCGTACTGAGCTTTCAAGTTTTTCAAAGAGCTTGTTAAAGTCTGTTCCTGTCTCCCACTTTTAAATCTTGTTGATATAGTCATTTGCTAGTTTTCTCATTATAAACATATATTACTTCTGATTTATGATTGCAGCTGCTCTGTTAAACATTTCTTCTTCAAATGTTTCAGAATTCCTTTATTGTAGTCTCTGTTCTACAAATACACCAGTACTTTCTTTTTCTCATGCAATATTGTATATATATATGTGATTCATGCTCTGATTCTTATAAGTTTAATAATCTTGCCAACAGTATTGTGAATGTTTTTGAGCAAATTAAAGTTTTTATAATGTTATATCCTAAGTGGCATTTTTAACAGTATCTAACACATTGAGACATTAAACTAGTGATAATAATAGGAAAACATTTATGAAATAGGTATTTATAGACAAAAACACAAAGAATAGATTACAAATAAATGAATTTTTAATATAAACAAAATTATCCTGACACAAGGTCATTTTTTATATAATTTCTTGTAGTTGTCAACAACAGCAAGTTTATGAGGGATATTCCAGTAAGATAATACTGTATCTTACAGTATTTCTCTTGTTTTTTTGGTACTGGCGATAAAACCCAGAGATTCACTGCCACAGAGTTACAACCCTGCTTTAGTTCTTCAGTTTTGTCTTTATATTAGATATTGGATCTCATTGAAGTACACACATTGGCCTTGAACTCCCAATCCTCCTGTCTCAACCTTCCAAGTGGCTGGGGTTGTAAGATTGTACCACTCCATCTACCTTAGGTCTCCTTTCTATATAAACATGAATATCACAGTTCTGAACACTTACAGCACCCTGCAGCTTCCCTAATGCGACCATCTTACAGCCTGTCCTCTGCTGAGATATTTTCTGAGTACTTCCTCACTGTGAGCAACTACACTGTTTGCTTTAATACTTGTGTTGTAAGGCTATGTATCTGCTTATACTATATTGTGGTTTTCTCACATCAGTGGTCCTTGTATTTCTTTATTAAATTGAGTATGATTCATCATAATATGTTATGTAAGGCCTGTAAATTGCTCAACCAACCTGCTTTGTCTAATCTGAATATGGTGGGACAAAAATACAAAGAAATTTGGTAACCCATGATTTTGTAAAAGGCTGTAAATATTGTCATATGATCACTGTAACTTTAAACGTCATTCAGATACTCTTAGTTAGACAATGGCTTGAAATATGTAGGGCAGTAACTTCTTAGTTACCAAGTAGAGAAGTGTTCTAGGAGGGTGTGTTAGAAATGACAACTTCCTTTAGGTGCCACTATTTCTCTGTGTATGAGAGATAGGTATGCAAGTAGGTAGAACAAAGTAAGTAAAAAAATAAATTTACTGTAGGGTGTTGATTATTGCATATTGAACATAGCCGTATAAGCTATGTTATATTTATATGCCATTGTAATGAGTGACCTTTAACTGGATTTCTTACAAGAGAAAATTATTTCCCCATATATCTATAGGCAAGAACTTTTATGTTGGAAGTAGCAGCATAGATTCTAACAAGGATACATTATAGAGTGTTTTTCTGTCTCTCCTTTGCCTCTGGTGTCTACTTGCAATCTTAATTATCTCTTAGTTTACGGATGTACATTGTATTGGTACTCCTGTCATTGCATGAGGCTCACATAGCCTATCTTTGCATCCAAACATTTCTTTTCTGTTAAAGATACCAGACATTGAAACAGACTCATTTTAATCCATAAGCCATATTTGCTTAACATGACTATATCTGCAGAGTCCAAATAAGGCTATATTCTGATGTCTGTTCACATTTGGAAAATACTACTCTCTTGAGTATATGACTTATGGAGATGAATCTGGGTTTTTGTATGAAAGATTAAAGCACTGGACTTATTTAAAATTTGTATTTTTGTTTGTATAGTTATCTATCTACTAGAATAGTACAATAATTACCAAAACGGCTGTCCAAACCTTCATATTTTAGAAGACTAGTCTTCTATGAGGCAGTATAAATGTACCAAAGGAACTTGAGGTGATGGGATAAGAACAAGGTAAATAGGTCTTTGAGCATGCTGTTCTCAGAAGGATAAATGTACTTCTCATGAAGACTGACTAGGAGCTGTGAGAGTGAGTGTTATAGAAGAGGCAGTCTGATCCTAGGATCACTTTATCTTTCTGTCTGTCCAGGTCATCCAACCATTTCATTTTTACCAGGATGTCCTCTGCTGTCAGGCTCTCACCATAGGCCAATTAATGGGACCACATGATCGTGAAGTTTCATTTTAAAATTCTGTGGGAAGTGAATATCATAAAATATATTACATATGTTTGTGAAGATGACAAGATGAAAGACAATGTTATGTTTAATTAATATATGCTAATAAAACATTACAATATGCATATCCATTTACATGGCAAATTAGAGGATTTTGCTTCAGATATATTCAAATGAAGCTTATGGATACATTCTTAACTATTATTTGGTAAAAAAAAGTGTTTTGATAATAGGCTTTGTTTGTTTGTTTTGTTGAAACAGGGTATCTCTGTGTAACAGTCCTGAGTGTCCTGGAACTTACTATGTAGACTAGGTTGGCCTTGAACTCACATAGATCTGCCTGCTTCTGCCTCCAAAATGCTAGGATTAAAGTCATGTAGCATCATCCTAGCTAATAATAAGTCTTTTTATAGAAGAGTCTAAAATATAAAAATAATCATAATTTTAAAAATTTAGTAGTGTCAGTTAAACTAAGGTAGTGATTTTTCAAACATTTTGACCACATCTCAAAGTAAAACAGTGCATTTTATAATTTTTCAGTCTTTAAATCTTGGAATATTTATCACCCCAAATTAACCTTACTGTGTTGTTATATGTCATTACTAAATTCCACAGTATTTATTATTTGATTTTTTTCTTTTCTCTATTCAATCATCTCTCTTCTTTCATCTTTTTGCTCTTCTCTATTTTATTTTCTTTCATTTTATTCTTTTTGTTTCAATTCTTCCTTTTTGCTTGTGTCTTTTTTCTTCAACAAAGCCAATATAAACAAATGTATGTAAAACTAGCAGCTGATAATTTTGGATGAATGAACTGAATTTTAGGCTTAATACTGGATCACTATTTGTTCTTTGTTCATAATCTCACTATGCCTAGAAAGTTTGCATACTGTGAGAATCACACTATGATTCTAGTTAACTGGGTATGGTAGCAATCACTAGAGAAACAAATTAAATACTGACAGGAACAGAGATGTGATGGGATGACTTTGGTCAGGATTGTGCTTTGATCAAGGTTGCTTCATTATGTATATGTCCTTTCCTCTTTGTAAGCCTAAGCCACATCTCAGTATACTGAAGACAGACTTCAGGGGTCACTGGAATCCTTTATTTTTTCTTCCTACTATGGTCACACCAAATAAGGTTCTCATTTAGCCATCTCTTTAGTTGGCATATTAGGTTGGGTGATTAAGCTGAGTGTTTAGGGACTGGTGAGCAAGACTATATTTATTTTATTTATTTATTTATTTATTTATTTATTTATTTATTTATTGTGTTGAGAGAGGCATAAGTATGAAAATGCCAAGAAGAGACAACCTCATAGATTTAGTTTTCTCTTTTCACCATGGGCATTCTGGATATTGAATTTGGGTTATCATTAGGAAAGCCTTCTTTTACAGGCAGGTTCCTTTCATATGCTAACTTTCTGAGGTTTTGTGTGAGACCTCTGGACTTTCAGGTGCCTCATCCTCCTGTCTCCTATTCTTATTGCCATTGTTTTACATCCTTCTTTCTAGAGATTACAGGGCTCACTGATACTTTCTGAATTTGATCTTTTTAGTGACACTTCAACCTCAACTATTTGGATGATCTTTTAACAACTTTTGATGGTGATAAAATCTCAAAATTATTCAAATTCTTTTGGATGCTCTTACAATGTGGGTCTATGCACTTAGGCCAAATCCCTGAACAAGGCCACTCCTCCCTGCAGTGTACTCTGGAGCAATGTGAAGAAGCAATTAGTAATCCTAGCATGGCACTGTGTTTATGTTACCCAGATCATCAATATTCCTTACTCTCTATGCTCTACTACCTCAAATGATGTAAAACTTTCCACTATCCCCAAATATATATAAAAAGTCATATTTTCTTTTATTCTTGTAGTTGAGAGATTCCTGAGGAGGATTTTGATCAGGGAAATGCTTTGAAGATCATTCTCTTAAGAGGTTCTTCTGAGTTCCATCTGCCAACCTCTCATGCCAAAGTGCTCTCTCTCTCTCTTCCCTCCATCCCTCTTTCTGTCTGTCTGTCTCTCTCTCTCTCATCCTTATTTTTAATGAAACATTTCTCTAGTACTTAAAAAAAAAAGCTTCCTTTCTCTTTAAGGTAATATCATGTTTTGATCTCTCTATATTATTTTGTATCTTTCAAGTGTTCTTTCCACTCAAGATCTAATAATGAGCTTGAGTTATCTTATTCTAAAAAGATGAATCTTTTTGATGAAATTATCCATAGTTCCTTTCCAGACCATACAATGTTGTTTTATCATCATTTTCTTTTCTGTGTTTAAGACTTATTCAGCTGAGATTTTGATCTTAGCCATTTTGACTGGTGTGAGGTGGAATCTCAGGGTCATTTTGATTTGCATTTCCCTAATAACTAAGGATGTTGAATAATTTTTCAGGTGCTTCTTGGCCATTCAATATTCCTCGGTTGAGAATTCTTTGTTTAGCTCTGTACCCCATTTTTAATAGGGCTATCTGGTTCTCTGGAGTCTAACTTCTTGAGTTCTTTGTATATATTGGATATTAGCCCTCTATCAGATGTAGGATTGATAAAGATTTTTTTCCCAATCTGTAGGTTACTGTTTTGTCCTGATGACAGTGTCCTTTGTCTTACAGTAGCATTTCAATTTTTTGAGGTTCCATTTGCTGATTGTTGATCTTAGAGCATCATAAGCCATTGGTGTTCGGTTCAAAAAATTTCTCTGGTGCCCATGTGTTTGAGGTTCTTCCCTACTTTCTCTTCTGTTAGATTCAGTACATCTGGTTTTATGTGGAGGTCCTTGATCCACTTGGACTTAGGTTTGTACAAGGAGATAAGAATTGATCCATTTGCATTCTTCCACATGCTAACCACCAGGTGAACCAGCACCAATTATTGAAAATGCTGTCTTTTTGCCACAGGATGTTTTTAGCACCTTTGTCAAAGATCAAGTGACCATAGGTGTGCTGAAGGATAGGTCATCCAGAGGCTACTCCACCTGGGGATCTACACAATATACAGAAACCAAACCTAGACACTATTAGATGCCAAGAAGTGCTTGTTGACAGGAGCCTGATATAGTTGTTTCCAGAGAGGATCTGCCAGAACCTGACAAATACAGATGTGGATGCTCACAGCCAACTATCAGAGTAAGCACTAGGGCCCCAATGGAGATGTTAGGGAATGGACTGAAGGAGATGAAGGGGTTTGCAACCCCATAGGATGGCCTTATCAGGCATCAGTGGGAAGAGAGGCCCTTGGTTGTGTGAAGGCTTGATCCCCTAGTGTAGAGGAATGTCAGGGTGGAGAGGTAAGAGTGGATTTGTAGGCAGGGGAGCAGCCTCATAGAAGCAGAGGGAGGAGGGATGGGATAGGGGGTTTGCAGAGGGGAAACAGAGAAAGGGTATAACATTTGAAATGTAAATAAATAAAATAGCCAAAAAAAGTTGTTTAGGAGCTACCAATTCTCCAATTATGTTCTCAGTTGCCATACTTCTATTCTGGATGTAGAATATCTGGTCCATGTGAATCTGAGTCTTCCCGTTAGCATCCTTCTACTCTCTGTCCATCAAAAGATAAAACATACTGCACCACCTGTCTCCTTCCATATTGGTGTTTCTTTTCTTTCTTTCTTTTTTGTTAACCTGGTTGGTTTTTTGAAGTTGCTTCTGTTACATTTATTTATGTATATTGTTTTGATCGGTGTGTTTGTGGGGGGGGGTGTCATGTGAATGCCATGGCATGTGTGGAGGCCAGAGGGCGACCGAAAGAGTCAGTTCTCACCTTTAACCATATATGCGGGACTAATTTTAGGATATCAGACTTTCTGGCAAGCACCTGTTTAACCCGTTGTGTCATCTTCTTGTAGTCAACTTGCTTTTTTTTTTTTTTTTTTATCTTGTTTTGCCAAGTACCTTCTATTCCAACTTATTTGCTATCTTGTAATATAAATTATTTGTACCTTCTTCCCTTCTTCTCTCAAATCTCATTCTATCTTCTCGAGACCTAACTTGAAAATTTGCAACTAATAGGTAACAAATTGTTCCAGAAATATTTACTGCTTGGCAACTTTGTGCTTCAAAACTGAAATATAGCAGTTTTTTTTTTTTAAGTACATGGTTCAGAAGAAAAGATTTATATAAAACATTTCAATGTAGCAATGAGTGATTTTATAGGGTGTATTTAATTAATAACATTTGTTGGCATGAGCCTATAATCTTAGTAATTACAAGAATAGTGAGGAAGGATGGCTTGGCATGAGTATTTTTGATATCAGTCCATTCACCCTAAAACTCATTTTAGGCGACAATAGTGGTTCTGGTCACAGCTGAAGTACAAGAAAGATACTCAGGCAGATTTTCATTCTGAAACCTGAGTGAACAAGCCGTTGTGTCTGTGGAATTAAAGTCTCTAAGCTCCTGCATCATGCTGATTTGGCATTTCTAAACCCCTCAGCCATGAGGGCTTGACTTGTTGAGTGCACTAGAAGGGATGAATGTGGAAGTGGAAATGCCTTTAAATAAAATAGATCTCTCTCTTTCTTTCTCTCTCTCTCTCTCTCTCTCTCTCTCTCTCTCTCTCTCTGTGTGTGAGTGTGTGTGTGTCTGTCTCTATTTCTCTGTCTGTCTGTCTCTCTCTCTGTGTATGTTTGTATGTCAGAGAGAGAGAGACCCTATTCTCTAAACTCATTCATTTATTAACCCAACCACTTCAGAACTGGCTTTTTCACTTAAAATTATCCATGAAAAATGGCATAAGTATGTGTGTATGTGAAACAATGATTTCCTTTAGAATGACACTGCGGTTGAACACACTTATACTCTGTGGCTACCTAGCATACAGTTGATTATGTAGTGATAATTTAAATTGATATGTCATGATCTAATGTACAAGAAGTAGACATGTAGAATATGTCTGCTTCAGTGTGCCTACTGTCAATGTACTAAGGGAGAAATCATAAATTGCTGCACTGAAGCCTCTTAGTGAAGAGTGGCATATCTAAAACCCCATAATTATACAATAGCATCCATACTTGTTACCAGAAAATGATCACAAGATGTTAGATGACTATTCTGCTGCTTGTAATGTTGATTTAGAGATTAAAATAATCAACAGAACATACTCAAACACATAGACATACACACATATGTGTTTGTGTATTCCTTCCAAACAAATTTACAGTATAATTTTATGAACATACAACATAACCATCAAATGCTGCACTATTTTCATTAAAGCTGAGTGATTTCAAAGTGATCTCTTACATTCTGGATAGGGCACTAGAAGTCGTTTATTAGAGTGCTCTGTATAGTAGTGTAGAGGTTAAGGCATGCAGAGTGCCATCAGAATTGATTTGACTGCTTATTTGAACATGAACAAGAAACTAGCTAACATACAATATGTATTTTTAAAAGTTTATTATAGATTTTCACTAAATATGGCTTTTAATTTTAATTTGGCTTGACCACAACACAAATTCAAATGAGGACTTTAATAATTCTCAATAACATTGCAGATTTCTAAACCCTTAACCCATACAGGATTTCAGCTTCTTACCTACATTCTCTGATGATCCTCGGGTTTAATCCTCAGATGAAGGTATCTTCTGCTGTTTTGTAGTTTTATGGTAGATTTTTTACATACTAATATATGAAGGCTGCATACTAATTATTTGATGGTTTCCTTATAGGAATTACCTGTTAAATATTTGCCAAAGTAACAATCCTTACTGGAGAATCACCTGTGTCTTTTAAATGACAGACAGCAATCTGCTAAATTAGGCAGAGGATTCTGTTTTAGTCTGAGTCACGTTTACACACTTACCTGTCTGAAGGATCTATGGAGTACATTCAATAAATGCCCACTTGTACAAGTGGTTACACTCCAAAGCTTGAGAAATTACTCAATTTAAGAAGACAGCTAATGAACTTACAGAGTCACATGCAGCTAGAGGGCAACAGAGATTTGAATGAAATCCTTCTCCATCATTTAATCAGATTGCTATCTGTTCTAAATTTCTAAAATTCACATAATCCTGACCCTGAGAATCAGGATCAGCAATAAAATGGAGAGAGCATATTCAAGTTAAAGTTATAGATCAAGTGTAGAGACACTCTGAATTTTCCTCGTGTGATTGCAGAAAAGGTGCAGTAATATTAGAGATTTACACATCTATAAACAAAACTAGAAATAACAGTGAAGCGAAATGAAATATAGAAAATATAGCAAACATAGTGGAAACTTCGTTATCAAGAAAGCCCAATCCAAGCATTACAGTGAGATAACCCAAGAAGGCACAATGATCTTGATTTATACTGTTTAAAAATCAGGAATCTCAGAGAGTAAATTAGCCAAGGCTGTGGGTCTGACAGTGAGGTAGACATGGGGTGCAGCACTCAGCTGAAGAGTAATCAGGAAGTCAAGTCCTTATGTTTTCCTATTTGTTAAACCCTGAAGAGATCTGAAGCTTCAATAAGTGGGGAAAGTTCAACATATCCAGATCCAAGGATTTGGGACAAGATACAAATATGACATTGGGTGCATCATTCTCAAAACAGGTAAATTGTGAATGGAGAAAACTCTTTGAATTTTATTTTTTGTCTCAACAGTGATTCTCACTATACGCTGCCAGACCCTGGCTCCTTTGTAAGAGTTTTAAAGATCTGAGGAGTTGCTTCACTCTCAAAGAAACTATAAAACTGATACAAGTTTATGAAAGAAGCAACATGTGGCTTTATGCTTTATATGGTCTTCATTTATGCATGCTGTGCTGGCATATTGCAAATCATGCCTCCTTTTCTTTAATTTGTACACTTACTTGATACTTTATGGAAACTGAAAGTTGATAAACTATATTTATATAAACTCAACTTTATGAATAAATTATTTTGCTCTTTGCTATCAGCCAAAAATATAAAATCTCTGAAGACAGATTTTCATAGAAGAGCTGGGTCTCTCTGTCTCTGTCTGTCTGTCTGTCTGTCTCTCTCTCTTTCACACACACACACACCTTATCATTGCTTCAGTGGGGATAACAAACCTGTAAACAATTGTTGTTCTTATTTATATCAGAAGCTATTTTCATAAAGTCTGACCAAATAATATCAGTTCTTTCCACTTACAGTATAAGTTTATTTTAATTTCTAAGATTTACTTTTACATTTCAGAATGTGTTATTTAAACTAGGGTTACAGTGTAACACATCCAAAATTAGATGGAGCTCTGGGAGTTTTGTGGAAGAGTTGGGGAAGGATTAATGGACCCAAAGGGGATAGGAACTCCACAAGAAGACCAACAGAGTCAACTAACCTGGAACCTTGGGGGCTCCCAGAGACTGAACTGTAAATCAGGGAGGAAATATGGGCTGTACCTAGCTACCCCCACACACACAAATATATGTAACAGATGTGCAGCTTGGTCTTCATGTGTGTCCCCAAACAACTGTAGCATGACCTGTCCCTGACTCTGTTGCCTGCCTGAGTATCCTGTTCCCCTAAGTGGTCTGCTTTATCTGGCCTTAGTGGGAGAGGATGTGCCTAGTCCTGAAGTGACTTGATGTGCCAGGTTGAACTGATTCTGGGCAGGGGTGATGTTTGTTCTCAGAGAAGAAGAGGAGGGGAAGATGCAGACAGGGTGTGGGATTGGAGAGGAGGACTGCATTTAGGATGTGTAGGGAATAAATAACTTAATTAAAGGAAAAAATAAAATGAAGATATGTTTTTATATTAAAAGAAAAGAAAAGCGTCACTCTGAAATAGCAAAACAAAGTAGCATCTGTTTTTGATCATGGGAATTGGCTTTCATTAGTAAAACGTTCCACCTGGCCAAGAGCATCTTAGCTATAGGTAACTATAGTGGTGTGAGAGGAGAGGATCCAGAGTTCTCCCTCTCTCTCTCTCTCTCTCTCTCTCTCTCTCTCTCTCTCTCATCTCATCTGATCTCCCTCCCTCTCCCCTTGCCAAGAACAGGAAAGAAATACAAGAGAAAGAAATCTGGTCACTCTCTGCTTGGCCTCTGGCTCTCCCGCATACTTAGAGCATATCCAGTGTTTAAATTGTAGATTGACTCCTTACATTTTGTGCAATGTTAGCTTTATGAATTTGAACCAGAATTCATAAAGTGAATCTTGAATCCTCTCAGATGAACTTTATGAATCTCTGTAGAGTATGACAAGGTTGTTTCTCGATTAAAGTGTAATATTGAGGATAATACATTGTCGCTTTATTATGTGTGCCTGGCAGCATCTTTTTTTTGTTTCTGAGGGGGGATTTTATTTCTCTTTTCAAGTAAACAATGTGATGTTTAGAGATTTTAAACTCATATGTCTCAGTCTTCAGTAAAACTCAAATTAAATACTTTGGTGACAAACATAGAAAGTGGTTAAAAATCCCCTTTGAAGGGTTATTTCAGTATTTTCTGTAATGTAATTAAGAAGCAGGTATGTAGAACAGTGTCACTTAAATATAAATGCTTGCATAGGAGGAATTAGGATATAAAGGTCCCTGCTACCATTTTTCGAAAACAGACAGGAACTTATCTGTAAGAAAATTTGCTCTTATTTGTGAAGAAATTAGTAAAAAAGCAGACAATTAAAGGAAATTTGTGAATTTAAGTGAAGATTAATCTTTTTTTTTTGATTTCCAATAATTTTTTCTAATTCATGATTTAGTTTTATTATTTGTCTTTTGGAATGAACATTTCTCTGTTTAAAAATCATCATAAAATATAGTCTTATTTTGGCAGAAAGAAAATAATTTTGAATCACCAGATTAAGAAACTCCCTAGGACTGTGATTTCTAATGTGCATGGTATGGAATTACTGTGCAAAACCATTATTCTGATTTAATAGACATTGGCTTTAAAGTGCTTTCATTTTATAATTTTTCATATAAACCTGGAAAACAGCCTATTTCTTCGGTTATTATTTTTGAAAGAAGAACATGGTCCCATATATGGGGATAAGAGAGATGACCTTTGTTCCTAATCTCCTTTTGGATATGATTCCTCAAGGGGATCATTGTTTGCTGACATGCACCTTGATTTAATTGGCATTAGAAATAGAATGAAAGCTTAAAAAGCGATTAACTACAAAATAATCATTTTTTAAATGCTGAGTAAAACACCTAACTGATTTTCTACTGGGAAAGATATGCACTATTATGGTCAGATCTGTGTAATTTTCTCTTTTGTTCTGACAAAATATAGGAAGCACAATTCAACAATCCAGTTTATTTTTTTTTCTATCAAATTTAACTTGAACAGCAACTATTTAATGTTCTTTTTCCTAGTTTCCTCTATGATTGCTTCTGGCAGGAGAACCTGTTAGAAATATGGCTAAGAATATCAAAGAAAAACAAAACACAACTACAAAGGTAACACAAGTTAGGCATTGAAGAGTAAGTTATTTTAGTGAGTTTAATCTTAATTTCAGCAACTATGTCATCATCTGTCATAATTGTTCTATGTTTTAACATTCTTTACTTCTCTGTTTTTGGTATGCTCAGAAAAGAAGAATGCAATCAGATATAAACTTTAAAAAAAAAAGCTATCTAAATTGCCTGATTTAAAATAATTCCTTGAAGTCAGTTATATCTGGCATAAATTCCCTCACTGCTCAGAGTAATTAATATTGGAACACTGAATTTATGTCTTCATTATCATCTCCCTTAGAATGTAAACTTTTGAAAATAATGTTGATAATCAAATTATCTTTTTCAAGTCTGTCTTACCAATATCTAACAGTGTTTAAGACACAATAGCAGTTCACAATTGTGTCTTAAATACTGTTTGCAGGTGACCATCTGATGACTGTGATACTATTGATGCTCCCCTGGCATGCAATCGTGGGTGAGAATGTACCTTAAATTCACAGTTAAAGCGCTTCAAAATTCTAAGTACTGAAAGTTGTACTGTAGACTGATTATTAATTACAAAAAGAAAATTTCTTAATCTTGCTTTTAACAATGGCATTTTAAAATGTGGCCTGAAGGTGGCAACATTGAATAAAGTTTTGGGTATTTTTCCAGGCAAAGCTTTTGCTGATGATTTTAATTAAACTCTTATATTTTAAATGTCTTCTCCACACTTTTATTTACTATAGTATACAACAGAAGGTTTTACTGATTTTTTTATTGTAACCTTGAATATACACGTTGAAAGAAAACATTTGAAACTTTGAAGAATGAGAGCTAACCTACGTAATGTTCAATGTAGCTTTGCTCAAATTTTCAAAGTGTAAAATCAGTTTTAAATGCAACATATGTTTCTTGCCAAGAAAATTTGCATCAATAGATATGTTTAAGCATAAGCCAATGCCTGTTTTGTGAGATACAAAATTATTTTCTCTATTATATTTACTCAAATAGTACAAAATTAGTGATCTATCTATCTATCTATGAATTTTCTATCAAAAATTCATCAACCACAACTACCATATACCATCACAATAAACAGAACATTTGCAATCAGTATAATGTACAAGTTTACAAACAATGCGAATCTCTGATTATTACACTTAGGTATATATCGTCATATTTTCCATTTTTTCATTTTTTATGAAAAAATGGGTCTTAGAAACTTCATAACACAAGTTCTACTATTTCATTCTCACCTGAATTTTCAAAGACTCACTGTGAAGTAGAAAGGTAGCAAGCAATGTGTCAGAGGTTAATTGACTTCTTATGAGACCTGTCAGTACATAGCTAAAAATAGATTTTTGAATTTCATATCTCTAGACAATGACAACTACCCATGCTTGTAATTCTGTTATTACGTTTATAGACACCAGATATACCATCCACTACCTTGCCTCTGGGAGATAGACAAAGTCATGCTTTTGTGCTATTTTGTTGTATATATAATGTGTGTTCTGAATAAGGTTTTGAAGCTCTGGTGCATAGTGTAAAAGAATTAAAATATATTACTTATATAAATGAATAAATGTTTCCTTTCTAAAGGAAAGGACATTACAACAAAGACATAGGATATTGTCTTAAATTCTCTAAGGAGCTTCATTTGAATCAATTAGATTTCTTAAAGGTCGATTTTAGTATTGACAAATAAAGTAGCTGCATTATCTGATGAACATGATATGAGATAATCATCAGAACAAGGTCAAAATAATACGATTTGTGTGAGAGAGTTAAGAGCTGTAAGACAGCAAAAGGAGGCTGGTGTGTAGGGATCTAATCAGAAATTGGGCAGGACCTGAAACAGCATGGAATATATAGATCCTTGCAGCAGGTGCACAGAATATATACCCAGAATCTCTATTTACAGGTCTTCAAGATTCTATGAATATATATACTATTACCAAGAGAAACTGTACCACTGAGATTTGTCAATATAGTCACTCAACAAAGAAATCCAATAGAGGAGATGTTCTATGACAGAGCTACATCTTCAAGAGGACTATTGTTTAATTTCCTTGGCCTTAGTCCAGGTTTAGTTAGATTGGTTGTAATCTCACTTTACATAAAGATCCCTTCCTCCTCTCTATGAGGACTGTTTGATACATAGTTGTTAATGACACAACCTTGGATTATTTTTATCATTTCTATAATCAGAAGTCTTGACCGCATATCCAAGTGGGTTGACTTTGACCTTTGTACTGAGTAGGTCTGATGCTGCTTGTATTGTAATGCTAAATATTAGCCTCTAAAGCCTGATTGTCCCCAGAGAGGATAGTCTGCATGTAGACCCAAGTGATGCTATGTGATCTTGACCAACCAAGTTGTTTTTGATTGGTGAATAAAGATGCCTACAGCCGATAGCTGGGAAGAATTGAGATAGGTGGAATTTGGGGTTTCCAGGCTTGGGTTTGGAGGAGAACCTTGAAGAGAAGAGAGGAAGATAGATAGAGGAGAAGACACCATGGAGTAAGAATCTTAAAATGATGGCATAAGGGCTGGTTAATTGGAGTTAAGAGAAGCCCAAACAAAATCTGGAAAATCATTTTAGTGTGGTTATTGGCAGAAAAATAGATTTTGTAGCATAGAAGATAGATATTTTCCTAGCTCTAGTGCTGATTAAGGCTTGAAATACAAATATTCTGTGTGTCTGTCATTTATCTGGGATCTGTATAATTAAGGGTGGGGTAGAAATCCCAGGTTGAAATTAAATATAACCATAACATATTGGTGATCAACGTCTGGCAAGAACTCACATTTAACAAATTTGGTTTGAGATTCCCAAATTTAAAATGTGGGTGTGCATACTGTCCCTCTAAAACTAGGAAAGAGGAGAAAATGGTTTCTTAGCAATGTATCATTTCCCCAAGCTGCACAAAGAGCTATGATGGGTTGGGGACCAGTCTAAAATTCATAGTGGTTTGGTGTACATGATTCCAGAGATTCACAGTGTAAACAAAAACATAGCTGCATCCCCATACCAAAGGACCAGCCAGCCAACTGAGTCCTTAAGCTTAATGACAGGCTTAAATGCCATTCAGCCAGGGCTCTTCTTCAATGTTACTTAACACCGCTGCAAAAGCACAGCTCTGAGCTGAGAAGACATGTCAGCTTAATTGTGTAAGTGCAACCTAGCATCTGAGTTAAAAACTACCCAATGCGTGAGACAAAAGCAAGCCAATTTCTAAATTCTGG
The DNA here is from genome assembly GCA_019843965.1 of Rhynchomys soricoides. Lineage (NCBI taxonomy): Eukaryota > Metazoa > Chordata > Mammalia > Rodentia > Muridae > Rhynchomys > Rhynchomys soricoides. The sequence continues at coordinate 7,099,573 of JADRCH010000243.1, forward strand.
ACCAGCCTGTTCTACATAATGGGTTCATGGCAAGATACTCTAATGATTGATACAACTGCTTACAAATAACAGTCTGAGATTCAAAATGACTCATTTTTTTCAATAAAACTATCATACAGGTTTTTCCTTAACAATATTTAGGAGAGTCCTTAGCAATTAAAAAAATAAATACATATCAATCTTTAATTTGTATAAAGAGAAAGAGGAATATGAAAATATTTAAAATGTATGTTTATAATTTCTATCTTATAACTTCAAATTAAATTATAATTCTTTTCTGTTGTCAAAATACAGTTTGCCCTAGGAAAGGTATATCCTATTAGTCAATGTGGGGAACCAGATTTGGAGTTCGGGCAGAATTATTTTGCTTTTATTCAAAAGAAAAACAAAGCTATACTCAGGAGAGCTAACATGGGGTAGAGTTTCATGCTACTTTGAACAGCCAGCTTGTCTCTTTGGAATGTGGGACTCCCACAGGAGAACTAATGGAAGCTCAGAAAAGCTAACTTTAAATCAAAGGGAATTTGAATAAAGTTGAACATAAAAATGGATATTAATTTAATTTGTACAAAATGAAAAGGGATATAGATATAATTATTCACAGAAAAATTAAACTCCAAGGAAAGGATAAAGAATTGGAAATTAATATAAATGTTTTAAAGGGTGTATAGATAAATAAATAAGGCCTTTGATCCACAAACTAGGGAGACAAAGGAAGGGGTAGATAAGTTTCTTGTGAGTTCAAGGGCAGCCTATCCATACAACACATCCAGGTCAGCCCAGTCTACAGAGAAAAACCCTGTCTCAATAAATAATAATAACTGTTTAAAAGAGTTTTAATTTATCAAAATAAACGTGATTATGAGTAATAAGGTATTGGTATTCCAAATCCTCTATGAGAGAGGTCAAAGTAGAGCAGACCTAAATACAAAAAGGCTACTAAACTAAATCAACCTATACTTTTGATGACTTCAAGTTGCTGGACCAAGGACGAGCTATTTTGTGAGGGAGGATCTCTATTTGTGTTAACAGAAAAGAAGAAAAGATTTTGGATTCCTTCCAAAGTAATAAGGATCAGATTTAATAGAGGAAGATCCCCCTGAAGATTTTGGCTACAGACAGGAATAAAGAATGTAGGAAGATCAAACAGGACAGGTAACATGATTTGCTGATCCCTCTACATAGGAACAGCCCTAAAACTGGCTGAGACCCCACCCCCCCAAAAAAAAGTCTGTAGCCATAACTTCAGTTATACATAGCCAATGGATCTTGTTCTCTAAAGAGTCCTTAAGATTCATCATGTCATTCTTTCAATCAGCTTGAATGAAGCTTTATACTGCAATTTGTTGATATGATCAAATTTACTCCTAAAGAAAGAAAGTTGTCTTTCACCTGCTCAAACAAGAACAAAACTTGATCTTTAACTGATCTGTGCACATTGCACATTCCATACATTATGTTAATATAGAGACATATATTCCCTCTAAAAGCTTTATGTTTGAAGAAATAGCAACCAATAGGAAAACCCTGAGAGGATTTACCCTTGGGGATGTTGAGATGCTGAGACCTGCTATTCAGCTCCTTCATCAATCCTGCCTCAAACTGATGTTGTTTCCAGAAACTAGGACAACTTCGAATAGGACTGCTGATCTCTGCTGACCTTGGTTCATCCAACCTTTCAGACTGCTCCAGTCAGAACTTCAATTAAGCCCTGAACTTTCTCAGCACATAAAGACTGGGCAACAAATAATGTCAGCTGGCTTTCTTTTGACTTAACCAGTTTTCCAATCTCCTTTTCGGCCCCTAAACAGGAATTCTTTGTCCCAATTCAGAAGAAAGCAATTATAAGAAGATTATCATCCAAGCCTTTTAAATTGAGGTGGATTATTTTGGTTATTTTGTAAATTATACATATATTGTCATTTAAAGGGATGATTTACAAATAATTACGGTCTTGGATAGGGAGGAAATAGGAAGCTTAGACTTAGGGATTTCTGTCTTTTCTTTCCTCATCCTTATTTCTTTTTTTCCTAATTAAAGGAAGAGGGTTGAAAAGAAAGAAGGGGACATAGATATATTATATAATTATATTATAAGAAATTAGATAAATGGGAATGGATAATTGAATCTACTCTTAAAAGCATTTTGTAGTTATAATCTTACATTGGTAGAAATTTTTAAATTTGGTGCAGAATTGAGGTTATATTTTGTTATGTTGATGTAGAATTTTGTATATTGATACAAAATTTAAGATTAATTGTGGTACAATATAACATATGTATGTTTCAATTATTGTATAGGTATTATGTATATGCAACTCACTTAAAAATCCAAGGTTTAGTCCCAGTTCTTTTAATGGCTACTATTGCAAACTGTTTAAAATAATAATGAAATAATATAAATAAATAAAAATAATATATATAAAATAATATAATATAAATAATAATGAAATAATATAAATAAATAAAAGTAATATAAAAAATAATATAATATAAATAATATAAAAATAATATAAATAAAATAATAAGTAATAAGAATGAATAGATAGATAGTCAAACTCATGGTCATATTACATACCTATTTACCTAATTGTGTTTTTAGAAGGAATAAAGCTAGCAGTGTATATATAAGTATGAATCAACTTCTATAGTGTATGAAAAATTACCTTATTATTGAAATATCCATACTGACCCAGGCAGGTACACAGATAGGCACGTACCCACAAACACAGTCTTTTGAAAGATGGAAACCAAAATTCCATGAAACACATCTATGGGTATTTCTTATATTCCCTTGCTTTAGTTTTATTTTCTTTTACTGTGATAAAATCCTCTGATTAAAAGCAATCTGGAGGAAGAAAGCTGTTTCATTCTTCTTAGAAGTTTCAGGTCATCATTGGGGGAAATAAAATAAGGGGCTCAAACAGGAACCTGGAAGTAAGAAACTTGGATGAACACCATTTACTGGCTTGCTCTCTGGCTCATGTTCATTTAGCTAGTTTTTTTTTTCAAGTTAATTTAAATTTACATTTCATATGATTTCATATATATTACATATTTTTATATATGTTTCAAATATATATTTGAATGGCATTTTATCAGCATTTATTTTATGCTGAATTTATTCTCATGCCAAAAGTTGTTGCTTCTTCTGGGGTATTATTTATTTATTTATTTATTTATTTATTTATTTATTTATTATAACTCAAATGGTGCCCCTCTCCTGGTTCCCTCTTCACAGAGTCTCTCTCCTTATCTCCCCTTCCCTTCTCCTCTGAGTGGGTGGAACCCCTCCTGGGCTATCAAACCCACTCTGACCCATCAAATTTCTGTAGGATTAGTCACATCATTTCCCACTGAGACCAGACAAGTAAGCCCTGTTAGGGAATAAATTCAACATTCAGCCCCACTGCAATTGTTGGGGGTGTATATGGAGCCTGAGCTGCACTTTTGCTATATATGTGCTGAGGGACTTGGTTTACCTGTGTATGTTCTTCTATTGGTGGCTCAGTTTCTGAGAACTCCCAGGGATCCAGGTTAGTTGACTGTTGGTCTTCCTGTGGAGTTCCCATCCACTTCATTGTCTTCAATCTTTCTTCTAACTCTTCCATAAAAGTCCTTGAGCTCCTTCTAGTGTTGGGCTGAAGGTATCTGCATCTTTTTTAGTCAGTTGCTGTGTGGAGACTCTCAGAGGACAGTTATGTTAGACTTCTGTCTGCAAGCATAACAGAGTATCATTAATAGTGTTAGGGATTAGTGTTTGCCCATGGGATGGATCTCAAGTTGGGCCTGTTAGTAATTAGTCATTCCTTCATTGTCCATTCCATCTTTCCCTGCATTTCTTTTAGACAGAAAAATTTTGGGTTGGAAGTTTCCTGGGTTGGTTGGTATCCTTTTCTCTTCACTGGGGTCTTGCATGGCTACAGGAGACAGCCTCTTCAGGTTCCATATCCCCACTGTTAAGTGTCTTGGTTAAAGTCACATGCATTGAGTCCTGGGAGTCTCCTTCATCTCAGGTCTCTGGGATTTCAGATATATTCCCCTTAAAGCCTCCACCCATGGCAGCTGTAGATTTTCATTCATTCTCCTTGCCCTCTGGGGTGCTTGAATCTCACTTAGAAGGAGAAATGAAATTGTCACAGTAGGGTGGGAGAGGGGATGTAGAAGGAAATGGGGTGTTAGGATCAGGAGTGGGAGTTTAGGATCATGTTATTTGGAGAGAGGCAGCAAGGAGAGCCAAAGGGCCAGAAGAATGAATGGAAATCTGTAGCATTTTTTATACAGCTTTAAGTCTACCTGCCTAGGGATGGTACCACCCACATTAGACTTGTTCTTCCCATGTCAATCATCAATCAAGACAATCTCTCACAGAAAATTGTAAAAGCCAATCAGATTGAAGCAATTATTCAGGACTGGCTAGGTACTCTAGGTTTTGTCAAGTTAGGCAAAGAAAATTAACCAGCATATCCCTCTTTTGTTATATTGTGTTTATTTATTTTTTTCATATTTATTTTATTGCAATTTCCATGGGGCATGAGATTCATTCTATAACTTTGTTGATCTTCAGAGTGTTAAAAGCATGTGGTGTAGAATAATACAGATTAAGAAAACATTAGTTGACTAATAGCTTGAGTTACTGAATCTTCATTAATGACCTTTTGCAAAGGAATTCACTCGGGTGGCTCTAGAAATCCTCTTGAGCTGGAGCTTTGAGTGGTGTTCAACTTATTTATAAAAATAGATGAAATAAACTATTTAAAATGTATCTTTGTCTTCTTGTCCAATTTCTGACATTATTGGCTTGATGCTAAATATATCCCTTTATTTAAGTAAGCAATAATTTGTAAGGCCTATATTGCTGTCCTGTAGATACCTAGTAGGTCTTGTAGTATTTATTCTGTATACTATATTTGTTCTTACCCTTAGCCATCTGTAAAGTGAAAAGTATTCTTAATGGAGAGATATAGGTTATAATTAACTTCATTTACAACAATTCTTTCACCATACTAACAAATAATACAGGCCCAATGCCAACCATATCTAAGATTTGTGTGGTGGACAATGTATATTAAACAAGGTTAAGAAAGGTAGAGAAATGGAGATAACATTTCTATTATGATAAGATAAAACTAGCACTCTAGGAATTTCAACAGCATGATCTAACTTGCCATTCATGCATGCCTTCATTCATTCATTTAAAATGTCTTCCTGATCTACTTGGAATCAAGTACTGGAATAAACAGTGGGTTACAAAGGGGAGATGACAGTGGCATGCTTCTATGATTCATTGAAATTATTTTATTCTTTCTCTTTCCCTTGTTTAATTAGTCTCTTTGAACTTTCTGGTCTAAAGAGAAGAATTTAAAATTTAGTAGGGCCTGACTTTTAATACAAAAAAAAAATGCTTTACTTCCTCAATTTCACAATTTAATAAACAGACTTATTGGCTCAGCATGATACACCAGATCTTGAAGCACTCACAGGCTTTGAGTACCCAACAACATTGTAAAAGATGGTTAGCTTGCTACTAACTAGGATTCCCTGAAAACCACCTGCAGAAGAAAACCAAACACCCCATTTTGAATGAATTATAAGCTCATTTTTCTGTACCATTGAAAAGATTCCTTTGATTTAATATTTCATAGTTTATATTTTCATTCATTTCCTAATGCCATGTTTTTAAACAGAAAGCAAGTATGAATAATTGCCTATAAACATGCATTAGATGTGCACTAATATTTTCAAATTCTTTTGTAAATTGCTAAGAAGCAAGAATCCTGGATGTTTGACTAGAGTGTTCTGTCTTAAAAGAAATTAAAAGACTAAAGTGTAAGTGTATTCCTACCAAATATAAAGAAAGAGCCCTGCCACTCCAATTTTCTCTAGTATGGCATGTCATTATTCTGAATTGTGATCTTATGGAATTTAAAACACTTAACTTGATTTTTACTGATACTTTTGCAATGGTAGAATTGTGCACACCTTCCATCTGTCTGTTTACCACTGGAATTGGTGATGTGTTTAAGGTTCTTTTTTCTTTTGTCTCCATTTTAGAACCATGCTGTTTACTTTTTTTTGTAGAATTTTAATGGTTCTTTGTAAATTTCTAATATCAGTCCTTTCTAGCTGGTATTTCATACTGTCTGTGGATAATTTTTCTACTCACATAAAAACAAACCATTACTTTTAATGAAATTCAGTTTATGAACTTCTATTTTTATGTAGCTCCTTATATCAAGCATTGTTGTTTCAAAAGTCATTGGAGGACCCAAGAACTTTTAGTTTTGGAGTTTCATTAGTTTCTCTGTTTATTCATGTCTGTGTTTACATTTAGTTATCTTCTGTTAAGTATACAGACTATTTGAATGAACACTTTCATTATTTGAATAAATACATTTTTACTTATTTGTTTGTTTATTTATTTATTCTTCTCTCATATATTTCCCCTCCTTTCTCTCTGCCTAGTTCCCCTTTCCCTATCTTCTCCATTTCTCTTCAGAAAATAGCATGCATCCAATGTATAGCAACCAAATGTTTATTTGTATACCATACAATATAAGTAATATATATAATACTTTATCTGAGAAATCTACATATATCTCTTTTCATGGATTAAAATAGAGTAAGAAAATCTGATTTTCTTGTTTTTATTTCTCATTATTTTATTTATTATTAGTCTTAAATATCATTTTCTTTAGAGTATTTTAAAATTTCAGCTCCTCCAAAGGTAAGATATTAAAAACTATTACTTTTCCTTGTATTTCATGCTTATGGGTCTTTTTACCTATATGCATTATCTGTGCACCACATGCGTGCAGTGCCCACTAAAGCTAGAAAAGGCATCAGATCCATTGTACCTGGAGTTACAGACAGAGGTTAACTTCTATATATGTGCTGGCATCTGAATCCTGGTCCTGTGCATGAAAAAACAAATGTTCTTAACAACTAAACCATCTCTCCAATCTTAAATATATGGTGGCTTATGTTGTGCTTTTTTTTTTTTTTTTTTTTTTGATTTTACCCCTTATCTTTAACTTTCTGTTCTATGTTGTACAATAGATGAGGTCTTGTGTCTAAGTTTATATTTATTGCTTTTATAATTACTGAATTTACATGTCTGTGTTTCTTGGGAGAAGTGGGGAGTTGTTGTTTTTTATGTGACCAAGAAGAGTTGTTGAACTTTTAGATCTTTATTTAATTATTACATATATAGCTGATGTGTTTCAAACTCTTTATATAGGAAGTGTATTTTAAAAGTTAATGTTCAATATCTGCAAAACCAAAGTACTAATGTAGTGTAAGTTGAGCTATGGAAAACACCTCATGAAAGAGTTTGTAATTAACCAGATCTTCTGTTTTTCCTTCCCAAGGCACTATATGAATGTAGAAATACTTTTATTTATTGGTCCGTTCAGAGGAGAGCTTGTAAAAGGCCCACAAGGCAGCATATCTCTGAGTAGTAATCAAGATAAAGGCAAAGATTTTACATAAACATACAGAGGTAAAGAACTGTAAATTTTTTTTGGTTATTATAACTTAACAGCAACTTGCTAACTGGTCTTCTTTAGTTCCTAAAGTAAGCCTATGCTCACTGCATATGTCAGATGAGTAGACTCTCTAAACATTCATGGCAATGCACATCATGAAATCACCTCACACTCTGAGAAGAGATACAAAATATAGATCTCACACTGCTATCCATTAAGTCATGGGGTTCAATGACTTCTCTAACTTAATTTTTTTCCTAACTTGCTGAGACAAATCTTCATAGCATTGAGCCATCATCTTCACTCCATCTGCTTGTATTGACTACTATAAATGTTAATCCCACTGCCATTTATAATCCTGCTATTTTCTTCTAGTAAAAGCTGAGAATGACAGAACTCTAAAGGCACCAAGAATCCTTTAGAAGAAAAAATAGGCAAAAAAACTTGGATCACCAAACACTTGAGATAAAACACAACAAAGGATAATAATGGTGGCTTTCAAAGCATCTTCACCACTTAAAGTGATATTTGCACTATGAACTCAGCATTTTATTGAAGAATCACTTGATAACAAAAGATTTGAAGAGACTATACAAGCTACCTGTGTGTTACATCAGAACATTAATTTAGATTAATATATTTCCTGACATAGTTGTAGAAACTTATGAGTCTATGATAGTTTGTTATGGTTCTCCCAAGAAATTAGCACAAAGTATATTAAACAGTAGATTTTTATTGTGTAGAAGTTCTTTCAAGTTAAAGGTCTGAGGGCAATGATCAGTATGTGTATGAAGAAAAAAAATTTTTTTGAGGCTACCAGTGGTTTGATTTTTTTTCTCTGTGTGTGCTTTTACATAGTCTTTCTCACTTACATATATGTTATAATTTTCTCTTCCTACAAGGAAACCAATAATAATGATTCTAATCCCACTATAATGAACTCATGTCAATATAATTAGTTTTTTAAAGACATCTATAAATAAAATTTCAGTAGAAGACATTTTAATATACACTGTTCATATAAAAAGTTTAGTGGGAGAATCTATTTGCCTATAATACTATGTATTTTACTTTCATTGAGTGTTTGAAAAATGAGATTACCAAATAGTAAAGTAAGACAAAGAAAAAACAAATGAAATGGTTTATATTAAATACAGACTCTAGCAATATTTGCTTGAACACTTAAAGGCAAACTTAAAGGAACACTTAAAGGAAACAAATGCCCTATACTTTGCATTCACACACTATAGTATGGCTCAGAACTCACGCAGTTATAAACATAGAAGTTACCCAGACATGATTAATGTAATGGGTTAGTATTCAACCATATCATGGAAGTATCTTTGAATTATTCGGCCAACAATGAAGTAACAGTAGAGACTATTCTCTCAGGATTTCATTGAGTTAAAGAGTAAAGCATAGTTCCTTATATCCACTTTGAAGTCTAGAGACCTGGCACTGAATCTGTCTTCCTATAATTTTAGCACACAAAACATTGTGGTTTAGTGTCCAGGTCTTGTTTCATGTCATCCCAATATCATCTTCCTTTGATTACTTCTACTATAGAATTTGATATTATTAAGTTCTTAAAAAATAAACTGATGCATGTATATGCATCATGTATAACTGTGTTCCAATAGGAAACAAGTAAAGAATAGATATACAATTGTGTGATCTGATCTTCCTTAGTATAACTTAAAAATCATTTTTAGTAGAGTTCTAGGTCTTTAATTTATGGAAAAGGCTTATCTTTCAGAGATGACTTCAGAAACACATCATATTCACACATTTCCCAGAAATTATATTATATTTATTTTAAAGTGTAAGATTTTCTAAAATAAACTTGTCTTTGCTGTGTAAAAATATATACTTCCTTCACCTACTGTCATTTAAAACTTTCAACTGTTGTGGCTATGGTTTTGGATATAAATAGGAACCAACAATGGTATGATTGTACTGCCATATTCTTCACTGCCACTGCTATACCTTACTCTGAAGATGGACTATCACTTATGTGATTTAACATAACAAGCCATATCATGCCCTACTAGGATGCAAATTGGTACAGAATTTTTAAGGTGGAATTTATATGTCAATAATTGAAATATTTGACTTGAAATTGGGATAGATAATAGTAAAATTTCCTCCAAATCTCTGACAAATTATAATATACACTAATATAAGAAACTATATTTTCAAAATTTTAGTGTTATCAGTGATTAATTCTATGATTCTCAAACAGAAATTATTGATATGTTAATCTTACCTTTAATACTTCTTACATGTTTATTGGTCATTAATATTTTGATACCTTAATTTTCACATTTGCATTATTTCCCCTTTTGAAAAGTTTTTGTAGTCTTATTCTCCTATACTTAAAAGAGAGTAAGTAGATCTGTGAAATTTGAGAGTATTTCTACTTTACACTAAATAATTTTAGTGGAAATAAAATGATATTTTAATATTTAATATGCTCTAATTATTCCAGTTGATTTTCTTCATTTATTCTGATTTAGTTGTTATATTAATATATTATAAATAATTATTTTCATTTTTCATACCTTTATTGGTTAAATGCCATTGTATGAAATAGCAAATAATGGGATGAGGAGTGAATTAGTTACTTTCTCACATTTCTGACTGAATATCAAATAATCATCAATCAGGAGTAATAAATATTGTATTAGGTCATAGTTTGATGGCATAACAGGTCCACGGCAGCTAGGGTTATGACTATGGTCAGTAATGTGGGCAGCATAGCTCAGTGAATTTTCAGGGATCAAAAAAGCATTAAGAGAAACCGTTCTGGGGATGAGACCAGGTGATACCTTATAAATTCTCCCACAGTGAGCTAATTTTGTCAACAATATCTCACCCTTGATATGTCCCACAATTTCTCTGATAACTTTATTAGCTGGAGTACAAGTGTTCTAATATATGAGGCCCACAGCTTAAGGCTTGCATGTGAAATGTCATCTTTAGTGTTATATTTTGCTACAGCTAAAGGTGAATTTGACAGCCCATGTTAATTAATTAATTAATTAATTAATTATCTATTTTGTTTTTATTTTATTCCAGGCAAGGTCTCTGTATGTAACCCTGGCAGTCCCTAACTCACTCTGCAGACCAGACCGTCCTTGCACTCATAGAGACCAACCTGCCTCTGCTTCATAAGTGCTGATACTAAAGGCATATGCCAACATCTTCTGGTTCCTTTTATTTATTAGTTTCAGAAAATACGCAGAAAATGTAAATGGGTTAGTCATTTGCTCTATTAGCAAGTGACTTTATTTTCTTTCAGGTCTTTTTGCCATATATTAGAGATAAACAATGTGTAAGCAATGTGCTTACACAACTACAGTTGTGTAAGATTAGATATACTGGACATTTTAGTGAGGCTGCAGTGCTCCACAGTGCTCTCTGAGCTTTACCATGCTGCCCAAGGATGACAAGAAGAAAAAAGATGCTGGAAAGTCTGCCAAAAAAGACAAAGACCCAGTAAGTAAATCTGATGACAAGGCCAAAAAGAAGTGGTCCAAAGGCACAATTTGGTACAAGCTGAACAATCTTGTCCTGTTTGACAAAGCTACATACGACAAACTCTGTAAGGAAGTTCCCAACTATAATCTTATTACCCCAGCTGTGGTCTCTGAGAGACTGAAGATTTGAGACTCCTTGGCCAAGGCAGCCCTTCAGGAGCTACTTAGTAAAGTACTTATCAAACTGATTTCAAAGCACAGAGCCCAAGTCATTTACATCAGAAACACAAAGGGTGGAGATTCCTCAGTTGCTGGTGAAGATGCATGAACATTCACCAGGTTCAATCAGCTGTACATTTCAGATAATAAAACTATATTGAATAAAAAAACCACAAAACCAAAACAAACAAAACAAAAAAAGATTAGATATACTACAAGTTATTGCACATTCACAGGAACAAAATCTTGATATAAAGCTAAATTAGAAAGTATAACATAGAGTGACATTGATTAGTTAATCTAGTCATTCAAATAAAATTAGTATAATAATTCAATTATATCTTATTATATAATCATATTAGAATAATTATGTATAAATAAATGATTTAAATATATATTACAGTTATATTATAATAATTTATATTGATTAATATTTAATATTAATCCAAATAAAGCTACATTGTTTTTGTATCAAGCAAAGACTTAAAAAACTCCTTACTTAAAACTTTGTGTACAAATATAAGCATATATTTATATATAAATGTATTATATATTTTAATATATTTGTATATAATATAATAAATAAATATAATAAATAAATATATAATATACAAATATTGTATATATATATAAACATATATAAATACATAATATGTATATTAGATTCAAATTAGATTGGGTTACAAGCATTTTAGTTTTTAAAGAAAATGACTTGTTCGACACAAAACCATTATTTATTAAACATTTATATGCTATAGCTCAAGTGTTTAAGCTTTAGAAGGACTAACCCACTCTTGCATGTTCCTGAATCTCTATAGAATATCTCTGAGGCATAAAATAACATTTCTGACCTACAGATGAAGAAACTAAGGAAATTCAACAAAGTAACACCTGCTAATGGTTTCATAGCTAATGGGGGCAGATTTGCTAGCAGTCAATGGACACAGTTTCAGCCTATGTGATATAAACCTTCTCTGGCTCAGAAGACTGGAGTGGTAGTGTGTTCTTCACAAAGAAAATCTCTTATATCTTAAGCCAGGTGACTTATGTTTTCCCTTTCTCCAATTTCAAGCAGTTTGATTTTATGACAAATTATCTCTTATCCTACATAAAAAGTAACACATTCTTCAAGTTATATAATTTTTAAAATCAAGAAATTAATTACATAACATATGTAAATGAAAGTACCATTTTTATGTGGGGTGTAGATGGCTACTACCTTGAGTTCTTCACTCAAGTTCAAACACAATGTCCCTTTAATTTTAAAAATCATTTTTCTTTTACAATATTATAGGACATATATTTATAAATACTATTCATAATATAGTATATATTTATGCATAAATATTATGCATAAATATATATTATGTATAAGTATATAATACATAAAGTGTAAAAGTCTCTCGCTTGCTCTCTCTCTCGCTATATATATATATGTATATATATATATATATATACATATATATATGTGTATATATATATCTATCTCAAATGCATGTATTATAGTTCTGGAAATGTCTAATGACTACATATTACACTTCAGTAGTATTGGGATGAATATTTTATAAAAACTAAATTCTTAATTAAACTTTTCTATGCTGGAAAAAAGCAGTCATTTTCAGTCTCATTTGAAATTGTTTTATTTTTAATCTTTCATCAGGTAACATACCCCAGAGTGGAACAAAAGATTATGTATTTGAGAGTTGACAATATTTTAGAAAGTATCAAGGGTTTATAACCAAAAAATAGATCACCAGCCCCTAAAGCGATTAGCCAATATGTCTTGTCAAGTCAGTCCCAGGGTAAATAAATGATCAATTATAAGGTGAGGAATGGACCTGAAGGCAGAAAAATGTTTTCTGAAAAATTAACATAATGAACATCTTCTGAGATAAGATTGCATAGGCTGAAAATACTATTTAAAAGATATCACATGCCATTCTATTATTTCAGATTTATAATCTGAAAATTATTTATAAATACTGTAATATATTGTTGACAAAATCAAAACATAATTGATTTTATTGGTTAATTTTAGAGTATGCTCTTTTAATTTTATTCTAAGTCCTTTGGGAGATGCAGGGTTGCTGAAGACTAAAACCAGGGTTTTGAAAATTCTATTCAAACACAACCAAGGAGAGACATACATGTTTGGTCTTATTTTGTAGGTCGGCTCTCTGTGATCTCAGTCATGAGATTTTATATTTTTCATAGACTTCAGCATATTTATCCTCTTACTAAGAAACAAATAAAACATGTTCATTTTCAGTGGTAAGAAAATGAATAAATGAAACCCTGTCAGGACACAATGTGTCTAGATATTTGAAGTTTAATGTAAACATTTTAATGTATAGGTCTATTCCACTACTCTTTATTCCTGAAATTTCATTGTTTTTACAGGCTACACTGTCATTTATTTGAAATAATTTCTACACCTCATTTTAATTTAGCTTTAAATGATTTTTTGCTCTTTTTCATCCATGGATTATAGACAAATACATTGTTTCAAATACTTGATTTCCTCCCCCACCAATATGTTAATATTTTGATTTTTAGTTTGTATCCTTTTGGTATACTTTCCTTTATTTTGTTGATATTCTATCACTCAGTGAGACTTCATGCCCACTTCTAGGACTCATCTTTAATTTCTTTTGGTTGCGCTGGTTATTTTGTCAACCTGAAAGGCTAGAGTCATCTCAGAAGAAGGATTTCACTTGAGGATTTGCATCCATCAGATTATTCAAATGGCAAGTTTGTGAGGACAATTTCTTGATTAATGATTAAAATGATTGATGTGTGAGAACCCAGCTCACTATTGGCAATACCACCCCTGGGGAGATGTCTTGGGAGTTATAGGAAAGGCAGGTGAAATATGATTCCAAAGTCAAGCCAATAAGAAGCAATACTTCATGGGCTCTGCATTAGGTCCTGCCTCCACATTCCTGTTTTCAGCTCCTGCCTGGCTTTCCTTCATGATGAAATGTAAGGTTTAAGATGAATTAAATAAATTATTTCCTCCCCACGTTGCTCCTTGTCACAGTCTTAACCACTGCACAAGAATGCAGACTAGGACACTGGGACTGTAGAAATGTCTTAGCGGTCTAAAGAACTAAATGCCTTCCCTTCTACAGAACCTGGGTTTTGATTCCACGATGCAGATAAAGTAGTTCCCAACCTGATGAGAGCTCCCAAATATTATGTTAGGTACACACACACACACACACACACACACACACACACAAACATGACACATACTGTGATGTTGCCTAAAGTAGTCTTTACTAATGAGTATTAGAGATTATTTTTTACTTTTTTATTTATAACTCATTTGTAGGTAGTGAGATTATGAAACATTGTGCAGTATTTGTGGAATTATTTCCTTCTGTCTTTAATCATGCTCATTATTTAGTAAATCTTTGTAATTTTGAGCTTTTCTTATTAGGTATAAACATATATGAATAGTTTATTTTCTAGAATAAAGTTGAGTATATTTTTCTGAAAAACTTCACTTTATGTTGAAAAGTCAGTTTTGTGGAATGTTAAGCTGCATTATGGAGTCTGGCGTATGAGTATCGTAGTGTATGCTTATGTGTGCATGTGTTTGTGCATGTTCCTGTGAAATTCATGTCAGATGATTCTCCACATTATTCTTTAAGAAGGGCTTTCTCTCTGAACTTGTAGCTACCAATTCCGTAAAACTGGATGGTCAGTGAACTACAGAGTTCATTCTATCTCTAATCTCTCAAAACAGGGGTTTTTCAATTGCATGAAGTCATATGTGACCTTTATTTGAGTGCTGAGGACTCAATCCAGAGCCCAGCATTTGCTTACGAAACACTACCAACTGAGATCCTTCCTCACACCTTCCCTGCTCTTGTTCCTTAACTTATGTTCATTAAAAGTAAAATTTTCTTTAAACAAATGATCAATTTGTCTCTTTGATTGCTTTATTTTTCATTGACAATATTCATATTTTCTCTAAGTATTAAGAAATATCATATTACACTTTGTATACTGTTTTTCTCATTTTTCTGACTCTGAGTTCAGCAATCTTACTCTTTATAATGCACAAACATGCAGGTTAGTTATAAAAGCTACACTTTTTGGAAGAATTAAAGAAAGAAAACTACATCAGAGAAGTCAATAATCATAATTATGATACAGACAGCTATGCGACTGACTTATATACACATCTCTAGAAAAGCACTTATACCATTCTTTAGGTCATTGTCCCTTTCTTTTTGTGTGAATAAGATTTCTGTTGTCATTTATTCATTAAGGAATAATTTTCATGATTTTCTTTACTCAATATATTTTTATTATACTATAGAGTATGCATGTGTGAGGGACGTGATTTTGTGTTTATGTGTTTTCATGACATGATATACTTGTGGACGTTACATAAAAATTTGGGATGTACATTGTTTTTTATTTCACTATGTGGGTTCTGGGAATTAAACTCAGGATGCTGGGCTAGGAGCCAAGCACCTTGCCAGATGAGCTATCTCATCTATTCAACGTATTATTTTTTATTTTATGATAATTTCAACGCTTAGTTATGCTCTGTGTTTCTCCATTGCATTGCTACAGTTATTCATTCCAGTGTTCTAAGAACCAATTTAATAATCACTTTTCTTAATCAGCTTTAATAAAAAGAAATAGATGTCGCCATCATTTAAAAACTGATAGGCCTTTATAAAGAACATGTAAGAGCTGTGGTATTGTTCAATTGCAACACTTCATTTTATACACTGCTCCAACGTCTAAAACATCTTTTAAAAATTTACAAACTGATTAACTGGAAGCTATTGGTTTTGAAACAAATACGTCCTTTTAAAACTTGGTACCTTTTTATTATTAATTTCATTTTTGAGATTACAATATAATTTTGTATTATTACTTTTCTTGCCCCTGAACTCTCAAATATACTCTTCCTTGCTCTCTTTCAGATTCACCGCCTGCTTTATATTAAGTGTTTTTTTACATACATATATTCTAAATAAGTAAAGAGAATTGCTCAGTCTGTATAAAATACCAAAAGAAAACACCTGTTTTTATGTGTCAGTTCCTCTCACTCCAACTGTGTGTTTCTTTTCAAGTCATTTTATATGTCAGTAATAAATACTTAAACAAGTTATGATTTTACAAAATAGAAAGAGAAAAAGTCATGGGGGGGGGGATGTAGCTTTTAGATCCCTGGGAGAGCTGCATGGAGATGTGGGGGTGAAAATAACCAAAGCATGTTGTGTAAATTTATGAAAAAATGAAAATATAGTGCTCTTCCTAGTACAGGAGTAGGTGTATAGTAAATCTCCAGTGATCAGTAATCTTTAATACATACCCTTTAAGTGAAGTATTCTACTACAACAGTTTACTTAAAATGATCTCATAATTTAATATTAAATAAATACTGTAAGTAAAGACTGAAGAGAAATAATATTTGTGCTCTTCAAATCTTGCTACTTGCATTTCAATTATAGTTAGACATAGTTCTGATGTGTTTCACTTTTCCTTGAACAGTAAAATACGTTTTATTATATCCACTCTTTATAACAATGTTTCATTATTTTTGTGAGAAGTATATTAACTGCATACTTAATGTTTTAAAATTGATATGAATGTTAATTTTGATTTAATTCACTGTTCCAATCATGGCCTATTGTACTCAGCTAGATAGACTTTCAAAACCATAAGTTAGAAAACAATGTTCTAATAATTAAAGTTTACCTATAGGTCCCATTACGTTTGTAATAAAGTCAATATTCTTTTCAGTGGGTACATAGCCCAGAGGATACATGTCTCTGCAGTGGTCTTGGAGGCATTTTTAACTCAGTTCCTTTTTTAATTCATCACATGCCTTTAAAGTTTCTCTGGCTTTGGCATTCTCAATAAGAAAACTGGGGCTAGAGAGATGGCTCAGCAGTTAAGAGCACTGACTGCTCTTCCAGAGGTCCTGAGTTCAATTTCCAGCAACCACATAGTGGCTCACAACCATCTGTAATGGGATCTGATGCCCTCTTCTGGTGTGTCCAAAGACAGCTATAGTGTACTCATATACTTAAAGTAAATATATCTTTAAAAAAGTAAAAAGCAAAAAAAAAAAGAAAAAATCTTTTTCTCACATTAAAGGTTTTTTTTTTTTTTCCTAGCTCAATTGTAATATTCATTTTTGCTGTTCCACTCTGAATCTTTCAATGTTCTACTTGTCCTTATCTTGGCACTATATTTATGTTTTCTATGTCTGCATCATATATTTGCTACTTTAATTGTGATATTTAAAAGTGGAATTGGTTGCCAAAGATTGAAGCATATGTAAAACTTTTGTGTATTACTCAAAGAAAAAGAAACATTCATTTATTTATTTGCTTAATGCTATATGAAAAGAATAATTAATTTTGCAACTTCCATTTTTGGGAAACTGAAATAAAATTTTGTTAGATAAAATAAATTCATATTCATATGTGTATATGCACATACATTCATTCATACATACATTCATGCATGGAGAGTGTGATTACAAGAAGCCTACTTAACAAAACCTCATTAGATTTTAAACTAGTTTTCTATTTTATAATGTGCTGTTAACATATTTTAAATAACATATTTTATGGTGTAAGATATTTTTTTATGATTGACATTTAATGATCAGAAGGTAAAACTTGGAGAACAATTATGTTTTCCCTTTTCCTTAGAAAATAATCACAATTGAATATATATATATGAAAAGACAGCTCAGTGGTTAAGACTACTTGGGTTTGTGTTCTGCCATCCACATAGTGGATCATAGCTATCTGTACTGAGGATTGCATATCTCTTGTGAATTCTGTGGTCACTTGTTACCCATTTAGTTCACATATATGCAGACTAAATAAGTCATATATATAGTGAGTAAAGAAACCTTAAAAATATCAATTTACTACTTTAGTTTTAGAAATAATTAAACACTGAATACTCACAAAAATTATATTTTTAAAAGTCAGTAGGTTGTTTTTTTTATTTTTTTTATTTTTTTTTATTTTTATTTTTTTGGTTTTTCGAGACAGGGTTCTCTATGTAGCACTGGCTGTCCTGAAACTCACTCTATAGACCAGGATGGCCTCGAACTCAGAAATCCACCTGCCTCTGTCTCCCAAGTGCTGGGATTAAAGGCGTGCACCACCACTGCCCAGCTAAAAGCCAGTAAGTTAATACAAGGATATTATTTGACTTATATTAGGAAATTTGTATTTCTCAAAAATGTATGAATTCAAATGAGTGAAAAGTGTCTCCTGTTTATTTAAAAAAATGCTTTTCAGATAAAAAACCTCCTGAGAATATGAATATATTTTCTGCCATTGACATTGGTTTAATATTGAGGACATAGCAGCCTTGGTCCTCAGAGAGAAACCTTTGATAGCTGCAAACAGGAAACAATGTTAAATATGAAAATGGGTGATCACTAAGCACTAAGAAACCTGTAATTATCTTGGTGAATGCTTGGCTTCCTAGACATTATAAATTTGCTCTTGAAGGGTCATTATATAGATATCAGTACTATAAGGGGAAACTAAATAGACAAAAGTCATCTCTGGAAAACATGCATACCTATAGATAAAACTGAAATGCATATGCAATACCTTATAGGTTAGAAAGTGTTTTATTGACTTTATTGGTAAGTTGACTTTAGGTATCTAGAAATAAATTAGAGATTTCTAGAAGGGGAAATAAGAATACATAGCAGACGAATCTAGGTGGGATGGTGGAGTCTGATTAAGCAAAGCTTTGTACAGTATATAAAGAGACATACATTTCTTCATCCCAAACAAAAGAATATGCAGGTGATAACATACTCGTGCATCAAGATATTATAATATGCCATCAGGTGAGTAGGTGGGGGACCAATCTCTTATTTCTATGAATGATACCTTGAAGTTGTCAAATGACAACAAAATTTGGGGAAAGTGAACCAATTATAAATTCATAGGTTATGAACACGTCTTTGATTTGTCATGAATTATAAGAAATAATTGATTTTTTTTTGTGCAAATTAGATCAATGGAAAGAGGCAGCAATCTTTCAACCAAACCTTGCAGAGTAAGGTTGAACATGTCAAATTGTAGATGTAACTGTACTTCTGATCTAGATCCAGGAAAGAATTTTGTTAAAGCATGAAAGTCTCCAGATCCAGGTTAGGAATGTTGAAGGTACTAAGATGAGAGAGGTAAGGTATAGAGTCTTTTTCTCACAGGATCCTGAAAGAAGGGCCTGCAACAGATCCCTTGTTTTTGGAATAGTGATACAAAACAGCGAGATGATGCATTGTTATTGTTTAAAGTAAAAAAAAAAAAATAATAATTAAGGTAATTTACAAGAGGACTTTCAAGGAACAGATAGAAAAAATCTTTGTAGGGAATGATGTAAATTTCACATTGAGTAAATATTAGGTTACTTTTCATTTTTTAAAAAAGATTTTAAAATCAATTCCATGAGGGGAATATATATGAAAGTAATGTGTTCTGAATCTTCGTCCCACTTCTACCACCCCAAATTCTCCCAATTTTAATAATATTTTGATAACTTTTTCTCAACCAGAAATTTCTGCTAATTGGTAACATTATCAGAAATTTATTTTTCAGACAGATGCACTTATTTATGAGTCAGATTATAAGTAGTTAACTGTATATATGTATATATATTTGTATATATATGTTTTATATATATACATATATACTTATATATAAACATATGTGTATATATACTTATATACACATATAAAGGTATACGTTATATAAATCATATACATATATAAAGGTATTTGATTAAACAAATTTGTTCTGTGAATAATTAACCAACTGGTTTTTATTGTTACCTGAACTGTTAAATAATTTGCACTTGAGTTTTTTCAAATTATCAAACACTAAATAAACCTTTAAAGAGTATCTTTTCCTTTGCCACATTTACTGATTCTTGTTTCATTCTGAAATTATCTGAAAATAATTCCTAAGGGAATTAAACATTGAATATGAATATGAATTTCAGCATAAAAGAAATCAGCTGTTATTTAAGAATACTTACTTTTAACATTAGAAATTGGTCTCCTAGCTTCAGAAGTAGCAAGTTTAAAGAAAGGTTTGTGGCTGTTTTGGGAAGCAATGTGCTTTTAACATCGCTGCAGTAGTGAGGCTAGCCCTCCGCATTTCTGCAGAATATTTTGGGTGATAGTAAATATGACTCTAAGTACTCTATATTCTCAGTTGTTTGACAGACTGTTATGTCTCTTCTAAGCCTAATACATAAGCATTATTGTGGTTTGAATATGAGTCACTCGCAGGCTCCCGTATTTAACCCTTTTTCTTCAGCTGCTAGAAGTGTCTTGCAAGGCTGTGGAATATTTAGAGAGTGGAGGAAGTGAAAATCTGGAGACAGATCTTGAAATTAGATACCCTGACCCCACTTCCTGTCCATTCTGCTTCGTAACCTCAGAGATCATGTGGCTCAACTATTTGCATTCCTGTCATTATGATTTCCCCCCTAGAGTAGTAAGTATCACTGAAACCATTATCCTGAATAAGCCCATAACTCTAATGTTACTTGCAAACATTTGTTCACACAAAAAGAAAAATAATGGATATTGACTTTAAATAAAACCAAAAAGAAAATAAATGAAAGAAAATTGATAAAACTAAGCAAAGAATTATCCATGGTGATAATCACTGTGTAGACAAATTAGGCAGGGTTAAGGGATATGATATACCTTTAAGGTAGTTGTTATTATTTTATAAGTGTCTTAGTCAATGTTCTTTGCTATGCAACTCTTGGAAACCATTTAATTAGGGCTGACTTTCGCTTCATGGATTTAGTTCATTAGCATGGCAGGAAGCATGGTAGCAAGCAAGGCAGCATATAAACAGAGAGAAGGGAGGGAGGAGAGAGAGAGAGAGAGAGAGAGAGAGAGAGAGAGAGAGAGGAGAGAGAGACAGACAGAGAGACAGAGAGAGTAAGAAAGAGAAGGAGGAAGAGGAGGAGGAGGAAGAGGAGGAGGAGGAGGAGGAGGAGAAAGGAAAGGGAGAGAGAGAGGAAAAGGGAGGGAGAGGGAGAGAGAGGGAGAGGAAGAGGGAGAGGGAGAGGGAGATAAAATGTCAGAGAGACTAGGCCTAGCTTTTGAAACCTCAAAGCCCACCTCCAGTGATACACTTCTTTCAACAAAGCCACATGTTTCCATAAAGCCACACCCCCTAATCCCTCTCAAGTAGCACCATTCCCTGAACAAACATTAAAACATATGAGCCCCATAAAACATAGCAGCCATTCCTATACAAACCACTGCAATAGATTACTATCCTTACCATATATGGCTTCTCCTCTCTCTCTCTCTCTCTCTCTCTCTCTCTCTCTCTCTCTCTCAGTGTGTGTGTGTGTGTGTGTGTGTGTGTGTGTGTGTGTGTGTGTGTGTGAATGTTTATGAAAAAGACTCACTTTTCTGCAGACTAGTTTGGAACTCCTTATGTATCAAAGGAAAGGCATTATTTTCTGAAATCTAGATATTTTTGCTATCAAGAATTTACAATGGATGGGAAATAACATTATGTAGATTTTCATGTCTATTTATGAAACTTTTGTATTACTGTAAGCAGAAGGATAAAGTGCAACTATCTTGATACATTTTATATGTGAAAACGAGATAATGATGTGAAGGAATTTATGTCTTTTTTTATAATAAGTTTTGTCTCTGAAAATCCAATCTAATGCATCTACAAAACAGTTTATATACTAATAAAATGTCGAGGATAAAAACATGAGATGGGGTTTTCCAAGTCTATAGAAGCAAACATATCAATAATACAAATTTGAACTTTGTAGATCCACAGAGAATACTATGTCTCAGTGTGTGCACAGGTATGGATATATGAATGTCAAATGCATATGCAGCAATGTGTGCTTTGTAGGAATATATTTTGGATCATATGATACTTTCTCATCTATAACACTGACAACACTGTAGGTAAATAACAGATATTAAATGATTTGATTCAGAAAGGTTTGATCCATAGTTCACGGCTTTTCATATTCCTTTCCTCATGTTTTACTTTTGTAAATATTCAGGTTATATTGACAGTCATTACGATAATTAAAACTGACAAAGTATGTTATCAAGAGTTGAAGTGTTAACAAGATGTACAGGGGAGTAGGAGTGTCTGAAACCACAGGTTCAAATGTGGAAGGGTGGCAGAGAGGGCAGTACAGGACAGGAGACAAGGAGGGAGAGATAAAACTACAGGGCCTTTGAAGTGCCATATGCTAACCCAAATATAGTAGAAGTTTCCTAAAATATTTAAAATTATGAGTGAAATTCAAGTGGAATAGCCAAATACAGGGGAGACAAAGCCACAGCTAAGTCTTTCATTAGCAAATGGAATCCCTAGTTCCAGAAATAGGTTGCATCCAAATGAATTGTTGGACAAAGGGGTACCAAAAGCTTGGAATGCCCAAGATACAATACATGAAGCTCAACAAGAAGGAAGACAAAAGTGTGGAGGCTTCAGTCCTTCATAGAACGGGGAGCAAAATACTCATGGTATGAAATACAGAGACAAAATGTGGAGCAATGACTGAAGGAAAGGCCATCCAGAGACTGCCCCACCTGGGTATCCATCCCATATACAGTCACCAAACCTGGACACTATCGTGAATGCTGGAAAATGCTTGCTGAAAGGAGCCTGCTATAGCTGTCTACTGAGAGGCTTTGCCATAGCCTGATAAATACAGAGGCAGATGCTCACAGTCAACCATTGAACTGAGCACGGGGTCCCCAATGGAGGAGTTAGAGAAGGGACTGAAGGAGCTAAAGGGGTTTGCAACCCCATAGGAAGAACAAAAATATCAAACAACCAGACACTCCCCAGAGCTCCCAGGGACTAAACCACCAATCAAATAGTACACATAGAGCGACCCATGGCTCCAGCCGCATATATAGCAGAGGATGGCCTTGTTGGGCATCAATGGGAGGAGAGGCCCTTGGTCCTTTGAAGACTTTATGCCCCAGTGTAGAGGAATGCCCGGGCAGAGAGGCAGGAGTGAGTGGTTGGGTGAGGGAGCACCCTCATAGAAGCAGGGGGAGGGGAATAGAATAGGGGGTTTCTGGGGGGGGGCCGGGAAAATGTACATAAATAAAATATCGAATAGAAGAGAGAGAGCAAAAAAGAAAATTCCTAAATAATCCAGGCTATTGCCTATTGCTAAAGCTATTTCTTGCTCTCCACAAGCTGAGTATAAGTCCCTATTGCTGAAGTCAATACCCACATATCTCATTGAACACAGAAAACTAAAGCTTGTCCTTATATAGAAACTTCACCCCAACTGACTAATTAATGTTCATGGTACCGGACGGTACTTTGTACTCAACTAGAGGAAAAAGGTGAGTACCACCCAGCTACAAACCCTTTGATTCTCAATGGTGATCTGCCTGCAAGAGTCACTAGTGCAATGGTAACACAAAACTATGGGAATAACCAAACAATATCTGATTTGAGTTAAGGCCTACCTCATACAATGAAACCCATACCAAGTGTTGCTTGATACTAGATCGGCCAGGGACTGTGCACAAAAAGAAAATAGAACTTGGCAATAAAACATATCTTTTGCATATATATTATGATTTTCCATGTTGTGTTTTCATAGGATTTCTGTGTGTGCAAATGTGTTTGTCTCTGTGTCTATAGCTATGTAAACTTTTCTTGGCATTTTTTCTATTTGTATGTTATTTTACTATTCTGCTTTGTTTTTATTTTATCTTATTTTATTATGATTTTTAGTATTCTAATGAAAGAAAGAATTAGAATGTGTGGGTTTGGATGGGAAGGTAACGAGTATCTGGGAACAGCTGAGGTAGGGAAAACTACAATCCTAATATATTTTATGAAAAAAAATCTATAGTAAAATATATAATATTTTTGATAATAAAATGGTAATATAAGTTGATGATGATTATTAATAGAATACAAACTGGGAAACTAAAATTTAGAAGTGAAGAAAAAAATTAAATACTCTGAAAACAAAATTTAGGTCAATAAATGACTTGAGTAGAAATATCAGATTATATGATTATTCAGATAACAGAAGATGACTCAGAACAGACTGAAAATGTATGGCATTGAAAATTTACTGAATGGTTCTAAATGGATCAATAAGAGACACACCAATATGCTATATGGGTGAAGGAAAAGAATAAACCTGGGATCAAGACTATGAATCTAGTGTAGTAGACATCAGATTCTGAAATTACTAAAGTGGTATCTGTAATCAAGAAGTGCCAAGAAGGAAGCGGAATGCTATTATCAGTATATGAGAAAAATGTATTCACAAAAGTTATAAAAAATAGTGAATAATAAACTAATATCATAAATGCAAATATAGAGTTTGTAATAGTGCATAAACTTTTGAGAAATACCAGTAAGGAATAACAAGTACATCTAGCAAGTGGCGAGAGATGTGAACATTTTCCTCTGGATGCTCCTTGTTTTAAGTCACTATTCTATTACTGTGAAGAACTGAGAGAGCTCTTATAAAAGACAGCATTAAAAGAGGGGGCTTATAGTTCTAAAGGTTTAGTCCATTATCATCATGACAGTGATCATGGTGGCATGCAGGCAGCCACTGGAGCAATGGCTGAGAGCTACATCATGATCTATAGAGGAAAAGAGAGAACTGGGCCTAGTTTTGAAGCATCAAAGTTTATTCCCCAATCACACACCTCGTCAAAGGCCATATCTACCCTAATAAGACCATACACATCCTAATCCTTGTATATTATTATCAATATCTTGGGGTCTTCACCAAAACCAGGCTTCACTTTTACAACTTCAAGTGATGGCTTCTCTGAGTCTCAATGCATGGATACCTTTGATACACACCTGGGATCAGAAGCGTTCTTCAGCCATGAAGAAAGATTCCACAGCCTCTTTCTTGAAATTTTGACTCTGAAATCTGCCAAGTTCTGTTAAATGCTGGGCCTTGAACATGGTCAACTCCTTCAATTATATCTGTATGAGCCTTTTGTTGTGGATAGTTTACGTCACTGCCTAAGGTTTTCTTTAATTCCTTTTCACAAGTTGAAAGCTAAGCAGGGTGGGGTCTTGTTCTGGTGTCACCATTCCTTTTATTATATTTAGATCCAAGCTTTGCTCTAAGCGTTTTTATCTACTAGAGAATCGGACATAGGTCTTTTGTACTCTCTGGTGCTCCCTTTCTCTTCAAACCGTACATTTTATAGTTTTTCTTGCGCAACCTGCTCTTTTTCATTATAGATCTGCATTAGAGTGACCACTAATAACCACATGACAGAGTCAATACTAGACTGACTTGAAATCTCTGGCAATGCCATTAATCCAGAACTCTTCAATGTAGCCACAGAAGTATTTTTTGAACAAGAACAAAAAGTAGCCACATTCTTCACCAAAATATCACAAACATCTCTAAGCCACTTATGAACATTCTTCTTCTCTTAAACCTCTCGCCCTGTTCTTTCATAATCTTCAATGCTATCAGCACCACTGTCTTTTATGCCTTTAATAGTATGGTCTATCAAGCTCTGCTTAAAGCGTTCAACTGCTTTCCTAACCCAAACCCCACACTCTACCAACATTAGCATCGTTAAGTCTTTCATAGTAATACTCTACTATCTTATATCAACACCCTCTGACAAGAGTTTTCTAAGAGCAATGTGATCAGTCAGCCATGGACTGAAATCTGACAACCTATGACCTTCATTCTATCTTTCTTTCAGATATTTTATCATAGTCAAACAATTCTGGCTGAGAAATTTTGAAGAGTTTATTTCATGGATCACATTTATAGCCATTAGTTTATTTTCTACATTATTTGAATGTTGTGATATTTCAGCTCAAATTGACCAATTATTATAAAAGACAGAATCCTTTTTGTAATTGTAATGGATAATTCTGAACATGGATTCTGAATAGACATTTTCTTCAACTATAAGAAGACAAAGCAATGTTCACTTATACCAGTTTATAATTATTATACAATATTCACTCAGTAAAATGAATTGCAAATAATATTGATTTCATAAATCACCAATAAAAAATAGTTGCATTTTCTTTATCTACTATGGATAATGATACTTTCATAGCAATATCTTCCCGTATAATTGAAAAGACTAGCAGCATTTTACAATAATGTTATATGTGCCTGCCTTGCCATATTAAAATGTTCATTTCATAGTCAGTAACAGATGCTTATTTTGTTTTTAGATATTTCCAAGCACATAATAAGCACTTAATCTTTGTTATTAATAAATAAACGGAAAAGGTGGCTCGAGACCACTACCTGCTAGAGTAGATATTAAAGTTTCATCAGTTCTTTACATAAAGACAGATTTTTATTATCTGTAAACACAGCACTTGATAGAATACTTCTCTGCATGAAATTGATGTCCTGCAGTAATGGTAAAAGGAAGTCGCAAACTCTGCCAGGCTTTCATATTCAAAAATTAAGTATTTTAAATGCTTTACCTGATTTATTTTACTTCTTGCAGAACAGGAAAAGTCATCCTAAGTACTTCTTGCAAAATAATCAATTTTATTTAAATTTAAATCAATCCCCTATTTTATGAAAATGTCCAATACTGTAATTAAGTGAAAGAAAATATAAATGTATAAAAAATTATTCTTTGACTTTTGGCAAGTTAATATAGAAGGTACCCTAGGAGAAAGGATCGATGTTTTAGAAGGAAGATATAATTCATGATTATCCAATTGGAAAACACATAGTAAACAAGGGTATAGATATTTTATCTAAGATAAACATGATAAATGAATCTAGGTAATATTAATTTAAATAAAAGTATTCTAATTACTTCTTTGTGTTTTTGAAATATAATAACATTATAGAAATAGCATCATATCAAAGGAATGAAATTAGCCTAATAAAGTCTAATTCCTTACATAAGATTAAAAGGAGCAGAATTGGAGATTTAAAAATTTGTTAGAAAACACAGCATAAAATTTATATTCAAACCATTTAGTTTTTCAGTAGATGTAGTTTAATAAAAGTGATAACCTTTGTCTTCATTTTCCCAGCATAACATATCACTGCATTTTTCAATGACGTGCTAGTTAAAAGCAACACTGAATTCCTACTTCTGCAGCATGTGTTACATGACATCAGTTATTTCCAT
Source organism: Rhynchomys soricoides (assembly GCA_019843965.1). NCBI lineage: Eukaryota > Metazoa > Chordata > Mammalia > Rodentia > Muridae > Rhynchomys > Rhynchomys soricoides. The sequence goes on from JADRCH010000243.1 coordinate 7,126,931, forward strand.
GCCCAGGTTACTGTTCTATGTTTGAAATGTTAACTAAAGTGCTTCAAAATTCAAGTTGAATGTGGATTTCATCATGGAGGAGCTTAAGCTCCTCAGGAGAAAGTAGCACTCATTTCGGTTACATACAGTCATGCACTGTGCATCTCAAGGCCAGATCTTACCTTGGATCTGTGAGTGTAACATGGCAATGGCAAAGCCTTCGCCTTTAGAATCTAGTATTAGCTAGGAATGTACTAAACATGTATCAGGTAAGATGTTTCTCACACACTTGCTCTTTTGTGAGCCACCAGAAATCATTCTCCTGACATTCTCTCACCTCATGTCACCAGATAACAACAGCAACAACAACAACAGCAACAACAACAAATATTTAATGAATTCTTTAACAGTCTCCATTTAAAAATTCTTTCAAGTCACAGCACAGGAAAAGGATGGAACTCTAGATATTCTTGTGCACTAAAGGCCGCCAAATATAGGGAATTAAATACATACAGGGTCATGGGAAAGTAAAGAAGGAATAGATCCTAGTTTATAAGGCAATGATATGCAAAATGCAGACAGGGAGCTAACCCAGCAATAATTACCAAAGTGGGGAACAAAAACCAGCGACAGAGAATTCACACATTCTCAGCTGCATCTGTGGGTCAGGGATCAGACATGGCAGTCACAAAACCATGACAATTCTGTACTACAGAATCATAAGGCTGATGCCTGCTCACAAAGACATATTCTCAGCTTCAGCCTACAATTACACATCAATACTTGCAAAGATAAATACTCAGCACAAACATTGTTGCAGTAACACTTCCTGTTGGCTAGTCGGAAATACCGGAAAGAAGGACAAAGGCCTTTTCTATCACAATTGTCTTTATAATTTAAAAAGATCTCTCTCTCTCTCTCTCTCTCTCTCTCTCTCTCTCTCTCTCTCTCTCATCTCTCTGTTTCTCTCCCTCTCCCCCCCCCCTTTTCCATAATCTGATTTATACTCAGAAACTTACCTGAGAGGTAGTGAGTGGAAAAGCAATATATCAATCAGTGAATGTACTTGCCTCAAATATTTTGTATTTTATAATTAATTATGTTACATAATATATTACATATATTACATAATTATACCTAATTATATACAATTAATTATATTATGGGAGACGATACTGTGAGGCTCATACAATATGGTATAAAATGCAATGTGTTGGGAAAAGATTTTTAAAGAGTTAAATTTACAATAATTTTCAAAGGGATAAACCCATTACTCCCTCTTCATGAATGAAATAAAATTAGCTGAGTCAAATATTGGAAGAACAATCCAGAAAGAAGAAAGAAGTGTGGAAAGCAGCATGATACTTAGAATATGTCACTGGAAAATATAACAATTTTGAGGCCTGAAAGAAATGGACTTACATCAGTAAATCCTATTTCTACTGCTAAGGATATGCAACAGTATTCTGAATGTCATGGAATTCCAGGAGCAAAATCAAATGTTTTCTTAGGCCTTTCAGATAGTGGAGGGTAAGGAGGTAAAGTGGATAGAGGCAAAGAATTACTTCAGGGCAAGGCAGCTGTACTGTTCTACTTATTTTCTGTAAGACACATTATGAACACATAAAATGGGTACAAAGTTGGAGAGACGAACTACATGGAGATTTTGCATATACTCTTTTTTTCTCCAGAATAAAGAAAAATGACTCACTGATTGACTGGGGATCTATTAAACTCAGTCTTCATCATTTATTAAAGTGATACAGTCATATTAATCTCAGGAACATGTCACAGAGACGTGATTTCAGGGTCAAAGAAAGTCTTTGATACACTATGCATTATGAAATTTAGAGGGGAAAATTTGAGTTTTACACTATAATTGTTTTTCTCTGACAGACAACCAGTTAGACTAGCAGCATTTATTAAAGATGCTATCTTTTTTTCCCTTTGTATGTTTTTGGCGTATTTGTCAAAGATCAAGTGTCCATAAGTGTGTTGTTTTATTTCTGGGTCTTCCATTCTATTCCATTGATCAACATGTCTGTCTCTGGATGCAAATCAAAATGACCCTGAGATTCCACCCTATACCCAGTCAGACTGGGTAGGTTCAAAAACTCAGGTAACAGCACATGTTGGCAAGGATGTGGAGAAGGGGAACATTCCATCATTGCTGGTGTGGTTGAAAACTGGTACAACCACTTTGGAAATCAATCTGGAGGTTCCTCAGAGAATTGGAAATAGATCTACCTGAAGACCCAAAAGATGCCTCACCATGCCACAGGGGTACATGCTCCACTATGTTCATTACAACCTTATTTGTGATAGGAAGAAGATGGAAAGAACCCAGATGTCCCACAACAGATGAATGGATACAGAAAATGTTGTTCATTTCCATAATGGAATACTACTCAGCTATTACGAATGAAGATATCATGAGTTTTTCAGGCAAATGAATGAAATTAGAAAATATCATCCTGGGTGAGGTAACTGAGACCCAAAAGGACATGCATGGTATGTCCTCATTAGTAAGTGGATATTAGCCAAAAAACTACAGAATACATAGGATACAATCCACAGAACTCAAGAAGGTTAAAAAGCCTCAGGGCCCAAGTAGGGATGCTTCTTTCTCACTTGTGGGGGGGAAGAAAGCAATCATGTTAGGTAGAGGGAGAGAGGGACCTGAGTAGGAGAGGGTATGGGGAGGAGAAAAGGGGAACATGACCAGGTATTGGGGGCAGGAGTAAAACCCTGAGAGCCAGAAGAATGAATGGAAACAGGCAACTTTGGGAGGAAGGAGGGGGGACCCTCTAGAATGTACCAGAGACCTGGGAGGTAAGAGACTCTCAGTACTCAAAGGGAAGGAAGTTAGATGGACTGCCCAATAGTGTGTGTGTGTGGGAACTTGTAGAGTCCACCTCCAGTAGAAAGACAGGGCTTCAAGTGAGGGATGGGGTTGCCATCCCATAGTCAAAATCTCTGACCCAGAATTATTCCTGTATAAAAGAACTGCAGAACTAAAAGTGGAGAATAGGCTAAGGGAAAGGAGGTTCAGGGACTGCCCCAAATTGGGATCTATCTCAAGGGGAGGCTCCATGGCCTGACACTACTACTGATGCTATGGTGTGCTTACAGACAAGAGCCTAGCCTGACTGTCCTCTGAGAGGCCCAACAAGCTGCTGACAGAGACAGATGCAGATACTTACACCGAACCAATGGACTGAAGTCGGGGACCCCTGCACTGAATTAGGGAAAGAAGTTGAAGAGGAGAGTGATCCCATAGGAAGACCAGCAGTCTCAACTAACCTGGACCCCTCAGATCTCTCAGATCATGTGACACCAACCAGGCAACATACACTAGCTTGTAGGAGGTCCCTGACACATATACAATAGAGGAGTGCTTTGTCTGGCCTCAGACAAAGAGGCCAGACAAAGCACTTTATCCCTGAGAGACTTGAGACCCCAGGGAGTAGGGAGGACTGGCAGGATGGGGAGGAGAATGTGTGAAGTGGGAACATTCTCTTAGAGACAGGGGACAGAGGAATGGGATGAGGAATTGTGGGAGGGTAGACTGGAAGAGAGATAATGACTGGACTATTAAAAAGAAAAAGATTAAATATATACATAAAAAATAATAAATTCTGTGCTTACTGTGGACAGGATATTGTAACAAATAAAGAACAATTGAGAGTTCATTATATTCTCACAAGAAATTCTCCCTTTTTATATTTAAGAAAATTGAGAATCATGAATAAATAGTATATATTTCTATTATTGAAGAATGTTGGTGTCTCAACCAATTCTATTACATAAAAGACATTACTCTTGAAATGTTTGGCTCTATTAAAGCAAAATTTAAAAGCAACAATAAATGAACAATCTGAACCCATGATCCTGGTGATAACTACAGATAACTAATTTGAAATGAAAAGTAAATATAAATCCAACTTTTAATTTTCTTCACAATGTAAATAGTATAGTATTTAAAAGATCATTGCTTTGTCTGAAATAATAACTCTATTTTCTCAAATGTGTTAAAAATAAAGAATTGCTAGAAAATACTTTTACTTCAAAAATAACTTTGGAAAATTCTCCAGGTTTAAGAAACAATTGAAAAGCTAAAAGTTATAAATAACAACTAAAGAAAGAGAAAAATTCTTGCACATAAATCGAACAGTGAGGTGAAATATGTGCTTAATCCACCTCAAGTGAACTTGGGGAAAGACATTAATAATGGCTAATAAAAATGTTTGCAGAGCATTTTCTTGTAGCATGCACCAAAGAACGTTAGTGACAATGAGCACTTTACAGTAAGACTTTCGAGTATAAAGAACTGCCTATGCAGGAGTTCTGAGAATTTTGTAGATGACATTTATCACAGCCCAAGATATTAGGATATATTTAATATTCATAATAAGTAATATAATAATTCAAATTCATACAAGAAATTCAGACATTAGAAGCAAAATTTACAGTATTAAATTTTTTCATTTGTTTAAACTCATGTCTCAAGCTGTAGTAGAGATTGTTCATAAAATATTAGCAGAAAGGAGTCAAGATTCAAAAAGAAATTTCCTATTCTTAAATTTAAATTTTGTTTTGCTTATTGCAAAATAGATTTGAATATATAAAATGTAGGTGAGCCTATTTATAACTAACACGTAGTATATATAACTTTTTTATTTGACAATTTTTAAAATGTTTCTCTCTTTATATATCTATGTGTCTAAGTGTATATATCTGTTTGCTGAAATATTTTAAACTATTGTAAACTTAAATCTCTGTGCTTTCAAAATTTCAGTAAACCTTTTTATAAAATAAAATGCTAAAATAACCATATTTTCATTATCATACAAACAAATTTAGCTCTTCAACATACAATGCTCCATTTCTGACATTTTATGGTTATTGTTATTTACCATATGGTTTAAAAATTAGGAACCAATTAGCCTTCATCAGTCAATGTATTCACCTGTTTTCTATAATTTTATTTTTTCTCTTGTTTTATTAATTCTGAGGCATTAATCTCACTCTGCATGCAAGTTGGCATTCAATATACGATCTTCTTGCTACACTCCTACATGCTGGGTTCATACAAATGGATCACATGACATGTCAATTTTTAAAAATGTTGCATTTTGAAAAGGAATAAATCTTAATAGACATAGACTGGCCTACATTTTACGAATAGCATAATATTTTATCATGTTATATTCAATTTGTCCCTTTAAAATCATGTATGAAACTTGTCAAACCAATATCTTTGTGAGGCATGATTCATGGTTGGTATTACTCACTTCATTACTAATGAAACAAATCTAATCCATATTAAATGGGTTACATGACTTAAAACATGTCTGAAAACATGTTTGACCATTCTGGGTCAAAAGTTGAATTCTCAGTATTGATTTCTTGAATAAGGGATAACCTTTAAAAAGAGAATAGGGCAGTTTACATAAAGGAATATACGCATATACATATATGCATACACATACATCATAGGTAAATACATACACACAATATAAGTTAGTGAATAGAGAAGCCACAAATTTAAAAGAGAATGGAGAGGGGTATATGAAAGTGTTGGGAGAAAAGAAAGAAAGAAACGGAAGGAAGAAATGTTATTAAATAATCTCAAAATTTAAGAAATGCAAAAAGTGATTAGTGATAGAGAGGGTAGATCTTATAATTGTTACACATATATTTTATGTCCCTAGATATTCATGCTGGTAGTTGAATTGTGATATAAAATTTTGATCTATTCAAAAGCCTGCAGCAGTGACTTGTACAAGGAGGAAATGTGTAAGTTTATATTACTTCCATTTCTGGATATCCCTCAGTCTAAAATGTTCTACCCATTTGTTCTAACAGACGCAGACACAGACACTATATTCATTTTGCACACTTAGTGTTCAAAGGCTATGCTATATTGAATAAAATATCCATGGTAATGCTGGAAAGAAAACCAACTAGAAACTAGATGACATAAATCTCTTAGAGAAGTCTATATTCAACTTCAATGCTTGTTTAAGTTTTTCATTCTGAGTGCCTTTCTTTTACTTTTAACAGTTATCCAATATTTTAAAACATTGTCTAATAAAAAACCCTATCACAGCTTCATAAAAAGATAATAGCACTTTTGTTACCTATTATAATTAGAAAAAATATGTAAAATAGTATTAGAAAATTTACAACACAGATGCACATAGCGCATACAAACAAACACACACAGAAAGAGAGAGAGAGAGAGAGAGAGAGAGAGAGAGAGAGAAAGTGAGAGAAAGAGAGAGAGAGAGAGAGAGAACAAGCAAAATAAGGAAACACTGAAAGCTGAGGTAGAGGAAATATAGAGAGATACATTTAGGAAAAACTCAGGAGAGCTGGGTCATAAAGCCACTAGAGCAGTAAGCACTATGTGTCCCCTTGACAAATGGAGTGGGTCACAAGAGCTGATGCTGAGCTAGGGAAATTACTGCTGAGGCTCTCCAGCTGTAGCTAAGCCAAAATAGCAATGACTATTGCTTTGCTTCTTTATGAGGACTCATTCTTTGGCCCAGAATTACTTTTGTTTCCTTACATTTTCATCTTTATTTGCCCATAGCCCTCATCAATAGAAATAGCTTAGCGTAACTTTTGCCTGGCAACAGAAAAGATGATAACTAAAACAGTAACCTCTATCCAGCATGGTTTTCCATACTTGATACTGCTAATCATTCTTTACGCTGCCTAAGAACTAAATGACTAATGTCAATTTACTTAACTCCATCAGTATTATATGTATGATTTCACATTTCTCAATTATATATATCCAAAATATTCCTATCACTCCAAAATGTAACAATCCTCCTTTCACATACCAATTCTATTAAAATTTATTTGAAATATGATTACTTTAGATTACCCCCACATCTTCCTTCTTACCCATCTCATGTATAACTACCTCTCAAATTAACAAACCTACTATTCTTCAATCATTTTTATTACAGAAGGTATAAATAAATAAGTACATGAATACAACCAGATGAGTCATTCAATGTTTCCTGCATGTAAATTTTTCTTTGTCTTACCACCGACAATTGAATAATCAGTCAGGGCCCTTATCCTTGGGGGAAGATTAATGTTCTCTCTTAGTAGTTCTTAATTGCTTATCATCTGTGATATTTCTCCCATCTACCATGAAATGTCATCTGTGTTGGAATTGTTAAAGTCTTCTTTGGGCTGCCATGTAATTGAGATTTCATGAGTATAGTTTCCATATCCTAGATAGAACAGTTTCTCAGTAGACTTCCTGGCCCTCTAGCTCTTATAGTCTTTCTCTCTCTTCTTCCTGATGTTTCCTGAGTCTTAGTTAAAGCAATTGTATTAGATGTTTCAACTGGAGCTAAGAACCCTATGGTCAGTGGTTCTGTATTTTGATGAACTGTTGCTTTCAACAGTAGTCTTCTGCTGTTAACTTTTTATAGAAAAAGATTCTTTGTTAACAGGTGAGACCTACACTTATCTGTGGAAATCATACTGTTTTAAGTAAGTGACAGTAGTGGTAGTCGGTTATCCTATTGGGTTTTCTGGAGTTACTAGTCATTGATAGCTGGCCAGTTGTTGTTTTCCATAGGAACTATACAGTAATTGAAAAGAACTGAGGCATTTAAATTTGGATAGCAATGATTTTGCTTGGTCCTCAAAAACAGAATCTTTTGCTTTCAAAATAAAAGGATTATCTTGTGAAAGTCTCAAGGAACAAATTAACATTTGCTTTTCTAAAACAGATGTCAAAGGAATGTTTTGTTCCTCTAAAAATTGTTTGCATACTTTTAAATTGGACTGTTTATTTTGAAATACCTTCATGTAATCTTGACACTTATTCCCTATTATGAATCTAACACATCAAATTTGGTATTTATGTTATCTGTGGTTTGTCTCACTCAAAAGTGACTTTAGAGACCCAGAGTCCTTTACTTTATGAAACACAATTTATTACAATTTATTTTATGAATTCTACTTTAGGGGTCATGCTTAAATTATTTTGGCTAATCTCAAGTCACAAATATTTTCTTCTAGAAGTTTAGATACCTTGACTACATACAATGATTTTTTAAATACCATGTAATATTTGCTTGGAATACATTCCTCTCAAAGAAAATGCATTATCATTTTATATAATACTGAGCTTAATTGCCATGTTTCTATTGGGAATATTTCACTATTACCATTAGAAATACTGGCTTATAAGTTATTTATGAGGAGGGAAGCATTGCTTCTTCAACAATTTCATGGAAAGAATTAGGAAGTTTTTGTTTAATAGAATTATATAATAAAATTATCTAGCCCTAGAGTTTTCTATGTGGCAAAAACAAATTCAATTGCTTTAATATTCACCAAATCCTTTAGGTTGGTTCTTTTTAAGCAGGCTTTAGATCTTTATATATTTCATGTAGTATGTTGATTGTTTTCTAGGTTTTAAATTTTGTTTCAGTAACCAAGTTAAACAATCCTTTATTACCCATTTTACTTCTATAGTGTCTAGTATGATAACCTATCATTTGTGACATTGGCCATTAGCTCAGATTTTATGTGGATGACTATTGTTATGCCATTTTTAATTTTACTGATTTGACTTTTATTGTTTATAAGTGTGTGTGTGTGTGTGTGTGTGTGTGTGTGTGTGTGTGTGTGTTTCCACAGTGCCTGAATGGGGGTCAGAAGACAACTGGAAAGATTTGATTCCTTGCATCCACTACATGACTAGCTTATGAGTAAGCACCCTTATCTTGAATCACCTTAATGTCCTCACTAATACACACACATATGTGTGTGTACAAGTTATAAACACACACACACACACACACACACACACACACACAATATTTCTTAGTTAGGTTTTTACTTCTGTGAACAGGCACCATGAACAATGACCAAGGCAAATTTTATAAAGGACAACATTATTTGAAATATAATTATGGTCTTTTCCCTTCCCTTTTCTTCATTAACTCTTTATATCTTGCCCCATTGTCTTTCAAATTTATGAACTATGTTCCTTTGTTTTTACATATACCTACAAGTAAATTTACCTATGTTAAAAGTCAGTTTGTTTTCATTGATTTTAATATAGTTTGGTTTGTTCTATTGTATTTCTTGTAGAAAAAAATTCTTACTATGCACCACAGACGAGTCTAAAATTGCATTTTTCCTGAATCAGCCTATGATGTATAAGGATTATAGACATGTATCAAAAGACTCTAGTTTGCACTTTATTTCATTATTTCATTATAATTAATTTGTGTTTCAGTTTTAGATTCTGAGGCTGTGTGTTACCTTGAACTCTGTCCTGTTTTCATTTAAGTATGTAAATTTAATGTTATAAATATTACTCAATACAAATTTTGGCTGTATATTCTAAACTAATTGTTTCAATTTCATTTGAATTAAATTAATATGTTTTATTTTTAAGAATCTTTTATTTTTTATATATAAAAGTTATTTCGAGATTCTTGTGTGTTTGTGTATATGTGGTACATATTCATGTGCATATGTGTGCTGACCTGTGTAGGATTCTTAAGGGCCACTTCTCTGAAGAAAACTTAACTCTGTTTTCAGCCTTTCAACAACACTTCATGAGCCCATCCTGTGTCCATGCTAAATTCTGGCCAGTTGATATTATTCAGAACTTCTGTACGCAAATACAGTAATAGATAGCTCATTCATACAAAGATCCTGTCATCTCCAGCAAACTATGATTTCCTGCACACATATATCTACTGTTCCTGGATCACTGAATCTTTTTGCCCTGTCTTCCTGAGTGATCACTGAGCCTTGAGGAGAGAAGGGTGACACAGAGTTCCCACCATAGTCTCTTATTCTCTGCTTTTTGAACATTTGTGGGTTGTTGAATTAATCATCTAGAAACTTTGGTGAGGGTTGAGAAATTCACAAATCTCTGGGTATAAAGACAAGAAAGCAAGAGATTTGTTTTTGCTATGTCCATTTAGTTGAACAATAGTGTAGATGTTTCTCCTATAACCTAAATATATTTTTGGCCCAAGTTAAAGTACTAAGTATGAGTTCATCATGTAGAGTGGGCCTTAAATTTTATGATCATGTGTTTGGAACTCAGAGCATAGAACATACCAGGCTAGAGGTATAACAAAAACATTGTACCCACTCTTCATTTCCTATCTTTTTCCATTGGTCTAGACATATGAATTAACATATATTAAAGAAATATTATTTACTCATTTCATTATGCTATTAATGTAAACATATGTATCAATGCATGTTTTAGTAAAGTTCTATCAATAATGAAGTTTTTGAGTGAATCTTAAGATGTAAACTTGCCTTTTGCAGTCTACTAAATATTATACTGTACATAGAATGAACAGCTTTTTCTCCCATTGCTCTGCTGTTTCCTTTCTGGAAGGCATTGCTGTGGCAAGAAATTGGCTCCCAGCCTCATTTATATTTTTTTGCTTTGTGATGTTTCACTACATGCCTTCCAAGTTGCCTTTAGCATTTTCTCTGTTTACCACTTTGTATCTATGTGTTCTCATTTTTCTTGAAAACTGATGGATCATTGTTTCTTCTTCTTCTTCTTCTTCTTCTTCTTCTTCTTCTTCTTCTTCTTCTTCTTCTTCTTCTTCTTCTCCTCCTCCTCCTCCTCCTCCTCCTCCTCCTCCTCCTCCTCCTCCTCTTCCTTCTTCTTCTCCTTCTTCTTCTTCTTTTAAACTGGATATTTTATTTATTTACTTTTCAAATGTTATCCCCTTTCATGATTTCCCCTCCAGAACCCCCCTATGCCATCCCCCATCCCCCTGTTTCGATGAGGGTGCTGCCATACCTACCTACCCACCCACCCACTCCCACCTCCCAACCCTGACATTCCCAAACACTGAGGCATCCAGCCTTAACAGAACAAGGGCCTCTCCTCCCATTTATGCCAGATAAGGCAATCCACTGCTACATGTGTGGCTGGAGCCATGGGTACGCTTTGGTTGGTGGTTTAGTCCCTGTGAGCTCTGGGGATCTTGTTGGTTTTGATATTGTTGTTATTCTTATGAAGTTACAAACCCCTTCGGCTCTTTCAGTCCTTTCTCTAACTCCTCCACTGGGGACCCCATGCTCAGTCCAATGGTTGGCTGTGAGTATCTGCCTCTGTATTTGTCAGGGACTGGAAAGCTTAACAAGAGGCAGCTATATCGGGCTCCTGTCAGCAAACATTTCTTGGTATCTGCAATAGTGTCTGGATTTGGTGTCTCTATATGGGGATGAATCCCCAGGTGGGGAAGTCCCTAGATGGCATTTTCTTCAGTCTCTGTTCCACACTTTGTCCCAGTATTTCCTCCCATATTTTTTTTTGTTCCCCCTTTTAAGAAGGACTGAAGCATCCACACTTTGGTCTTCCTTCTTGTTGAGCTTCATTTGGTTTGTGAAATGTATCTTGGGTATTCCAAGTTTTGGGCTAATATCCACTTACCAGTGAGTGTATACCATGTGAGGGTTTTTTTTTTTTTTTTTGTGACTGTGTTACCTCCCTCAGGATGATACTTTCTAGTTCCATTTATTTGCTTGAGAATTTCTTTAATACATCGTTTTAAATAGGTAATAGTACTCCACTGTGCAAAAGTACCATTTTTTTTTTTTAATCCATTCCTCTGTAGATGGACATCTGGGTGGTTTCCAGCTTCTGGCTATTATAAATAAGGCTGCTATTAACATAGTGGAGCATGTGTCCTTGTTATATGTTGCAGCATATTTTGAGTATATGCTTAGGAGTGGTATAGTTGGGTCCTCAGGTAGTATTATGTCCAATATTCTGAGGAACCTCCAAACTGATTTCCAGAGTGGTTGTATCAGTTTGCAATCTCACCATCAATAGAGGACTGTTTCTCTTTCTCCCCATTCTTACCAGCATCTGTTGTCACCAGAGTTTTTGATCTTAGCCATTCTGACTGGTGTGAGGTTGAATCTCAGGGTTGTTTTGATTTGCATTTCTCTGATGACTAAGGATGTTGAACATTTCTTTAAGTGCTTCTTGGGAATTTCATATTCCTCAGTTGAGAATTCTTTGTTTAGCTCTGTACCCAATTTTTCTTATGTATATTGATGTAAAATATTTAATAAATTTTGTGCAAACCAAATCCAAGAACCCATCAAAAGAGTTAGAAAGAGCAATTTGCAAATTCATTTGGAATAACAAAAAACCCAGGATATCTAAAACTATTCTCAACAATAAAAGGACATCTGGGAGAATCACTATCCCTGACATTAAGCTGTATTACAGAACAATAGTGATAAAAATCTGTATGGTATTTGTTCAGAGACAGACAGGTAGATAAATGGAATAGAATTGAAGACCCAAAAATTTACTCACACATCTATGGTCACTTTATCTTTGACAAAGGAGATAAAACCATCCAGTGGAAAATAAGAGCATTTTTAACCAACGGTATTGGTTCCTCTGACAGACAGCATATAGAAGAATGCAAAATGATCCATTCTTATCTCCTTGTACAAAGCTCAAGTCCAAGTGGATTAAAGACCTTCACATAGAACCATATATACTGAAACTAATAGAAGAGAAAGTGGGGAAGAGACTTGAACACATGGACATGGGGGAAATTTTCCTGAACAGAACACCAATGGCTTATGCTTTAAGATCAAGAATCACTAAGTGAGACCTTATAAAATTGCAAAGCTTCTGTAAGGCAAAGAACACTGTCAGAAGGACAAAATGGCAACCAACATATTAGGAAAAGATCTTTACCAGCTCTACATCTGGTAGAGGGTTAATATCCAATATATACAAAGAACTAAAGGAATTATACTCCAGAGAACCAATTAACCCTATTAAAAATGGGGCATAGAGCTAAACAAAAATTCTCATTGTTTTTTCAAGGTTTTGTTTGTTTGTTTGCTTGTTTGGTTGTTTGAGGCAGGGTCTCATATCTCACTGGTTAGACTAAATGTTGTTATGTAACCAAGGATTGTCTTAAAGTTTTGATCTTTTCACCTCAACTCTCAATTACTGAAATTTTAGGGTACAGTGCAATGACAGTTTTTATGCTGTATTGGAGACTGAATCTGTTCTTTTGTAGATACTATACAAGTATTCTCTCAACTGAGCTACATTTCCTGTTTGCAGACATTTACATTCCTTCCTCTCCAAATTTATACTTTAAGTATATATGTATTTCCACTTCTGAAGCCTTAACTAAAATCACTGATACTAAGGTTTCTTTTAAAGATTAATTTTTCTATGTTAATTTAGAGCATGAACACACACACACACACACACACACACACACACATACACACACACACATACCCTCCTGTATATTCTACCCACTGATACATACATTATAGGATTTTTATCCAGTTTTGAAAACAGTAACTCTTGGCTCCTGATATGAATCTCACTGTCCATTCCTGCTAATCTGTTTGTGTGGTTCTTCTTTAGGATAGTTTATTAATATAGCAAGACTGAGCAAATCCTAGGTGACCACTGTGGGAAATACTGCAATCCTTCACAGTTCTTTCTTTTTACATCTTTCTTCTCCAGGATTCTCTTCTTGTGCTCTTTTCTTTGAGTCTTCCCAAGTTCTCAGATCTATGTGTGTTTTTTTCTGGAAGCTGTTGGTCTCTTTCCTGCATCTTTTCAATGGCTGCACCCTAAACATTGAGGCCTTATGTAGAGATGATCATCTTGTGTTGTTCCTTTTGGGGCTAACTGTGGCTTATATGAACTCCAAGATCTTGCAGTTTATTTCATTTGTTTTCTTCATCATTTTGATAAAAAGTTAAGTTTATTTTATTCTATGTTGGCCAGAAACATATCAGCAACTTATTCTTGCCTACCCATAGATACCTATGCCTATGTTGTAACTATCATAGCAGACGAGATATTCTAAAGCACACTTATTCTTCTCCCTTCGAGAATAGATCTATTCTAATAACATGTTCCAAAAAGTGGAATTTCCCTTGAAATCTTATGATTAGAAAAGTGAAAAAGGTGAAATCATAATAATACTCAGATGAAGTAGTTAGGTACCAGAAAAAGATTTACACAGTTCTGGCAATTTGTAGGACCATATTTGCAGAGACCTAGGAACCCTGATACTGGTGAGTCAATGTATGTGGGACAACCCCTTGGTCAAGACTGTAGAGTCTTATTTTCTCCTTAAATTCACATGTCATGTTATGAACTTGAGGTGAAGTATAACTGAACTCTCTATTTTTCTTCCCAATATGTCCATGATGAATAAATCTGATCATTCCTTAAATTGGTGTTCTGGAGATGGGTATCCATGACTAGTTTATTAGGGCTGTCAAAAGACAGGATTTAACCTTATAAACCTCATTAACAATGCAATATTTAGGAAATTAACAGTTTGGAATTACCTGTCTCTTTGAGGGGTGATATATTTGAAATGAAAATTTTGCTTTTCTAATTAACACCAGTATCCAAGTATCAATAACATCTACCTTTAGTCTGTGAAGGGTTTTATACCAGTGCTGTCTTATGAAATTGTCAAGTGTGAGAAAAGCCATTCACCTCTGGTGCAGAAGGCTAGATTGACTTTTTTTATAGCCCAGAGTCATCAAACCAGTGCTCAGTGGCTATGTCACTGTGTGTTATATCCATAAATGGCTATTGTCTGGCATTTGCTCCCTGAATCCGATAACAAGGGGCTTCATACATAACGATAACAAGGCTCATAACAGGGGCTTCTCACTTTGACTCAATTTATGTTCCTTCTATTTGATCTTAATAAATATTCTTCTTTAAAAACAAAGTCACAGCTTCAAATAATATTAAATATAATATTATAATTCATGATTTCATGTGGACTTCCATTTTTAAAATACAGTTGACATTTCTCTTGTCCCATTCTTTTATCACTTTATCTCAGAAATGGGGAAAGCATACTCCAATCCAACACATAGAAAACATGCTCTTTTTACAGTCTGTTCATCTTATAAAACATAGGTTTTGTTGACATAATCTTTCTTCAATTTTAATTGTTCAGTCTATAATTTTTTAATTTTTTGTACTGAAACATGAAAATCAATTATATTACAGCCTTTTACAATTAAAGTGTTATTTAATTTGTTTGGAGCACTTAAAAGTAATCAAAATTGAAAGTTTATACATTTAGACATGTAAACCAAATCTACTGATACTCTATTGATACTCGTCAGATCATGTCACATGCATTTGTATTTCAAAGAGAAAATTCATTGAAATATAATTTGGGATAAAAAATAAATGAAGATGGGTGGGGGAACCAGAATTGTATTTATTTAAAGAAAATGCAGGGGTGGGCAAAAATGGAGTAGAGACTGAAGGAAAGGCCGTCCAATTACTGGCCTACTTGTAATCCTTCCTATGTGCAGGCACCAAACTCTCACACTATTACTGATAACATGTTGTGCTTGTAGACAAGAGCCTAACATAGCTTTCCTCTGAGAGACATAACAGCAACTGACTGAGACAGATGCAGATACTTACAGCCAACCAGTGGGCTGAGGTCAAGTACCCCTATGGAAGAGTAGGAGAGGGATTGAGGGAGCTAAAAGGATTGCAACCCCATAGGAAGAACAACAGTATCAAATAATCTGGACACCTAAGTGCTCCCAGTGACTAAGCTACCAACCTAATATCATACAAAGGCTGGTCCATCCCCCCCCCCCAAACACACACACATATGTAGCAGAGGTCTGCCTTGTCTGGATTTAGATGGAAAAGATGTGACTAATTCTGTATATATGTGATGCTCCAGGGAAAGGAGATGCTGGCAGGAGTAAGGAGGGAGGGAGGGAGTTTGTGTGGGAGTACCCTCTCAGACACAAATGGGATAAAGAACTCGGTGGTTGGGGTGACCAGGTAAGGGATAACATTTGGAATATAAATAAACAAAATAATTTAATAAAAATAGATTGGGGAGCTTCAATATAATTGTTCATATAATTTTTATTTCTCAATTACTTTCTTTTAACTTTCCACTTGGAAGATGACCATTCTGAATAAAAATTTATTTTCAAGACATAGTCCTCTAAATGATACACTGAAAAATCCAATTAACTTTCATAAATTATAGTGTTCCAAAGGCATTCTTCCTCATCAGAGGAGATCATAAAGACAAAATTAATACAAATGTAAGAAATAGTCAAATAATTTGATTTCTTGCAATATTAGATTTACTTCTTGCAATCAGCAAATACTCCCACAGTGCACTTACATTTCTCTTCTTCTAGAATTGGTCAGTGCACATTAAAGTATTCTCAGCTATCAAGTTTTAAGGTGGGAGAGCTTTACACCATGGGCCCCTCTATATGCATTTTTTGGTTGGTGGTTCAGTCCCTGGGAACACCTGGGGCCTGATAGGTAGACACTGTTGCTCCCTCCCCATGGGGCTGCAAACTTCTGCTGTTCCTTGAGTCCCTTCTCCAACTACACCATCTGAGACCCCACACTCAGTCCAACAGTTGCTGTAAATTGAATCATGGGTGTTCCGAACTTTTGGGTAATATCTGCTTATCCATGAGTATATACAGTGTTTGTTCTTTTGTAACTGAGTTTCCTCACTCAGGATGATATTTTCAAGTTCTATCCATTTGCCTGCAAATTTCATGAAGTCATTGTTTTTGATAGCTGAGAAGTATTAAATTGTGTAATGTACCACATTTTTTGTATCTATTCCTCTATTGAGAGACATCTGGGTTGTTTCCAGCTTCTGGCTATTATAAATGTGGCTGTTATGAACATAGTGGAGGATATGTCTTAATTAGATGTTGGAGCATCTTCTGGGTATGTGCCCAGGAGTGGTATAGCTGGGACCTCAGGTACTCCAATTTTCTGAGGACCCTCCAGATTGATTTCCAGAGTGGTTGTACCAGCTTGCAATCCCACCAGCAATGGAGGAGTGTTCCTCTTTCTCCACATCCTCACCAGCATCTATTGTCACCTGAGTTTTTGATCTTAGCCATTCTGAATGGTGTGAGGTGGAATCTCAGTGTTGTTTTGATTTGCATTTCCCTGATGACTAAAAATGTTGAACATTTCATTAGGTGCTTCTCAGCCCTTTGAGTTTCCTCAGTTGAGAATTCTATGTGTAGCTTTGTTCCCCATTTTTTGATAATGTTATTTGTTTCTCAGGAATCTAACATCTTGAGTTCTCTTTATACATTGGATATTAGCCCTCTATCGGATATAGGATTAGGAAAGTTCTTTTCCCAATCTGCTGTTTACCGTTTTGTCCTATTTACAGTGTCCTTTACCTTACAGAAGCTTTGAAATTTTATGAGGTCCCATTTGTCAATTCTTGATCTTGGAGCATAAGTCATTGGTGTTCTGTTCAGGGACTTTTCCCCTGTGCCTATGTGTTCGAGAGTTTTCCCCACTTTCTCTCCTATTAAATTCAGTGTATCTGGTTTTATGCAGAGGTCCTTGATCTACTTGGACTTGAGCTTTGTACAGGGAGATAGGAATGGATCAATTCGCATTCTTCTACATTTTGACCTCCAGTTGCACCAGCACCATTTGTTGAAAATGGTGTCTTGTTTCTACTGGATGATTTTTGCTCCTTTGTCAAAGATCAAGTGACCATAAGTGTGTGGGTTCATTCTTGGGTCTTCAATTCTATTCCGTAGATCTACCTGCCTGTCACTGTACCAATACTGTGCAGTTGCTATCACTACTGCTCTGTAGTACAGCTTGAGGTCAGGGAGGCTGATTCTCCCAGAAGTTCTTTTATTGTTGAGAATAGTTTTTGCTATCCTGGGATTTTTGTTATTCCAAATGAATTTGAGAATTGCTCTTTCAAAGTCTATGAAGAATTGAGTTGGAATTTTGATGGGAATTGCATTGAATCTGTAGATTGCTTTACTATATTAATCCTGCCAATCCATGAACATGGGAGGTCTTTCCATCTTCTAAGCTCTTCTTCGATTTCTTTCTTCAGATACTTGAAGTTCTTATCATACAGATTTTTGTTTGGTTAGAGACTTTATATTGTTTGTGACTATAGTGAAAGGTGTCATTTTCCTAATTTCTTTCTCAGCCTGTTATCCTTTGAGTATAGGAAGGCTACTGATTTGTTTGAGTTAATTTTATATCCGGCCATTTTACTGAAGTTGTTTATCAGCTGTTGCAGTTCTCTGGTGGAGGTTTTTGGGTCATTTAAGTATAAGATTATATAATCTGCAAATAGTGATATTTTGATTTCTTCCTTTCCAATTTGTATCCCTTTGACCACCTTTTGTTGTCTAATTGCTTTAGCTAGAACTTCAAGTATTATATTGAATAGATGGGGGAGAGTGGACAGCCTTGTCTAGTCCTTGATTTTAGTTGGAATACTTCAATTTTCTCCCCGTTTAGTTTGATTTTGGCAACTGGTTTGCTGTACTTTGCTTTTACTATGTTTAGGTATGGGCTATGAATTCCTGATCTTTCCAAGATCTTTATCACGAAAGGATGTTGAATTTTGTCAAAGGCTTTTTCAGCATCTAATGAAATGATCATATTTTTTCTTTGAGTTTCTTTATGTAGTGGATGACATTGATAGATTTCCAAGTATTAAACCATCCCTGCATCCCTGGGATGAAGCCTACTTGATCATGATGAATGATCTTTTTCATGTGTGCTTGTATTCAGTTAGCAAGAATTTTATTGAGTATTTTTTTATTGATAGTCATAGGGGAAATTAGTCTGATGTTTCCTTTCTTTGTTGGGTCTTTGTGAGCTTTTGGTATCAGTGTAACAGTGGCCTCATAGAATGAATTGGGCAGTGTTCCTTCTGTTTCTATTCTGTGGAATACATTGAATAGTATTGGTATTAGGTCTTCTTTGAAGGTCTGATAGAATTCTGAACTAAACCCATCTGCTCCTGGTTTTTTGTTTTTGTTTGGTTGGTTGGGAACCTTTTAATGACTACTTTTATTACTTTTATATCTTTTGGGGTTATGAGACTGTTTTAATCATTAATCTGATCCTGACATAACGTTGGTATTTGGTATTTGTCTAGAAAATTGTCCATTTCATTCTGATTTTCCAATTTTGTTGCGTAAAGGCTTTTGTAGTAGGATCTGATGATTTTACTTTTTTTAATTTCCTTAGAATCTGTTGTTTTATCTCCCTTCTCATTTCTGATTTTGTTAATTTGGATACTATCTCTGTGCCCTCTGTTTAGTCTTACTAGGGGTTTATCTATTGTTGATTTTCTCAAAGAACCAGCTCCTGGTTTTGTTGATTCTTTGTATAGTTCTTTTTTTTTCTATGGTTAATTTTAGCCCTGAATTTGATTAATTCTTGCCTTCTACTCCTCTTGAGTGTATTAGTTTCTTTTTATTCTAGAGCTTTCAGGTGTGATGTAAAGCTGTTAGTGTATGCTCTCTCCAGTTTCTTTTTGGTGTCATTCAGAGCTATGAGTTTTCCTCTTAAAACTGCTTTCATTGTGTCCTTTAAGTTTGGGTATGTTATACTTTCATTTCCATTAAATTCTAGGAAATCTTTAATTTCTTTCTTTATTTCTTCCTTGACCACGTTATCATTGACTAGAGCTTTCTTCGGCTTCCATTTGTATGTGGGCTTTCTGTTGTTTTTGTTGCCATTGAAGACCAGCCTTAATCCATAGTGATCTGATAGCAGGCATGTATTTATTTCAATATTCTTCTATCTGTTGAGATTTGTTTTGTGACCAATTATATGGTCAATTTTGGAGAAGGTACCATGAGGTGCTGAGAAGATGGTATATTCTTTTAATTTAGGATGAAATGTTCTATAAATATCTGTAAATCCATTTGGTTTATAACATCTGTTAGTTTCACTGGATCTCTGTTAGGTTGTTTTTCCAAGATCTGTTCATTGATGAGAGTGAGGTGTTGAAATCTCCCACTATTATTGTGTGACGTGCAATGCGTGATTTGAGCTTTAGTAAAGTTTCTTTTATGATTGTGGCTGCCCTTGCATGTGGAGCATAGATGTTCAGAAATGAGAGTTCTGTTTGGTAGATTTTTCCATCGATTTGGGTGAAGTGTCCTTCCTTACAATTTTTGATGACTTTTGGTTGAAAGTAGATTTTATCCGACATTAGAATGGCTACTCCAGCCTGTTTCTTGGGACCATTTGCCTGGAAAACTGTTTTCCAGCCTTTTACTCTGAGATAGTGTTTGTCTTTAACCCTGAGATGCCTTTCCTGTATGCAGCAAAATGCTGGCTCCTTTTATATTTCAAGTCTGTTAGCCTATGTTTTTTTTGGGGGGGGAATTGATTCCATTGATGTTAAGAGATTTTAAGGAATAGTGATTGTTGCTTCCTGTTATTTTTTATGTTATTTTTATGTTTTTGTGACTATCTTCTTTTGGGTTTGTTGAAAGATTAATTTCTTGATTTTTCTAGGGTGTAGCTTCCCTCCTTGTGTTGGTGTTTTCCATCTCTTATCCTTTGTAGGGCTGGGTTTGTTGAAATATATTGTGTAAATTTGTGTTTGTCATGGAATATCTTGGTTCCACCATCTATGGATATGGAGCGTTTTGCTGGATTTAGCTACCTGAACTGTCACTTGTGTTCTCTTAGGGTCTGTATGAAATCTTTTCAGGATCTTTAGCTTTCATAGTCTCTGGTGAGAAGTCTGGTGTAATTCTGATAGGTCTGCCCTTATATGTTAGCTGACCTTTTACCTTAACTGCTTTTAATATTTCTTTGTTTTGTGCATTTGGTGTTTGACTATTATGTGATTGGAGGAATACCTTTTCTCCTGTAATCTATTTGGAGTTCTGTAAGGTTTTTGAATGTTTATGTTAATCTCTTTCTTTTGATTAGGGAAGTTTTCTTCTATAATTGTGTTGAAGATATTTACTGGTCCTTTAAGTTGGGGATCTTCACTTTCTTCTATTCCTATTATCCTCAAGTTCTGTCTTCTCATTACATCCTGGATTCCCTCAATGTTTTGGGTTAGGAACTTTTGCATTTTGCATTTACTTTGACTGTTGTGTCAATGTTTTCTATGGTATCTTCTGCACCTGAGAGTCTCTCTTCTATCTCTTGTATTCTGTTGGTGGTGCTTGCATCTATGACTACTGATCTCTTTCCTAGGTTTTCTATCTCCAGGGTTGTCTCCCTTTGTGATTTCTTTATTGTTTCTATTTCTGTTTTTAGATCCTGGATGATTTTGTTCATTTCCTTTGCTTGTTTGATTGTGTTTTCCTGTATTTCCTCTTGTTGTTTACCTATGTTCTCTTGTATTTCTTTAAGGGATTTATTTATTTCCTTCTTAAAGTCTTCTATCATCATCATGAGAAGTGATTTTATATCTAAGTCTTCCTTTTCTGGTGTGTTGGGGTATCCAGGGCTTGCTGTGGTGGGAGAACTGGGTTCTGATGTTGCCAAGTTGCCTTGGTTTCTGTTCCTTTTATTCTTGCCCTTGCCTTTCACCATGTGTTTATCTCTTGTCTTAGCTGCTCTTGTTTTCTCTGAGTGTGGCTTGTCTCTCCTGCAAACCTTTTCATCAGTACTCCTTGGAGATGAGCTCTCTCTGAGAGGAATTTGCATTTGGAAAGCTGTGGTACAGGGTCAGCTCTGGTGTGCAAAAAGAAACCAGAAGGATCTTGTCCTCAGCTGTTCCTTGGTTTCTGTTTCCTAATGGCTCTGTGAGGGTCCCTCATGATTGAGGAATTTGAACAGAAGTCTTAGTCTTTCTGTGCTCAAAGTTGTTTTGGCACTCCTGCAAGAACAGTTCTCTCCTTGCACTGAGTATTGAGACCTGTGTCATGGGATCAGCTTCCTGATCTCAGAAGGAAACTCTAAGGCCACTCCTCAGTCCCTGTGTCCTGAGGATTCTGGGTGGGTCTCTCTGAGCAGAGGTGTTGGTCTTACCCCCTGATCATAGGCTTGTCCACACTCCTGGGCGGGTAGCTCTTTCCCTGTGCTATTTGGGTATGGAGCCACGTGGCACAGACCACAGGTATAAGTTGGAATGCTCCTGTCCCAGCCTGTTCCTCTGTCCCAGTGTCCTGGGGATTCTGGGCTGGTCCAGCTGAGTAGTGGTGCCAGTCAGTCTTACCTACACTCACTCGCTTGTCCACACTCCCTGGATGCTAGCCTTCTTCCTGTGCTAATTGGTTATGGAGCTCTGTGGATTGGGTATTTTATTTAAGGCAAAGTTAATATTATTAATGGTGACCACTGAATAAAACTTGTATGATTATATAACATATTTTCTTATACTATATCTCTTAGAAATATGCTAGACTAAGAAGTATCACATTTTTACAAAAATATTGTATTATTTGAGAGTTTCATCATGTATAAATGATATTTTGATAATATCAAACCTCTTCCCCCAACTCCTTAATAATTCCACTCTGATTCCTTCAAACCTTCTTACACTCATATATCCCCTTATCTAAGTCTAATTCATGCTGCCTATATGGTCATGGATGTGGGATAATTTACCAGGACATGATTGACCTAACAGAGCAAAGCAATTATCTCTCCTTAAGCATCCATCATCTATCAATAGCGACTCTAAAACTATTTGAGGACATGTTAGCTAGTTTATTCGTGTACAGGTCTTGTACAGAATAATAATAGTTTCTGTGAATTTGTGAACACCTTGCTCCTGTCATAAACAGTAGACACTATTTGTTCCCAATCTTCTTCTCCAACTGTGGCTCAAACAATCTTTTGAAATTGTACATATTAGCTGGACTCTTAAGTAAGGAATAACACTATGCATAGAATTTTTCTACTAAAATTTAACTTAAGCAACGTAGAAAAATCAGTGCTTAGAGGAACTGAAATCGTAAAAATCCTTCATGAAATAAAAAAATCTCAAAATTGCATGTCTATAGATAAATATACAAGCTATTGTAAGAAACAACGTCACTATAATTTGGATACACAGATTAAGTTATAAATATTCCGTATAATTTAACTGATAATACCACAAAATACTAAGTTGTAATTTGTGATATTGACAAATATACAGTGGGTGTAGAAGCTGGGTAGAAGGCTTTTTATATGTGAATGATGTTGTCAGTGCTCTAACAAGTTTATGCTTTATCTTTATGAATTTCATAAAACTTTATGATGTATCATGCACTTGAAATGATAACAAATAAAATATTTATAGACACAAACAAAGCCAAAAGTATGCTTTCACAGAAAAATCACTGAAATACAAAAGAAGGCAGTAGTATAAATGTGTCACAAAAAGGTAGAAATTTTGCTCTCTTATGATAGTTCATGGCTGTGGTAGAAGGAGAACCACAAGGCCTGTTGCTCTTGTTCTGAACCATTAAAGAGAAAGGAATATTGTTACTGGGCTGGCTTCCTTCTTTTAATATTACAGAATTGGGTTCCAGATAATAGCATGATGTTACATACATTCAGTGTGAGACTTACACATATGTTTAATGATTTTATTTATCTTTAATTAATTAATTATTTTATTTGTATCACAAACACTGCACACCTTTGCCCCCACATGAGAGACCCCGTTTCCCCATCACCTTTCCTTTCTCTTCTGAGAGAGTGAGGCTCCCCCTGGGCATCACCCTAGCCTCATGCATCAAGTCTCTTTCAATTCATCTTTTCAAAACTGTCTCTTATAGGCACACTCAAAATGTGTTACTGACATCGTAAGTGTTTCTTTTAAATATTAGTTTAAGATTGAAAAATGTTCAATTTTTTTTACTTATTTACTTTATATCCTGACTGCAGCTTCCCCTTCCTCTTTTCCCTTCATCCCCTCCTACTCACCTAACCTCCCCTGAACCTCATAGATTTTAACTAGATCTATCCAGATCCATAAAGACACATATGACATGTACTCACTTATAAGTCAATATTAGTCATAAAGTACAAGATAGCCATACTACAATCCATAGACCCAAAGAAACTAAATAACAAGAAAGGCTCAAATTTCAAAGCATACAAGCTGGGATTTTAAATCAAGAAAGTCCATTTTGATCTACTTGCACTTAAGCTTTGTACGAAGAGACAAGAATGCGTCGATTTGCATCTTTCTACATGCTGACTGCCAGTTGGACCAACATCATTTCTTAGCAGCCATTTTTCTAATAACCAGGAACTGGAAACAACCCAGATGTCCCTCAACAGAGGAATGAATACAGAAAATGTGGTACATTTACACAATGGAATATTTCTCAGCTATTTAAAACAATGAATTCATAAAATTCGCAGACAAATGAATGGAACTTGAAAATACCATGCTGAATGAGGTAATGCAGTCAGAAAAGAATGAACATGGTATATACCCACTGATAAGTGGTTATTAGCCCAAAAGTTCGAAATACCCAAGAGTCACTTCACAGCAACCATTGGGCTGAGCGTGAGGTCCCAGATGGAGGACTTGGAGGAAGGACTGAAGGAGCTGAGGGAGTTTGCAGCCCCAGGGAGGGAGCAACAGTGGCAACTGGCCTGACTCCCAGATACTCCACAGATACTCCCGGAGACTGGATCACCAACCAAAGAATACACATGGAGGGACCCATGGTGCTGGCCACATATGCAGCAGAGGAGGGTCTTATTAGCCATCAGGGGGAGGAGAGGCCCTTGGGTCTGAGGGTGTTAGATCCCCCAGTATAGGGGAATGCCAAGAAGGGAAGCTGAGGGTGGGTGGGTGGGTGGTTGATTGGGGGAATACCCCCATGGTGGCAGGGAGAAGGGGGGTGATAGGGAGGTTCCAATGGGGAGATCTGGAAAGGGGGAAACATTTGAAATGTAAATAAAGTATAAAGAAAAAAAGAAAATGCTGTCTTTTTTCTACTGGATAGTTTCAGCTCCTTTGTCAAATATCAAGTGACCATAGGTGTGTGGGTTCATTTCTGGGTCTTCACTTCAACTCCAGTGAGCTTCCTACCTGTCTCTGTACGAATACCAAACATTTTTTTTTTTTTTTTAAATTACTACTGCTCTGTAATACAGCTTAAAGTCAGGGATGGTGATTCCCCCAGAAGATCTTTTGTTATTGAGAAAAATTTTTGCTATCTTTTGTTTTTTGTTTGTTTGTTTGTTTTGTTTTGTTTTTTATTTGTTTTTGTTATTCCAAATGAATTTGAACATTCATCTTTCTAACTCTATGAAGAATTGATTTGGGATTTTGGTGGGAATTGCATTGAATCTGTAGATTGCTTTTGGCAAGATGGCCATTTTTACTATATTAATTCTGCCAGTCCATGAGCATGGTAGATTTTTCCATCTTCTGAGATCTTCTTCGACTTCTTTCTTTAGAGATGTGAAGTTCTAGTCATATTGATTTTTCACATGCTTGGTTAGAATCACACCAAGGTATGTAATATTATTTGTGACTATTGTGAAGGGTGTTGTTCTCCTAATTTCTTTTTCACCCTGCTTATTCTTTGAGTAGAGGAAGGCTACTGATTTGTTTGAGTAAATTTTATATTCAGTCACTTTGCTGAAATCATCATCTTTAGGAGTTCTCTGGTGGAATTTTTGGAGTCACTTAAGGATATGATCATATCATCTGCAAATAGTGATATTTTGACTTCTTCCTTTCCAATTTGTATCCTTTTGACCTTCATTTGTTGTCTAATTGCTCTAGCTTGAAATTCAAGTACTATATTGAATACATAGGGAGGGAGTGTGCAGCCTTGTCTAGTCACTGATTTTAGTGGGATTGCTTCAAGTTTCTCTCCATTTAGTTTGATGTTGTCTACTAGTTGGCTGTATATTGCTTTTACTATGTTTAATTATGGGCTTGAATTCCTGATCTTTCCATGACTTTTAACACTGAAACTTATAGAGGAGAAAGTAGGGAATAACCTTGAACACACAGGCACGGGGGAAATTTTCCCGAAGAGAACACCAAGGGCTTCAGCATCTAAGATCAAGAATTGACAAATGGGACTTCATAAAATTGGAAAGCATCTGTAAGGCAAAGTACACAAAAGGCAATAGGACAAAACGGCAACCAACAGATTTGGAAAAGATTTTTACCAATCCTATATCTGATAGAGGGCTAATATCAATAATATACAATGAATTCAAGAAGTAAGACTCCAGAGAACCAAATAACCCTATCAAAAAATGGGGAACAGAACTAAACTCTCAACTAAGGAAACTCAAATGGCTGAGAAGCACCTAAAGAAATGTTAAATAACCTTAGTCTTCAGGAAAATGAAAATCAAAACAACTCTGAGATTCCATGTCACACCAGTCAGAATGGCTAAGATCAAAAACTCAGGAACAGAAGATGCTGGCAAGGATGTGGAGAAAGAGGAACACTCCTCCATTGTTGGTTGGATTGCAAGCTGGTACAATCACTCTGGAAATCAGTCAGGCAGTTTCTGAGAAAATTGGACATAGTATTACCTGGGGACCTAACTATTTCACTCCTGGGTTTATTCCCAAAACCTTCCCCCAACATATAACAAGGGCACATGCTCCACTTTGTTCATAACAGCCTTATTTATAATAGCCAGAATTTGGAAAGAACCCAGATGTCATTCTACAGAAGACTGGGTACAAAAGCGTGGTACGTTTATACAATGCAGTACTATGCAGCTATTAAAAATGATGAATTAATGAAATTCTTAGCCAAATGGAGGGAAGTAGAAAATATCATCCTGAGTAAGGTAACCTAATTACAAAACAACACAGATGGTATGCTCTCACTGATAAGTGGATATTAACCCAGAAGTTCCGAATATCCAAGATACAATTCACAGACCACATGAAACTTAAGAAGGAAGACCAAAGTGTGGGTGATTTGGTCTTTCTTAGAAAAGGGAAGAAGATACTCACAGAAGTAAATATGGAGCCAAAATGTAGATTGGAAACTGAAGGAAAAGCCACTCAGAGTCTATCCCACCTGGGGATTCATCCCATATACAGTCACCAATCCCTGACACTATTCTGGATGCCAAGAAATGCTTGCTGAAAGGAACCTGATACAGTTGTCTCCTGAGAGGTCCTGCCAGAGCCCTACAAATACAGAGGCAGATGCTAGTAGCCAACCATTGTTCTGAGCAGAGAGTCCCCAATGGAGAAGTTAATGCAAGGACTGAAGGGGCTGAAGGGGTTTGCAACCCCATAGGAAGAACAACAATACCAACCAACCAAACCCTTGTGCTCCCAGGAACCAAGCCACCAACCAAGGAGTACACATGGCTCCAACTACATATATAGCAGAGGATGGCCTTGTCAGGCATCAATGGGAGGAGAGGCCTTTGCTCCTATGAAGGCTAGATAGATGCCCCAGTATAGGGGAATTGAGGGTGGGGAGGTAGGGATGGGTGGGTGGGGAAACACCCTCATAGAAGCAGGGGTAGTGGGATATGATAGAGGGTTTTGGGGAGGGGGAAATCAGCAAAAGGGATAACATTTGAAATTTAAATAAAGGAAATATCCAATAAAAAATAATTCAATCTTTTAAAAAAAAGAAAGTCTATTTTACTCTTTCCATTGTTGTGACTAAACATATCTATCAGAAATAATTTAAGGCATGTCTTATTTTAGTTCACAATGCCAGAGTTTTTACTTCATGCTTGTTTGACCTTGTTTGAACAGAATGCAACAACATTAGAAAGGGTGACAGAGGACAACTGTCCATACCACAATGAACAGGAAAACAAAGAAAGATTTCGTGGGTAATTTCTCCTTGGATGATGTTCCCTCAGTGATCTATTTCCTTCAACAATATCTTAATCCCTCATCTTTCTACCAGATCATAACATATTGTCACCAGTTGTAATGAAGCCTTTAGCACATGACCTTGCTTTGTATTTTCTTTAGTGTTTTAACTTTACTTTATATGGCACCATAATTCACATGTTAATTGTAACTAATTAATATCAGATTTCTAAATTTTACTCTTACTCAAAAGTCACATTGATATTCATTAAAATCTTTATTAAATTTTATTTCTGTTAGTTTGGTTACTGAAGATGGTTTATACTTTATTATTTTAGCAAACCCTTCAACTTTGCTGATTTATAACAATTGATAATTATCTGTTAAAAATCTAGGCATTTAATTTATCTCTGTCAAAAATCTAGGCATTTAATTTACAAGCTTATTTATTTTCTTAATTATATCCCTCTATATGGGTTTTTTCCCTATCGTTTGTCATATCAATTTATGAGAAAGAGATTTTCCAATCTCTCTAGGTTACTTTAAATTATTAATCTTATTTAGTTGTGTGCCCATCATTAAAAACAATTAAAGCTCACAAATGTTTGCATAGTTTTAGAAAAATTAGTACTTTAGGGGAAAACACAGTTCTCTGTGAAAGCAGAAAATTATGTATATTTTAACTGCCTTTGTTTTTGTTGTTTCTTAGAATTTTTGATAGGCAAGAAGGAAGCTACATGTGCTGTGTCTTTCATCTTAAAAAAAAAAATTCCTGTAAAAGCTATTTTAAATACTTTAAATGAGAATAATTTGAAAGGAAAAAATGAATTTGCAGGCTTTATTTTGAAAGGTAAGATGCATATTGGAGGAGTTAGAGAAAGGTGCTAACAAAGGATTGGAGGAGGTGATTGTCTCACAATGACAAAAAAAAATAGAAAAATTTTGTATAGCACGTTGTCATTTGTGGTAAAGATAAGGGGTAAAACTATGGAGATAAACACTTGATGGTATTAATAAATTTTAGAATATCTCTGTGTAGGCATTTGATCTTTTTCATTTTTCACAAAACCTTCAGAAATTGCTATGGATTATGTGCAGTTTAAAAGTCTGCAAACATGCAGATGTATGTGAATGTGTTTGTGTGTGTGTGTGTGTGTGTGTGTGTGTGTGTATGTCTCCATACTTGGGTATCTTCAGCATGACAATAAGCTAATACTGGCTTTAATATACAACTAAATACTATTTATTTATATAAATGCTTCTACTACTAAAATATATTTGTATACATACATATATGCACGTGTACACATGTGTACATGCACACACAAACACACATGGGTACACACACACACACACACATACACACATTTAAGTCTAAACCAAATTGGATTGAATTAGTTTTCCATTCTCTGTCACCTAATTCTTACTGTAGCTCTCAGATATATGCAATTTAGAGTCAGGGTGAGTTCAAATCTCAATAATATAATAACAATCATTTATATACATTATACAGTATATTCACTTACCACATTTAGTAGTATAACCTGAATTTCAGAGTGCTCGTTAATTAACAGAAGATGTGCATAAAACCATTGGCTGATCTTATTTGAAATCACCCACAGTAAGACAGAGAAGGAACTGTCTATCACTTTCAGCTGAAGTGATTACTGTCAAGTTATTAAGCAGTTTAATCTTTTTTTTTATAACTATCAATTCTAAGTTACTTTTCCTGAAAACATTCAGAATCTGTTCTTCAGCAGTATATTGTCATGACTGACATTTTGTGAAAATGTAACCTCGGGTGTTATAGCTCTTGAAAAACTAAAGAGGAATATACAGTGAGATAAAGCCTATAGGGAACCAGAAAAATGAAAGATGAATACACATATATTATTTTATGTTAAAGACGTTTCTCTTTATTAATTTATTTATTTACTTTATATCCAGATCACAGCTTACTTTCTCACTCTCCTCTCAGTCACTCCTCATCTCCCTTCCACAAAAATCCTCCTTCTTTCTCCTCAGAGAAGGAAAGACCTCATGACTCTCAACATATCAAGTTGTAGTGAGACTAGGTGTATCTTCTACAATTGAGCCAAGACAAGGCATCTCAAGTAGGGAAAAAGAGTCCAAACACTGACAAGAGAATAAGACAGTACCTGCTCCAGTTGTTAGGGGTCTCATTTGAAAACCAAGATTCATATCTGTTACATATGAATAGGGGGCCTACATCCATCCCATGCATACTCTTTGGTCAGTGGTTCAGCCTTGTTGAGTCCCTGTGAGTCCAGATTTGTTGATTCTGTAGTTTTTCTTGTGGTGTCTTTGACCACCTGAGTTCTCAAATTCTTCCTACCCCCTTTTCCCAAGAGTCACTGAGCTCCTTCTTTAATTTGTCTGTAAGTCTATGCATCTGTTTCAATCATCTTTTGGGTAAAACTTCTCAGAGGACAGTTATGCTAAATTCCTGTATACAGATAAAGGAGAATATAATTAATACTGTCAGGAATGGATTCTCTCTCATGGTATTGATCCCAAGTTGGGACAGTCCCAACTGGCCATTCTTTCAATTTCTGCTCTATCTTTATCTTTTTACATCATGTAGTCAATACAAAGCAAGATGAAGGTCTTGTTGGTGGGTTGATGTCCCCATTACTGCATTGAAAGTCATGCCTGGTTACAGGAGGTGCTGGCTCAATTTCCATATTTCCTATTGCTAGGAGTTTTAGCTAGGTTCTCCTTCATAGGTTCTTTGGAGTTTCCCTTGCCCTAGGTTTCAAGTTTATCCCAGAGATGCTCCTCTACCCACATTCCAGTTTTCTCTCCCTCCTCCGTCTCTACACTTGATCTCTCCTGTTCTCCTTCCTACCCTCTCTCCCACAGTTTCCTACTGGAAAATTTTCACCATCTAATATAGTTTTTAATTTTTTTCTTCAAAGACTCTAAGTTTTTGTCACACAGGTCTTTCACTTGCTTGATTAGAACACACCAAGATATTTTATATTAATTGTGGCTATTGTGAAGTATATTGCTTCTCTAATTTCTTGCTCAGCTCAGTTATCATTTGTATAAAGGAAGGCTACTGAATTTTTAAGTTAATTTTGTATCAAGCAATTTTACTGAAGATGTGTATTAGCTGTAGGAATTCCCTGCTAGAATCTTTGTAGTCAGTTATGTATACTGTCATATCAACTGCAAAGAGCAATACTTTGACTTCTTCCTTTTCAATTTATATACTCCCTGATCTCATTTAGTTGTCTTATTGCTCTAGCTGAAACTTCAAGTACTATATTGAATAGATACAGGGAGAGTGGGCAGCTTTTATCTTATACCTGATTTTCGTGGAGTTGTGTTTAAGTTTCTCTCTATCACATTTGATGGTGGCTATTGGCTTGCAATGAGTTTTTTTATTCTTTTTGGCTCTAACACATATAAATTTGCTTATACCAATGACTCTAGCTAGAAACTAAGTAGATTTTTATGGCCATAAGATGATACTGGCATTCATAGTTTTTGGATTTCTTTATAGAATACTAGGGGGGGATGTTCATAAAGTAAAGCCCTAACAGTCAGACATAGTACTCTGGAAAAGTCTACAACAGTGATAATGGCTACCACTAATTTAGTAACCATTGAGTTATAATTACTCCAGGATATCTAAAGCTATATGTCAGAAAGATTAATATTAAAGATGAGAAATTTATTGAAAATTTGTGTCAGAGATTTTTTTTTATGTGCAGTATATTCAACTGGAAAGTACAGCATCTGTCTTATATGACCTGATCTTATTAAGAAAGGTTATTATAATTTTCAAAACTTGCTATGTTTAGCTGAAAATAAATGTTTTATATAAAAGTAGCTTTCTTTATACTAGCATATTATTATCATCATCAGTTTTGATCCCTCAAGTTTGGGTCATGTCCATTTCAAAGAGAAGAATTTCATGTCTAACAATGAAAAAACCACATTTCTATTATTGGACAAGTCAACAAGTAGATATTTAAGAATTATCTTTTGGAAAATATCAAACAAAACTTATTAACAACATTGTTATATTTAAAAGATTGACAGCTTGTTACTTGGAATTTATTCAAAAATAGTATTGTGTGCAATTATATAAATTTGTCTGATAAAACTCAAATAGCACCATCAAGATATGACATTAAAAATACTCTTGCTACATTCTCTCCATTTGCATGCATAATTGGATAGAAAACTTGGATGACACACTATTGTGACATCTGCCAGCTAATATAAAAAAGCTAATATAAAATGAATGAGTTTAAATACATGAGGATTAATTTAACTTTCAATATCTTAAAATTAATTCACAGAATACATGTTAGATTGCTATAGGCAACATGTAATTTTGTAATTTTTGTTAATTTGAACTAAAGACAAATTCCTTTATGGTATGTGTTTTCTGGGATTTTATTATCTACTTATATATGTTCTTTGGCAACTTTAAATTAGATTTTAGTCTTGCTTAAGATTTTAACTGTCCTGTAATTATGTTTTATAACACATTTGGGTCTGTAAATCTGAATGGGTTTAGCATGGTAGATTAGCATGTGCAAGTTTCATCTAACCAACATATTGGAATTCCATTCTGATATCAAGTGAAAAAAATTATGATGATTTTAGAATTTTAATTGATCGAAATTAATCTTCTGTAGCTCTTTTAGTAAATGTGAATGTTATGTATCTCCTTTCTATCCTAATTACAATTAGTTACAACAGTGTAATTTGTCATGCAAAACAGCTTTTCTATTACATCAACGTCCAAACAGCATAACTTAGAAATTTCTGGCTTTGAATACGTATATATAATGAGTAGTCTGGAATGTTTGGATGAACCTTTCTATTCTTTGAAATGTGAAAGGACTCTTTGAATTTAGGAAAACTCAAAAGTTCTTATCCTATTTTAATCACAAATATCCATGTTCCCAATGATGGAGAGAGGCTACAATATAGACATATAGACTTAAGGGAATGTGATACAATTCTCTATGGTTTCTTTATCCATTCACTGGTCTAAGGGCACACTCTGTTTTGTCCTGAAGTCAAATGATGTTCACTTAAGGAAAATGCTGTTCACATTTTCACTGTAGGAGTCAGCCTCTAATTCCTGTTAAAAGACAGAAACCTCATTTTATGTTTGTTAATTTGACTCATTGATGTCAACCTTTACATTTCAATCTTGCTGTTAGCCTCTACTTTGGAGCAGCTAGTAAGTCCCTCCCCAGGTTTAGGATGGTCCCATTGATGGATTTGTTTGTCCTAAATAATTACTATCCTCTTAGAATGTATATTGACCTTGTTGGAAGCTGAAGAATCTACACAGACCATGAAGTTATTAATCTTGTAGGAGATTGGGACCATGACTGAGTGATTAAAAGCATTTGCTACTGTTTGCAAAGAACCTTTGACTGACTTCCGGCACTCACATAGCAGCTCACAACCATTTGTAACTTCAAGTCCAGAGGATCTGATACCCTCTCCTATACTTGGTATGCACCAGACAGCCACATAATGCAAAGACAAAGTATTACTACTACTCCTCCTCCCCCTCTCCTCCTCCTCCTCCTCCTACTACTACTACTACTAATAACAATAGAAACTGAAGAATATATGGCATTATAAATTAAAATAGACATTTGCAACAAGAAAACATACCTGAGAAGAGTCTCATAGAAAGTATTAAGGCTTCTTGAGGAAGATACATTTAATTTTACAGCTGAATTATTAGCAAAAATTGACAAGAAACATGAATTCCAGTTGATCACAGTGAGCAGACAGAATTTGAATTTCACTCACTTAGTATCTCAGCCTCTGCTAGGGTGAACTATGGGGTTTTACTATGGGGCTTACATTTTGACTTGAAAGTACGACTATTCCATGCTTCCAATAGATGATGAGGTGGAACAAAAACTGTGCTCAATGCTTTTGACCATACAGGCTTTTGAGCATTGAACAAACTAGAAACAGGTGAAATGTTTGACATTTCACACAAATCAAGAAGTGTAAAAATATATGATCCCTTTTCTTTGAAGATCACTACCATAGTCCTTACACAAATGGCTTGTGATGATTTTTAGCATACTGACTCACAGGGGAGATATATCCTGAGGTGTTTATTGGAAAAAAAAAAACAACCATGAATACTGAGAATTTTTGTTTTGGAATTATAAGATAAGTGATGATATCAAACACATCACCTCACAAAAATTGGTCTTCGAGAACACAGTTGTCCATGATAAAAGTTCCTTCCATCTTCTGAAGTTTTCCTTGATTTCTTTCTTTGGGACTTGAAGTTCTTGTTATACAGATCTTTCACTTGCTTGGTTAGAGTTACATGAATATATTTTATAATATTTACGGCTATTGTGAAGGGTGTCATTTCCCTAATTCCTTTCTTAGAATGATTACCATCTGGATAAATATTGGCTACTGATTGGTTTGATTTAATTTTATATCCAGCCACTTTGCTGAAGTTGTTTATCAGGTGTAGGAGTTCTTTGGTAGAATCTTGGTGGTTGCTTATGTATACTTTCATAGCATCTGTAAATAGTGATAATTTCACTTCTTATGATCCAAGTTGTACAACCGTGATGTCCTTTTCTTGTCTAGTCACTCTAGCTAGAACTTTAAGTACTATATTGAATAGATAAGAAGAGAATGGGCAGCATTGTCTTGTCCCTGATTTTAAAGGAGTTGGTTCATGTTTCTCTCCATTTAATTTGATGTTGGCTGTTGGTTTGCCATATATTGCTTTTATTATGTTTAAGTATGTACCGTGAGTTCCTAATATCTCCAAGTCTTTTGATATTAAGGAGTGTTATGTTTTGTAAAAGGCTTTCTCAGTATCAAATGACATGGTTATAGGCCTTTGTTCTTTGAGTTTGTTTATATATAGTGGATTACATTTATGGATATTCATATATTGAACCATCTTTGCATTAATGGGATCAAACATACTTAATAAAGTATGTTTTTGATGTGGTCTTGAATTCAGATTGTGAGGATTATATTGAGTATTTTTGCATCAACATTCATAACAAAAATTGGTCTGAAGTTCTCTTTTTTTGTTGGGTCTTTGTGTGGTTTAGGTATCAGAGTAACTGTAACTTCATAGAATGAATTAGGTAGTGTTCCTTCTGTTTCTAATTTACAGAATAGTTTGAGGAGTATTGGTATTAGTTTTCCATGAAGGTATGGTGGAATACTGTAAAACCAAGTGGCCCTGGGATTTTATGGTTGGGAGGTTTTTAATGACTGCTTCTATTTCCTTAGAGGTTATGGCACTATTTAGATAATTTACCTGATCTTGATTTAACTTTGGTACATGTTATCTATCTAGAAAATCATGCATTTGTTTAGATTTTCCAGTTTTATTGAGTATAGGCTTTTGCAATGAGATCTAATGATTTTTTGAATTACCT
This sequence comes from Rhynchomys soricoides, assembly GCA_019843965.1. Classification (NCBI taxonomy): domain Eukaryota; kingdom Metazoa; phylum Chordata; class Mammalia; order Rodentia; family Muridae; genus Rhynchomys; species Rhynchomys soricoides. The sequence goes on from JADRCH010000243.1 coordinate 7,161,956, forward strand.
CAGTTTCTGTTGTTATATATGCTGTTTTTATTTCTGATTTTGTTAATTTTCATATTATCTTTATGTTCTATATTTAGTTTGGATAAGTGTTTATCTATTTTGTTGATATTTTCAAAGATTCTGCCCTTAGTTTTGTTGATTCTTTGTATTATTTTGTGTGTGTGTGTGTGTGTGTGTGTGTGTGTGTGTATGTGTGTATGTGTGTGTCTAATTGGTTAATTTGAGCCTTGAGTTTTACTATTTCCTGCTGTCTATTCCTCTTGGGTGTGCTTTTTTTCTGCTTTTTCTGCTTGAGCTTTTAGGAGTGCTATTAAGTTGATAGTGTAGGATCTCTCCAATTTCATTATGAAGGCTTAGTGCTATGAGTTTTCCTCTTAACAGTGCTTTCATTGTGTCCCATGAGTTCCTGTATGCTGTGCATTCATTTTCATTAAATTATAGAAAGTCTTTAAATTCTTTGTTTATTTCTTACCTGACCAAGTTATCATTAAGTGGGAGAGGTATTCATTTTCCATGAGTATATGGGATTTTTGTTATTTTGTTGTTATGGAAGTCCAGCTTTAACCCACAGTGATCTGATAGTAGGCATGGGATTATGTCAAACTTCTTGTATCTGTTGAGGGTTGTTTTGTGTATAACTGTATCTGTTGAGGGTTGCTTTGTGATTAATTTTGAAGAGGGGTCCATGAGGTGCTGAGAAGAAGATATATCGTTTTTTTAGGGTGAAATGATATATAGATATCTTTTAAACTGTTTTGCTTGTTAACTTTTGTTAGTTTTACTATGTCTTTGTTTAGTTTCTGTTTCCATGACCTGTCCATTGGTGAGAGTAGGGTGTTGAAGTCTCCCACTATTATTGTGTGAAGTTCAATGTGTATTCTTAGCTTTAGTAAAGTTTTGTTTTGTTTTGTTTTTCACCAATGTGGGTGCCCTCGAATTTGGGACATAAATTTTTAGAATTGAGACTTCACCTTGGTGTATTTTTCCTTTGATGAATATGAATTGTCCATCCTCAACTCTTTTGATTAGTTTTCATTGAAAGTCTATTTTATTGGATATTAGAGTAGATACTCCAGCTTGTTTCTTGGAGTCATTTTCTTGAAATTTTTTTTTCTACCTATACTCTGGGGTAATATCTGACTGTTATTGAGGTTTGTTTCTTGTATGCAGTAGAATGTTGGATCCTGTAAATATTTGCACTTTGTTTGCCTGTGGGTGCTTTTTTTTTTTTTTTTTAATTGAGGAATTGAGTCCATTGATGCTGCAAGCTATTAAAGACAGAAGTTTGTTGGTTATTTTTGTTGCTTGAGGTGGTTTTGTGTGTGTGTGTCTTCTTTTGGATTTGTTGTGAAATGCTTAATCTCTTGTGTTTTATTGGGTCAAGTTACCCTCCTTGCATTGAAAGTTTCCTTCTAGTAACTGCTGTAGGGCTGGATTATTAAAAACATATTGTCTATATTTGGTTTTGTTATGAAATATCTTGTTTTCTCTATCTATGTTGATTTAGAGTTTTTCTAGGTACAGTAGTGTTAGCTGGTGTCTGGTCTCTTAGGGTCCGTATGACATAGGTTCAGCCACTTTGGCTTTTTTTGATATCTGTTGAGAAGTTGCCTTTATATGTTACTTGGCCTTTTCCCCTTACTGCTTTTAATATTCTTTCTGTGTTCTGCACATTTAGTGTTTTGATTATTATGTGGTGGTAAGATTTTCTTTTCTGATCCAATCTATTTGGTGTTCTGTAGACTTCATGTATGTTTATAGCTATGTCTTTCATTATGATAGCCAAGTTTTCTTTGTGATTTTGTTGAAAATGTTTTCTGGCCCTTTGAACAGTGAATCTTTACTCTTCTCTATTCCTATTATTCTTAGTTTGATCTTTTTTATAGTGTCTCAAATCTCCTGGATGTGTTAGGTTAGGAACTTGGTACACTTTGCATTTCTTTGACCAATGTGTCAATATTTTCTATGGTATCTTCTACACCTGAAATTATCTCCTCTATCTCTTGTATTCTGCTTGTGATGCTTGCATCTGTAGTTCCTGTTGTCTTTCCTAAGTTGTCTTTTACCAGGGTTGCATTTATTTATTTATTTATTTATTTATTTATTTATTTTTTGTTTTTATCTCCCTCATTAGGTCTTGGACCATTTTTTCACATCCTTCACCAGCTGAATATATTTTCCTGTTCTTGTGCTTGCTTATTCTTCTGCTTATTTCTGGTGTTGACTGGCCTGGTTGTCTCAGATTCCTACAGGCCTCCTTGGAGGCAGGAAGAGCAGTGTAACCTGGGTTAGAACAAGTCTCCTAGGAGGCAGACAGTGTTGTGTGTGATTAGAACAGGCCTCCTGTATCTCTGGTCAGAACAGTCCTCTTGTGTCACTGGTTAAGGCAGACCTCTTGGGAGACAGGCAGGCTATGGGGTCCAGGAGAAAGCACATAGATCTGCTTTGGGTGCAGGTGGAGGTGCAGACTGGAAGTGTTACTGATTTTCATTAAAATATTTTATTATGTTAAAATATAATTATATTGAGTTCTAGATTATTTCCATCCCAGTCACTTACTGTCTACTAAGAAGGTGGATGAGCACAAATGTTTTAACCTATCTGCTCAATATCTGGTCTATTTCTGTACCAATAGGTGACCTCATATGGCACAGATGGATTATTAAATCCTCTTTCTGTTTTAAACATATCACAACTACAGACATACCATAACAGAATCAGCTGTGGTTTTGAGATCTGTTGATTTCTTATTACAACAAAGCATCACAAGACAAGGTGTCTTTGGGAGGTTACCTTTTCTGTACCCATCACTTGGCTATTGATTCATGTTGGGATCAGACATTTTTTTCAATACTTTCTATCACCTATCTAAAAATTGGAAGCAAATAATCTAATATTACACAAATGTATATTTTAATAATTGAATTCCCCTTATTTACTGTTTCATTTAATACTTTAGACTATGTAACATAGAATGTTTGCATGAATTAAAGTAAATTTGTTTCTGATGTCAATATGGAATCAAAAAACATGCATTTTATTATGTTTCATAAGATAACATTCAACTTAAAACTTTTAAGATGAATATTCTGTGTTTTTAAAAAACTTTATTTATATTTCAAATGTTTCTCCCTTTCCAGATCTCCCCTTTGGAAAGTCTCTATTCCTTCCCCCCTCCCGCTGAATCTATGGGGGATTCCACCACCTGCCCAACCACCCATTCTCCTCTTACCTCCTTGGCATTCTCCTATACTAGGGCATCTAACACCCTCAGGCCCAAGGGATTCTCTTCCCCATGATGGCTAACAGGACCCTCCTTGGACACACATGTGGCTAGCACCATGGGTCCCTCCATATGTATTCTTTGCTTGGTGATCCAGTCTCTGGGAACATTGGGAGGTCAGGCCAGTGGACACTGTTGCTCCCTCCATGAAACTGCCGACAGCTTCAGCTCCTTCAGTCCTTTCACCAACTCCTCCATCTGGGACCCCATATCACCACAATGGTTGCTGTGAAGTGACTATAGGGTATTCCAAACATTTGGGCTAAGAACCACTTAGCAGTGAGTAAATACCGTGTTCATTCTTTGTGACTGTGTTGCCTCACTCACGGTGATATTTTCAAGTTCCATCCATTTGCCTGAGAATTTCATGAAGTCATTGTTTTTAATAACCAAGTAGTATTCCATTATGTAAATGTACCACATTTTCTGTATCCATTTCTCTGTTGAGGGACATCTGGGTTGTTTCCAGATAATTGCAATTATAAATATGGCTGCTATGAACATAGTGGAACATGTGTCTTCATTACATGTTGGAACATTTTCTGGATATATGCCCAGGAGTGGAATAGCTGGATCCTTGGGTAGTATTATGTTCATTTTTCTGAGGGTCTACCAAACTGATTTCCAGAGAGGATGTATCAGTTTGCATTGCCACAAGCAATGGAGGAGTGTTCCTCTTTCTCCACATCCTCACCAACATCTACTGTCACCTGAGTTTTGGATCTTAGCCATTCTGACTAGTGTGAGGTGTAATCTCAGGGTTGTTTTGATTTGCATTTCCCTGATGACTAAGGATGTTGAATAATTCTTTAGGTGCTTCTCAGCCATTCGAGTTTCCTCAGTTGAGAACTCTGTGTTTAGCACTGTTTCCCATTTTTTGATAGGGTTATTTGGATCTCTGGAGTCTAACTTCTTGAGTTCTTTGTATATATTGGATATTAGCCATCTAAAGGACATAGGATTGGTAAAGATCTTTTCCCAATCTGCAGGTTGCAATTTTGTCCAATTTACAGTGTCCTTTGCCTTACAGAATCTTTGTAATTTCATGAGGTCCCATTTGTCAAGATTCTTCATCTTAGAGCATACACTATTGGTGTTCTGTTCAGGAACTTTTCCTCTGTGCCCATGTGTTAGAGAGCTTTCCCCACGTTCTCTTTCATTAGAGTCAATGTATCTGGTTTTGTGTAGAGGTCCTTGATTTACTTGGACTTGAGCTTTGAACAGGGAGATAGGAATGGATCAATTCACAAACTTCTACATGTAGACCTCCAGTTGAATCAGCAACATTTGTTGAAAATGCTGTCTTTTTCGACTGGATGATTTTAGCTCCTTTGTCAAAGATCAAGTGAAAATAGGTGTGTGGGTTCATTTTTGGGTCTTCAATTCTATTCCATTGATCTACCTTCCTGTCACTGTACCAATACCATGCAGGTTTTTAACACTACTGCTCTGAAGTACAGCTTGAGGTCATGGAGGCTGATTCCCGCAGAAGACCTTTTATTGTTGAGAATAGATTTTGTTGTCCTGGATTTTTTGTTATTCCATATGAATTTGATAATTGCTCTTTCTAAGTCTATCAAGAATTGAGTTGGAATTTTGATGCAGATTGCAATGAATCTGTAGATTGCTTTCGGCAGGATGGCTATTTAACTATATTAATTCTGCCAATCCATGAGCATGTGAGATCTTTCCATCTTATGAGGTCTTCTTCGATTTAGTTATTCAGAGACTTGAATTTCCTGTCATACAGATCTTTCACTTGTTTGGTTAGAGTCACAACAAGATACTTTGTACTGTTAGTGACAATTGTGAAGGGTGTCAATACCCAAATTTCTTTCTTGACCTGTTTATACATTGAGTGTGGGAAGGCTACTGATTCACTTGAATTAATTTTGTATCTGGCCACTTTGCTGAAGATGTTTATCAGCTGTAGCAGATCTCTGGTAGAGTTTTTCAGGTCACTTAATTCTACCTTAATATCATCCGCAAATAGTGAATTTTGATTTCTTCCTTTCCAATTTGTATCCATTTGACTTCCTTTTTTTGTCTAATTGCTCTAGCTAGAACTTCAAGTACCTTAGCGAATAGATAGGGAGAGAGAGGGCAGCCCTGCCTAGTTCCTGATTTTAGTGGGAATGCTTTGAGTTTCTCTCCATTTGGTTTGATGTGGGCCACTGTTTTGCTGTATGTTGCTTTTACTATGTTTAGGTATGCTCCTTGAATTCCTGATCTTTCCAAGTCTTTTATCACGAATGGATGTTGAATTTTGTCAAATGCTTTTTCAGCATCTAACAAAGTGTGTTTTTTTTTTCTTTGAGTTTGTTTATGTAGTGGATTACATTGATGTATTTCCTGATATTGAACCATCCTTGCTCCCTGGGATGAAGCCTACTTGAGTATTTTTGCATGGATATTGGTAAGGGAATTTGGTCTGAAGTTTTCTTTTATTGTTGGGTCTTTGTGAGGTTTTGGTATCAGTGTAACTGTGGCCTCACAGAATTAATTGGGTAACATTCCTTCTGTTTCTATTTTGTGGAATATATTGAAGGGTATTAGTATTAGGTCTTCTCTGAAGGTCTGATAGAATTCTGCAATGAACCCATCTGGTCCTGGATTTTTTTTTGGTTGGGAGACTTTTAATGACTGCTTCTATTTCTTTAGGAGTTATGGGACTGTTTAGATGGTTTATCTATTCTGGACTTAACTTTGATATTTGGTATCTGTCTAGAAACTTGTCCATTTCCTCCAGATTTTCCAATTTTGCTGCATATAGACTTTTGTAGGAGAATCTGATGGTATTTTGAATTTCCTCAGAGTCTGTACTTATATCTCCCTTTCCATTTTTAATTCTGTTAATTTGGATACTGTCTCTGTGCCCTCTGGTTAGCCTGGCTAAGGGTTTATCTACCTTGGTGATTTTCTCAAAGAACCACCTCTTGGTTTTGTTGATTCTTTGTATAGTCCTTTTAGTTTCTACTTGTTTGATTTCAGCCCTTAATTTGATTATTTCCTGCCTTCTACTCCTCCTAGGTGTATTAGATTCTTTTTGTTCTAGAGCTTTCAGGTGTGCTGTTAATCTGCTAGTATATGCTCTCTCCAGTTTCTTTTTGGAGGCATTCAGAGCTATGAGTTTTCCTCTTAAAACTGCTTTCATTGTGCCCCATAGGTTTGGGTATGTTGTACTTTCATTTTCATCACATTCTAGGAAGTCTTTAATTTCTTTCTTTCTTTTTCCTTGACCAAGTTATCATTGAGTAGAGCTTTGTTCAGCTTCCACGTGTATGTAGACTTTCTGTTGTTGTTATCATTGAAGACCAGCCTTATTCCACTGTGATCTTATAGGCATGGGATTATTTCAATCTTCTTACATCTGTTGAGGTTTGTTTTGTGACCAATTATATGATAAATTTTGGATCATTAGGTGCTGAGAAGAAGGTATATTCTTTTGTTTAGGATGAAATGTTCTATAGGTATGTGTTAAATCCATTTGGTTCATAATGTCTGTTAGTTTCACTGTGTCTCTGTTTAGTTTGTATTTCCAGTATCTGTCCATTGATGACAGTGAGGTGTTGAAGTGTCCCACTATTTTTGTGTGAGGTGCAATGTGTGCTTTGAGCTTTAGTATAGTTTCTTTTATGAATGTGGGGACCCTTGCATTTGGGGCATAGATGTTAAGAATTGAGAGTTATTCGTGTTTGATTTTTCCTTTGATGAGTATGAAGTGTACTTCCTTATCTTTTCTGATGACTTTTGGTTGAAAGTTGATTTTATCTGATATTAGAATGGCTACTCCAGCCTGTTTCTTGGGGTCATTTGTCATTTGCCAGGAAAATTGTTTTCCAGCCCTTTACACTGAGATAGTGTTTTTCTTTAACCTTGAGATGCATTTCCTGTATGCAGCAAAATTCTGGGTGTTTTTATGGATCCAGTCTGTCAGTTTATGTCTTTTTATTGGGGTATTGAGTCTATTGATGTTAAGAGATTTTAAGGAATAGTGATAGTTCCTTACTATTATTTTCTTTGTTCTTTTTATGTTTGTGTGGCTATCTTTTTTTGAGTTTGTTGAAAGATGACTTTCACTCTTTTTCTTGGGTGTAGTTTCCCTCCTTGAGTTGGTATTTTCCATCTATTATTTTAAGTAGGGTTGGGTTTGTCGAATCATACTGTGCAAATTGTGGTTTGTCATAGAATATTTTGGTTTTATTGTCTATGATTATTGAGAGTTTTGCTGGGTGTAGCAGCCTGGGCAGGCATTTGTGCTCTCTTCGGATCTATATGAGATCTGCCCATGATCTTCTAGCTTTCATAGTTTTGGTGAAAAGTCTGGTAGAATTCTGATAAGTCTGCCTTTATATGTTACTTGACCTTGTTCCTTTACTGCTTTTAATATTCTTTCCTTATTTTGTGTATTTGGTGTTTTGACTATAATGTGACAGGGGGGATTTCTTTTCTGGTCCAGTCTATTTGGATTTCTGTAGACTTTTTGTATATTTATGTTCATCTCTTTCTTTAGGTTAAGGAAGTTTTCTTCTATAATCTTGTTGAAGGTATTTACTGGTCCTTTAAGTTGGGAATATTCACTCTCTTCTATACCTATTATCCTCAGGTTCTGTCTTCTCATTATATCCAGGATATCCTGAATGGTTTGGGTTAGGAGCTTTTTGTATTTCATGTTTTCTTTGACTGTTGTGTCAATGTTTTCTCTGGTATCTTCCGTACCTGATATTCTATTTTCCATCTCTTGTATTCTGTTGGTGATACTTACATCTATGATTCCTGATTTCTTTCCTAGGTTTTCTAATCCCAGGGTTCTTTCCCTTTGTGATTTCTTTATTGTTTCTATATCTGTCTTTAGTTCCTGGATGGTTTTGTTCATTTCCTTCATCTGTTTGATTGTGTTGTCCTGTAATTCTGCCAGTTTGATTCTGTTTTCCCGTAATTTTTTATGGGGTTTTTGTGTTTCCTCTTTAAGGGCTTCTAGTTGTTTACCTGTGTTCTGCTTTCCCACCATCCACATTATACCCTCGTTGTTGTGGTTATTATATTACAATGTTTAAAAACATTTTTTTTGTATATTTTGGATATTTACTTTATTTACATTTCAAACGTTTTCTCCTTTGAAACCCCTTATCCCATCCCCCATCCTCCTGCCTCTATGAGGGTGTGCCCCACCCACCCACCCACGCACTACCATTTTCTCTCCCTAGTATTCCCCTACTCTGGAGCAACAAACAACCTCAGGTCCAAGGTCCTTTCCTCCCACTGATGGCCAACAAGGCCCTCCTTTACTATATATGCAGCCCCTCCATGTGTAGTCTTTGGTTCATGGTCCAGTCTGGAGAAGCTCTAGGAGGTTTTGCCAGTTGACACAGTTGCTCCCTCCACAGGGCTGCAAAACACCTCAGGTCCTTCAGTCCCTTCTCCAGCTCCTCCATCTGTGACTCAACACTCAGTCCAAACGGTTCACTCTGAGGATCTGCCTCTGTATTTATCAGGTTCCAGCAGAGCCTCTCAGGAGTCAAGTTATCATGCTTTCATCAGCTAACAATTGCCACCATCAGAAATAACATTTGGGTTTGATGGATTTATATCGGATGTATCCCCAGGTGGGGCAGTCTCTGGATGGCCTTTCGTTGAGTCTCTGCTCCACACTTTGTCTACATATTTCCCCCTGTGAGTATTTTGTTCACCCTTCTAAGAATCACTGAGGCATCCACATTTTGGTTTTCCATTTAGGCTTCATATGATCTGTGAATTGAATCTTGGGTATTCCAAACTTTTGGGCCATATCCACTTATCAGTGAGTACATACTTTGCTTGTTCTTTTGTGACTGAGTTACCTCACTCAGGATGATATTTTCAAGTTCTATCCACTTATCTGCAGATTTCATGAAGTCACTGTTTTTAATAACTGAGTAGTACTCCACTGTGTAAATGTACAACGTTTTCTGTATCCATTCTTCTGTTGAGGGTCATCTGGGTTATTTCTAGCTTCTGGCTATTATAAATATGGCTGCTATGAACATAGATGAGCATTATTACATGCTGGAGTGCCTTCAGGGTGAACAGCCAAGAGTGGTATAGCTGGGTCCGCAGGTAGTACCATGTCCAATTTTCTAAGGATCTACAAAACTGATTTCCAGAGTGGTCATCCAGCTTGCAATCCCACCAACAATAAAAAAGCGATCTACTTTCTCCATATTCTTGCCAGCATCTGCTGTCACTTGAGTTTTTGATCTTAGTCATTTTGACTGGTGTGAAGTGGAATCTCAGGGTTGTTTTGATTTGCGTTTCCCTGATGACTAAGGAAGCTGAACATTTCTTTAGTTGCTTCTCAGAACTTCTAATGTCCTCAGTTGAGAATTTTCTGTTTTGCTCTTTTCCTCATTTTTTAATAGGGTTATTACCACATGGTCATTTCATTAGATGCTGAAAAATCATTTGACAAAATTCAACATCTCTTCATGATAAAAGTCTTGGAAAGATCATAAATTCAAGGCCCAGACCTAAACATATTAAAAACATTATACAGCAAACCAGTAGCAAACATAAAACTAAATGGAGATAAACTTGAACCAATCCACTAAACTCAGGCATGAGACAAGGCTTAACTCTCCCTATCTATTTAAGATAGTACTTGAAGTTCTATCTAGAGCAATCACAAAACAAAAGGAGGTGAAGGGGATACAAATTGGAAAGGAAGAAATCAAAATATCACTATTTGCAGATGATATGATAGTATACTTAAGAGAACCCAAAAATTATGCCAGAGAACTCCTATAGCTGATAAACAACTTCAGCAAAGTGGCCGGATATAAAATTGACTCAAGCAAAACTGTAGCTTTCCTATACTGGAAGGTTAAACAGGCTGAGAAAGTAATTATGAAAATGGCACCCTTCACAATATTCACAAACAATATAAAGTATATTAGTGTAACACTAACCAAACAAGTAAAAGATCTGTATGACAAAAAGTTCAAATCTCTGAAGAAAGTAATCAAAGAACACCTCAGAAGATGGAAAGATCTCCCATGCTCAGGGATTGGGAGGATTAATATAGTAATAATGGCCATCTGGACAAAAGCAATCTCCAGATTCAAAGCAATACCCATAAAAATTCCAACTCAATTCTTCATAGATTTATAAAGTATAATTCTCAAATTCATTTGAATATAAAAAAAATCCCAGAATAGCAAAACCTATTCTCAACAATAAATGGACTTCTGGAGGAATCCATATCCCTGACCTCAAGCTGTACTACAGAGCAATAGTGATTAAAAACTATTAGAATTAGAAATGAACCCACACACCTACTGTCACTTGATCTCTGACAAAGGAACTAAAACCATCTAGTGGAAACAAGACAGCATTTTCAGCAAGTTGTGCTGGTTCAACTGGCAGGGAACATGTAGAAGAATGCAAATTGATCCATTCCTATCTCCCTGTACAAAGCTCAAGTCCAAGTAGTTCAAGGGCCTCCACATAAAACTGGATACACTGAATCTAATAGAAGAGAAAGGGGGAAGAGTCTCAAATACAGGGGCTCAGGGGGAAAGTTCCTGTACAGAACACCACTGACTTAAGCTCTAAGATCAACAATCAACAAATGGGACCTGATAAAATTGCAAAGCTTTTGTAAGGCACAACACTCTGTCAATAGGGCAAAAAGGCAATAAATAGAAAATGCTGTCTTTTTTGCATTGGATAGTTTTAGCTCCTTTGTCAAAGATCAAGTGACCATAAGTGTGTGGGTTCATTTCTGGGTTTTCAGTTCTCTTCCATTGATCTACTTGCCTGTCACTGTACCAATACTATGCAGTTTTTGTTACTACTGCTCTGTAGTACAGCTTGAGGTCAGGGAAACTGCTTCCCCCAGAAGTTCTAGTATTGTTGAGAGTAGTTTTTGCTATCCTGGGTTTTTTGTTATTCCAAATGAATTTGAGAATGACTCTTTCTAAGTCTATGAAGAATTGAGTTGGAATTTTGATGGGGATTGCATTGAATCTGTAGATTGCTCTTGGCAGGATGGCCATTTTTACTATATTAGTCCTGTCAATCCATGAGCATGGGAGATCTTTCCATCTTCTGAGGTATTCTTCGATTTCTTTCTTCAGAGACTTGAAGTTCTTGTCATACAGATCTTTCACTTGTTTGTTTAAAGTAACACCAAGATACTTTATATTGTTTGTGACAATTGTGAAGGCTTAATTCCAGTTTCAGCATTACTCCTAATTTCTTTCTCAGTTTGTTTATCCATTGAGTATAGGAAGGCTACAGATTCGTTAGCATTAATTTCTTATCAGGCCACTTTGCTGAAGGTGTTTATCATCTATAGCAGTTCTTTGGTGGAGTTCTTTGGTGATCATAAGTATATGATCATATCTTCTGCAGATAGTAATATTTTGATTTCTTCCTTTCCAATTTGTATCCCTTTGACCTCCTTTTGTTGTCTTTTTGCTCTAACTAGAACTTCAAGTACTATATTGAATAGATAAGGAGAGAGAGGGCAGCATTGCCTCGACCCTAATTTTAGTGGGATTGCTTCAACTTTCTCTCCATTTAGTTTGAGGTTGTCTACTGGTTTGATGTACATTGCTTTTAGTACGTTTTGGTCTGGGCTTTGAATTCCTTATCTTTCCAAGACTTTTATCATGAAGGGATGTTGAATTTTATCAAATACATTTTCAGCATCTAATGAAATGACCATGTGGTTTTGTTCTTTGAGTTTGTTTATGTAGTGGATTACATTGATGGATTTCTGGGTATTGTACCATTGCTGCATCCCTGGGATAAGCCTACTTGATCATGTTGAACGATCATTTTGATGTGTTTTCTGATTTGGTTTGCAAGAATTTTATTGAGTATTTTTGCACAAGGGAAACTGTCCTGAAGTTTTCTTTCTTTGTTGTGTCTTTGTGAGGTTTTGTTATCAGTGTAACTGTGGCCTCATCAAATGTATTAGGTATGCTTCTTCTGTTTATATTTTATGGAATCATTTGAAGAGTTTTGGTATTAGGTCTTCTTTGAAGTTTGATAGAATTCTCTACTAAACCCATCTGGTCCTTTGCTTTTTTGGTTGGGAGACTTTTAATGACTGCTCCTATTTCTTTAGAGATTATGGGAGTGTTTAGATCGTTAATCTAGTCCTCACTTAACTTTAGTGTTTGGTGTCTGACTAGAAAATGTCCATTTCATCAAGATTTTCCAATTTTGTTGAGTATAGGATTTTGTAGTAGAATCTGATGATATTTTGAATTTCCTCAGAATCTGTTGTTATATCTTCCTTTTCATTTTTGATTTTGTTAATTTGGTTACTGTGTCTGTGCTCTCTGGTTAGTCTGGCTAAGGGTTTATCTATCTTGTTGATTATTCTCAAAGATCCAGCTCCTGGTTTTGTTGATTCTTTGTGTATTTCTTTTTGTTTCTACTTGGATCATTTAAGCTCTGAGTTTGATTATTTCTTGCCTTCTACTCCTCTTGGGTTTATTAGCTTCTATTTGCTCTAGAGCATTGAGGTGTGCTGTTAAGCTGCTTGTGCATGCTTTCTCCAGTTACTTTTTGGAGGCACTCAGACCTATGAGTAATCTTCTTAACACTGCTTTCATTCTGTCCCATAAGTTTGAGTATATTGTACTTTCTTTTTCATTATATTCTAGGAAGTCTTTAATTTCTTTCTTTATTTCTTCCTTGACCAAGTTATCATTGAGTAGAGCATTGTTTAACTTCCATGTCTATGTGTGGTTGTGTTGTTGTTGTTGCCATTAAAGACCAGAAATACACTTGTTGAGGTTTGTTTTGTGACCGATTATATAATCAGTTTTGGAGAAGGTACCATGAGGTGCTGAGAAGAAAGTATATTCTTTTGATTTAGTTTGAAATGTTCTATAGATATCTGTTAAATCCACTTGTTCCATAATATCTGTTAGTTTCACTGTGTCTCTGTTTAATTTGTGCTTCCAAGGTTTGTCCATTGATGAGAGTGGGGTATTGAAGTCTCCCACTATTATTGTGTGAGGTGCATTGTGTGCTTTGAGCTTTAGTAAAGTTTCTTTTACAAATGTGGGTGCCCTTGCATTTGCTACATAGATGTTCAGAATTGAGAGTTCTTCTTGGTAGATTTTTTCTTTGATGAGTATGAAGTGTCCTACCTTATATTTTTTGATGACTTTTGGGTCAAATTTGATTTTATCCAATATCAGAATGGATACTCCAGCTTGATTCTTGGGTCCATTTGCCTGGAAAACTGTTTTCCAGCCCTTTACTCTGAGGTAGTGTTTGTCTTTAACTGTGAGGTATGTTTCCTGTATGCAGCAAAATTCTGGGTACATTTTTTATAAGTATTCAGTTTGTTAGTCTATTTCTTAATTGGGGAATTGAGTCCATTGACGTTAAGGAATAGTGATTGTTGCTTCTTGTTATTTTTAATGTTATTTTTATGATTGTTCAACTATCTTCTTTTGAGTTTATAGAAAGAATATTTTCTTGCTTTTTCTAGGATGTATTTTCTCTCCTTTATTAGCATTTTCCATCTCTTATCCTTTGTAAGGCTGGGTTTGTGGAAATATATTGTATAAATTTGTTTTTGTCTGTAGTCTTCTTGAATGATTTTGTTCTTCTCTTTGTTTTGGTTAAGGAAGTTTTCTATAATTTTGTTGAAGATATTTACTGGCCCTTTAAGTTGGGAATCTTCATTCTTTTCTATACCTATTATCCTTATGTTTGGTATTCTCATTGTGTCCTGGATTTCCTGGATATTTGGGTTGAGAGATTTTTGCATTTTGCATTTTCATTGACTGTTGTGTCAGTGTTTTCTATTGTATCTTCTGCACCTGAGATTCTCTCTTCTGTCTCTTGTATTCTGTTGGTAATGTTTGCATCTATGACTCCTGAACTCTTTCCCAGATTTCCTATCTCCAAGGTTGTCTCGCTTAGTGATCTCTTTATTGTTTTTATTTCCATTATTAGATCCTGGATGGTTTTGTTAATTTCCTTTACCTGTTTGATTGTGTTTTCCTGTAATTCTACCTGTTTGATTTTGTTTTTCTGTCATTCTTTAAGGGGTTTTTGTGTTTCCTCTTTAAGGGCTTCTAGCTGTTTTTCTGTTTTCTCTTGTATTTCTTTGAGTTATGTATTTCTTTCTTAAAACATTGTATCATCATCATGAGATGTGATTTTAACTCTGAATCTTGCTTTTATGGTGTGTTGGGGTATCCAGATCTCACTGCAGTGGGAGAACTGGGTTCTGATGTTGCCAAATTGCTTTGGTTTCTGTTCCTTATGTTCTTGCCCTTGCCTTTTGCTTTCTGGTTATCAATGGTGTTAGCTCCACTTGCTCTCTCTGACTGTGGCTTGTCCCTCCTGCAAGCCTCTGCATCAGTACTCCTTGGAGACCAGCTCTCTCTAAAAGGAATTTGGGTTTGGAAGGCTGTAGCACAAGGTCAGCTCTGGGGTGCAGACAGAAACCAGAAGGAGTCTGTCTTTAGCTGTTCCTTGGTTCTTGTGTCCTGATGGCTCTGCAAAGGTCCTTCTTGATCCAAGAATTTGAATAGAAATGGTGGTCTTTCCTGTGCTTGCAGTTGTGTTGGCATTTCTGGGAGACCAGCTCTCTCTTGGTGCTATTTGAGTATGGATCCCTGTGTCACAGGATCAGCTCCCTGTCTGCAGAAGGAAACTGGAAGTCCATACCACAGTCCCTGTGTCATGAGGATTCAGGTGTGTCCCTCTGAGCAGTCATGCTCCTCTTACCTCCACTCAGGAGCTTATCCACCCTCCTGGGAGGCTAGCTTTCACCTGATGCTATTTGGCTATGAAACTCTGTGGCCTAGGCTGAGCTCCCCAGCCACAGATTTGCCTGGGTTTCTTAGTTTGCTAAGTCAGAGGCTTTGTTATGCTGACAATTAGAGCTCTGAAACAAGCACATTTTCTGCATCTTAATCAGAACAAGTCATACTATCCTCTGTTGTTCTCACTGGGAAATATGTCTAGCTTGCTATACATAATGGAGATCAATGAAATGTCCTGTGACTAACAGAAGGTCTCTGCAGCTTCTAAAAATTAAGAGAAAAGTCATTGCAACTTGAATAACAAAGATGTTTATGTTAGTGAATTGAAACAGCTGATTTTACATTTAAACCAAATATTTATTTGGCTTTTAAAAGATTCTATCTTGGTTATTTGGAGCTTTGGGCTAATATCCACTTATCAGTGAGTGCATACCATGTGGGTTGTTTTGTGATTAGATTACCTCATTCAGGATTATATATTCTAGTTCTATCCACTTTCCTAAGAATTTCATGAATTCATCATTTTAACTAACTGAGTAGTACTCCATTGTGTAAATGTACCACATTTTCTAGATCTATTCCTCTATTGAAGGACATGAAGCTCAAGAAGAAGGAAGCAAAAGAGTGGGTCATTCAGTCCTTCATAAAAAAGGAAACAAAATACTCATGGGAGCAAATACGGAGACAAAGTGTAGAGCAGAGATTGAAGGAAAGGCTATCCAGAGACTGTCCCACCTGGAGATCCATTCCATATAGAGTCACCAAATTCTGACATTATTATGGATACCTAGAAGTGCTTGCTTAAAGGAGCCTGATATAGCTGTCTGCTCAAAGGCTCTGCCAGAGCCTTACAAATACAGAGGCTGATGTTCATAGCCAACCTTTGAACTGAGCGTGGGCTTCCCAATGGAGGAGTTAGTGAAAGGACTAAAGGAGCTGAAGGGGCTTGCAACCCACAGGAAGAATAACAATATCAACCAACCAGACCCCCCAGAGCTCCCAGGGACTAAGCCACCAACCAAGGAGTACACTTGGGGAGACTCATAGCTCTAGGAGCATATGTAGCAGAGGATGGCCTTGTCAGGTATCAATGGAAATGTCCTTGATCCTTTGAAGGCTGGGTAGATGTCCTAGTGTAGGGGAATTTGAGACCAGGGAGGGAGGAGTGCATGGGTGGGTGGAGGAACACCCTCATAGAAGCAGGGGAGTGGGGACAGGATAGAGGGTTTCTGGGATTGGTGGGAACCAGAAAGGATAACATTTGAAATGCAAATAAAGAAAATATCCAATAAAAAAGAAAAATAAAGAAAAAAATTCTAACATCAAAATGGTATTTACTTACTGTTGTTCTCAGTTTTTTTAATTGTAAAATTGGATGTTTTGGTACTGGGGCACTGGATCAAAGCAGAAAAGTGTTACTTTGCAAGCTTGAGCACCTGAGTTTGAATCCTTAGCATTCATATAAAAGCAGCACTAGAAATGGCAATAAAGAATGTGTATCTTTTTAAAAGTTACACACTGTATTTAAGCAATAACTGAATTCTGTTTTGGTTGAATATATGTTCTCAACTGGAATAATAGCACTATCTTGGATTATGTAATTTTTATATTTTACTTGATTTTCTAACAATGTATATGCGTGTTTGCGTTTGTGTGATGTGTATATATGTGCACATGTAAAGAGATTCCCCCACTAATGCATGGGTATGTGGAGGCAAGAGACCAGATCAAGTTATCCATCACACCCATACTATTTTGTGTAACAGTCTCTTACTGAATTGCAGATGACTGCTTCAGCTAGACTGGCTGACCAGTGAGCCCCCTAGACAAGCTTAGCACTGCCCTGTCCTGTCCTGTACCAGCTCATGGTTACTAGCTGCCTAATCCTGCTTTTACTTGAGTTCTATGGATCAGAACTCAGGTCCTGAGCCTTCAGCAGCTGGCACATTACTCACTGAGCCATACACTCAATCCTTGACCAAATTTAAAGACAATTTCAGATAGCATCTTTAAAATACTGTATTTAATAGTTTTATTCAAAAGGAATGCCCTTTAAGGTAGGTGAATTTTCTACATACTAAATAAAAGAAAGAAAAAATTGTAGAATGTTAAAATCATGTATTTTGTAGCATTAGAACTCTACCAGAGATAAGATCCCCAAAGAGCATAAATTCATTGAAGTTTTTAGATATTATTCCTTACTTTTATTATCCAGGCTCTTTCTTGCTAACATTTTAACTGTACAGTTGAGAGGCTGGGAAATTGGGCAGAAAATAGCTACTGAGGGCTTGAAAACTGATCAGAGCTTTTGTCAGCCTCATGAGACTAATAAGAGAAAACTGGAATTCAGACATTTAATGAACTAGGGATTTTGCAGGCTCAAGATCCTGGATGGGAACACAGATCAGAGATCCCTAGTCGAAGGCAACCTCTTCTTTTCACTTGGAGCTATTCACTGTTTTGTGAGTTTGAAATGGCAAGATGAATAACTAAGCAGAACTTCTAAGAATATAAAATCTACTAGGAGCTTATTTGTACCAAGAAGATACACACAAGAATAGTAACACCAAAGTGGATAGGGGCTGCTAAAATGCCAGGCATTCAGATGTAACTTTATGTCTCATGACCATGCCTTTCTTTTCTGTCTTCCTAAAATTAATTTTGAGTTCCTAAGCACTGAAAGCCTCCCTTTATCTTGCTATCTCTATTATCCTCTTTCTACTCTCTAAACCAGATTAAGTCAATTAACTATTAATGACCAACCAGACATTAAAGAAAAACTGAAAGAAAAAGCATTTGTATTCTGCTTGTGCCAAACTTCATGAAAATAGAGAAACTGTTTTACTTCAAGTGTTAAAATAAACTAATATAGAATTTTTGAATGTACTTATAAACAAGTATAAAATAAATATTATTGAATAACTAAATTATAAATACATTATTATGGAATTTAAAAAATTATAGACTAAGTATAATTTTATATCCTATAGTTTATGACATAAAATCAAAATGCTCTGGAAATGCTAGAAATCAATGTACTTTATGAATACATTTGAGAAATTGTAAACTAAGTATTTATGAGTAACAGCTAATACTTCCATAAAATATATCACACACCAAGACCAATGTTTTCCTGGAATATTCAAGATGGTTTTAGCATATGCAATGTAATTATCTATTATACAATTAACTAATATAATACATAATTTAACAAAATTAAAGTTTTAAAACTGATTATTCCAGTGGGCGAAAAAAAGCAGCTATGTCAAAAAATGATACATTCTATAATGATTTAAGACATTTAACAGAATAGACAAGGATAAGGTTTCATCAAACAGTATTCATGGAAAATATCACAGCATGATAATTAATGGAGAAACACATAATCCTCACTACTAAATATGATGAAGAATTTAAGAAACCCATTGTCATCACTGCCACACTACCATTTTCAGAGAGCCTGTTCATG
Organism: Rhynchomys soricoides; assembly: GCA_019843965.1. Taxonomy (NCBI): domain Eukaryota; kingdom Metazoa; phylum Chordata; class Mammalia; order Rodentia; family Muridae; genus Rhynchomys; species Rhynchomys soricoides. The sequence continues at coordinate 7,180,491 of JADRCH010000243.1, forward strand.
ATACTTAGCGAAAAAATAAGGTTAATAGAGTTGATATCTACCATAAGGAAACAAAACTATCTTTATTGTCATATAAAATCATTTCCCAAATAAAAATAAGCTCCAAAAATTGAAAAAGATATTAGTCTTAATGAAGGAATTTTAAAGGTTTCTACTATAAAATTGAACAGAAAGCATATTTTTGGTAGCAATGTCAATAAGAAATATAATTAAGGATACAGTTTCACTTAAATACCATTACAAATATAAACCACTTAGATGGAACCAGTATTCAGAGAATACATAAAAATATGACCTGGATGCAGTGAATGTTACCAGCCTCAATGAATCTCATACTGAAGAGATGTGTTGTATTGCTTCATAAGACTGTATGAAATTCTAAAGGTAGAACACTTAGGTTGACAATAATTTCTTGACAGAAATGCCACTTCAAACATCACTTCTTTATCCAAGCCAAATATTGGCATTTGAAACACATCAGTCCACTTTCAATTTCAAGGGTTCAATGCCTTGGGGAGTAGTGTTTTTAAAGTAGACAAAATATGACAGAAAAAGCAGCCACAAAGAAAACAGAGGGAAGAAAATTGACAGCTTTTACACCTTCTTTGAAAATCTTGGCCATGGCAATAATACTGTGTTTAAACTTTGGTTTGTTTTGAATTATCTTTGTTTTGATTTATATTTCTTTATCATAATTTTTAGATGTCTGTTTATAAAAATAGATAATTACTTTACATCCCAACCACAGTTTCCTCTCCTTCCTTTTCACCTACTTTTTTGCCCATTCCTTCCAATCCACTTCACTTCCCTTTTTCTTCTTAAAATGTGAGGTTTCCCACACCAACTTGCCTTAGCATAACGAGTTGCAGTATGACTAAGCACATATTCACATACTGAGGCTACACAATGAATTCCAGTAGGGGGAAAGCATCCTAAACTCATGCACCATAGTCAGAGAAGACCCCTGGGCCAACCATTAGGAGTCCCACATGAAGACCAAGCTACACAACTGTTACATAATTGCAGCGGGACTAGTTCAGTCCTATGTATGTTCCCAGGTTGGCAGTTCATTCACTGTGGCCTCTGTGGGTCTGGATTAGTATATTCTGTAGGTTTTCTTGAGGTGCCCTTAACCCTTCTGGCTCCTTAAATCCTTCATCCCCCTCTTCCAAAGGATTTTCCAACCTCTGCCTGAAGTTTGACCTCTGTATGTTTCATTCAGTTGCTTGGCTGAAGCTTCTCCAATGACAGTTTTGTTAAGCTCTTGTCTGCAAGTATAGCAAAATATCATTAACAAGTGTCAGAATGGGCTCCATCTCATGGCATGGGTCTCAAGCTAGAACAGTCATCGGTTGACCATCCCATTTATTTCTGCACCATCTGTACCCCTGCATATCTTGTAGGCAACACAAAATGTAGGTCAAAAGTTTTGTGGTTTGTTTGTCGATACAACTCCTCCTTGTAAGCCTTGCCTATTTACAGGAAATGGGTTCAGTCTTCATATACTCCATTGCTAGGAGTTTTAGATAGGATCTCTATCATGGATTTCTTTAAATTTCTATTGTATTAGGTTTCTAGCTGATCCAAGAGATACTTTCCACGACCTCCTCAGTTCCAGTTGTCTCTCCCAGTAGTCTCTCCCTCCATTATCACCCCACCTGATCCTTCCTGTTTCCATCCTCACCCAACACAAATTCAATCCCCTTCTTCTATTTACCCATGATGTTTATTCTATATCCCCTTCCTAGTGAGATTCACATGTATCTCTTAGATGCCTCCTTGTTACTTAGCTACTTTGGGTCTGTGGATTGTAACATCGTATTCCTTTACAACTAATATCCACTTATAACTGGATATATACCATGTTTGCGTTTCTGAGTATGAGTTACCTCACTTAGGATGATATCTTCTAGTTCGATCCATTTGCTGAAAATTTCATGATGTCATTGCTTTTTTAGAGCTGAGTAATACTTCATTGTGCAAATGTACCATCATTTCTTTACCCATTCTTTGGTTGAGGAACATCTAGTTTGTTTCCAGTTTCTGGCTGTTAGGAATAAAGTCACTAAGAACAATGGAGAGCAGGTGATCTTGTGGTATGGATGAGTATCCCTTAGATATATGTACAAGAGTGGTATAGATGAGTCTTGAATTAAATTGATTCCACATCTTCTATTAAACCTCTAAATTGATTTCCAAAGTGACTGTAGTGAGTGTTCTACTCTCACCAACAATGGAGGAGAGTTCTCTCTTTTCTAAATCCTTGTCATCATGAGCTGTTGCTTGAGGTTTTGATCTTAGCTGTTCTGACAGCTGTTATATGGAATCTCAGAGTCATTTGCATTTGCATTTCCCTGATGGCTAATGATGATGAACATTTCTTTAAGTGTTTCTCAGCCATTAGATATTCCTCTGTAGAGAATTCTTTGGTTAGATCTCTGTCCTATTTTTTAATTGGTGTGTTTGATTTTTAAGGTCAAAGAGAAAGAAAGTGCTTGGATTGTGTAGAGAAACCATGATCAGAATATATTGTATGAAATATATTTTCAATACAAATGTAAAATAAATAATATATACAATAAAATATTCATCTACTATCCCAGTTGGTAGCAAGAGATTGAATTATTTCCTGTTAATAACAGGAATAAACCTAGGAATATATGCTTTTACTAATTCAATTCACCTGTAAAGTAAATATTTTTATGGAAGTAAGTCAAGAAATAAAAGAAGAAAACATATAGATTGGAATGGAAGAAATATCTTTGTCCATAGAAAACATGAATACCTTTGAATAAAGCCAGTAAAATTTATGAAATAACCACTATAAATAATGAATAAATTTAGTTGGACAAAAACAATCAATTTTTCAATAAAAGAACAATAGAAACAAATAAATATAAACTTTAAAAGATTATATAAAAAGAGAATATTAGATTAGTATATGAAAATATATTTTCTGGTTTAATAGATAAAATACAAATTTTAATAAAACATGTAATAAAGAATAACATCCATTCACAAAGTTGGCAAAAAAGTTCACAAGCTTTATTTTTAAAATCTCCAAAAGTAGCCAAAGGAAGCTAAAGAACACATGAAATTGAAAGATAGCTATCGTTTTCTAAACGAAGTATTAAAAAACTCATTTTTAAAAATTTTATCTCTATAGTTGAATCAGCACTATTTGTTAAAAATGCTGTCTTTTTCCCTGAATGGATTTAGTTCCTTTGTAAAATATCAAGTGAACATAGGTGTGTGAGTTCAGGTAGAAGAATGCAAATCAACCCATTCTTGTCTCCTTGTACAAAACTCAAGTCTAAGTGGATCAAGGACCTCCACATAATGGGTTTGAATCCCATAGGAAGAACAACAATATCAACCAACCAGAGCTCCCAGGTTCTAAACCACCAACCAAAAAGTACACATGGAGGGACCCATGGCTCCAGCCACATATGCAGCAGAGGATTTCCTTATCAGGCATCAATGGGAGAAGAGGCCATTGGTCCTGTGAAGTCTCAGTGCTCCAGTGTAGAGGAATTCGAAGGCAGGAAAGTGGGAGTGGTTGGGTGGGGGCACTCCCTCATAGAAGCAGGGAAGGAGGGATGGGTAGGGGGTTTCTTGTTGGGGGTAGTTGGGAAAGGGGATAACTTTTGTAATGTAAGTAAAGAAAATATCTAATAAAAAATTAAAGAAGAAAAAATTTAAACAGATATACTAAAACTTATAGAGGAGAAAGTAGGGAAAAACCTGAAACATGGGCACAGGGGAAAACTTCTTGAACAGAACAATGGCTTAACTTCTAAGATCAAACATCGACAAATGGGACCTCATAAAATTGTAAAGCTTCTGTAAGAAAAAGGACACTGTCAATAAGGCAAAATGGCAACCAACAGATTGGGAAAAGATCTTTACCAATCCTACATCTGATAGAGAGCTTATATCCAGTACATACAAAGAACTCAAGAAGGCAGACTCCAGAGATGCAAATAACCCTATCAAAAATGGGGTACAGAGCTAAACAAAGAATTCTCAACTGAGGAATATCAAATTGTCAAGCAGAAGGTAAAGAAATGTTCAACATCGTTAGTCATCAGGGAAATGCAAATCAAAACAACCTTGAGATTCCACCTTACACCAATCAGAATGGCTAAGATCAAAAACTCAGGTGACAACAGATGCTGGTGAGGATGTGGAGAAAGAGGAACACTCCTCCATTGTTAGTGGGACAACTACTCTGGAAATCATCTGGTGGTTCCTCAGAAAATTGGATATAATATTACCTGAGGACCCAGCTATACCACTCCTGGGCATATACCCAAAAGATTCCCCAACATATAACAAGGACACGTGCTCCACTATGTTCATATCAGACTTTTATAATAGCCAGTAGCTGGAAAGAACCCAGATATCCTTCAACAGAGGAATGGATATAAAAATTGTGGTACATTTACCCAATGGAGTACTATTCAGCTATTAATAACAATGACTTCATGAAATTCTTAAGGCAAATTGATGGAACTAGAAAATATCATCTTGAGGGAGTAACCCAATCACAAAAGAACACAGAGTTTGTACTCAGTTACAAGTGAATATTAGTCCATAAGTTCAGAATACCCAAGATACAATTCACAGACTACATGAAGCTCAAGAAAAAGGAAGACCAAAGTGTGGGTGTTTCGGCCCTTCTTAGAAAGGGGAACAAAATACTCATGGAAGCAAATATGGAGACAAAGTGTAAAGCAGAGACTGAAGCAAATATCATAAAGAGACTGCCCCACCTGTGGTTCCATCCTGTGTATACAGTCACCAAACCCAGATACTATTGTGGATACCAAAAAGTGCTTGCTGAAAAGAGCCTGATATAGCTGTCTCCTGAGAGGCTTTGCCAGTGCTTGATGGATACAGAGGTGGATGCTTGCAGCCAACCATTGGTCTGGGTAGGGGTACCTAATAGAGGACTTAGAGAAAGGACAGAAGTAGTTGAAAGAGTTTGCATCCCCATAGGAAGAACAACAATATCAACAAACCAGACACCCCAAAGCTCTCACAGAGTAAGCTACCAACCAAGGAGTACACATGGAGGGTACCATGGCTCCAGCTGCACATGTAGCAGAGGATGGCCTTGTTAGGCATTGAAGGGAGAAGAGGTCCTTTGTCTTGAGAAGGCTCAATGTGTGCTCCAATGTAGGGATATTTGAGGGTTGTGAGGTGGGAGTGGCTGGGTGAGTGGATAGAGGAACACTCTCATAGAAGCAGAGGGAGGGGGGATGGGATGGGTTGTTTCCAGGAGGGGTGGGAAACTGCAAAGGGGGTAACATTTGAAATGTAAATAAAGAAAATACCCAATAAAAATATATAAATAAATAAATACATTAATCTAAAATGTATCTCTACAATTTTATTAGTCAGGTTCTCTAAAATTATATATATATATATATATATATATATATATATATATATATTATGATATTTATTAGAGTGGCTTAGAAGCTAGACTCCAGATAGTTCAACAAAGATTGTCTCCATACCAAAAGGTCAAGAATCTTATAGTTGTTCAGTCCACTAGACTATGTGTCTCAGAAGTTCCATTCTGATACTGGAATCACGCAGAATTCCTAAAGAGATATTAGTCATTAGTCTACATTGGAATCCCAGAGTACTAATACAGTAGGTTCTAATACCAGGAAATGGATGTCTCAACAAGAGCATATATCAACTTCCAGTGAATACAAGTGAGTAAAGCTGAACAAAATTCATGATTTTTTAAAATGTAACTTTAGGTAGACTGAAACAAAAAAATGTGATCCATACTTAGAGCAACTTTCCACCTCAAAGATCTAATTAAGAAAACCTGTCACAGATATATGCAGGTTCTGATTCCAGATGTAGTCAAGTTTGCAACAAAGATTAGCCATCATACATGTCGGCAATATTAGCTGATATCCACCAGATATTAAATTGTATATAGTAGCTCAAAATATTAGTCATTCTTTTTAAAATTCATTCTTTAACAGTTTCTCATAGGCATTACATATTATCATATTGCTGCATATAGTATGTACCATTCTTCTCTCCTACCCTCCCCCATTTTCTCTGGAATCTTTATGTTTCTCAGTAATCTTTCTACTTTCATTTATTTTTTTCCTCTACTTTTAAATCACACATGTATCTGTGTATGTTATGTGGGTATGTGTACTTTAGAGCAGGTTTCCATGGATGCCAGAAACTTTAGTTGGTTCTTATGCTGGAGTTATATATAATATTAGCAAGTAGAGAAGAATTCTTGGAACTTAACTGGGGTACCCTAACCTGCAAGAGCAAGATGCAGTTTTAACTGCAGAGCCATCTCTTAAATTCCCATTTCATTTATTTTCAGCCCAATGAATTTAATTAGGATTGTATGCATGAGAATAGGTTTTGGGTTATTTACTGTATCATAGGCGATTTACCAGTGGCAGTATGTTTTCATGACAAAATAAAAATCCTTTCTTAGCAGATATTAACTGACAATAGCTTTTGATAAAGGACTGGAGTTTTATGAGCCACTATGACATCCATGTTGGAACATTGAACAGCTTGTTCTTTTTCAATAACCATAGTTGCTAGTCTAAGGTCATGTGTGAAGGAATAACCATGTCACATACAGAAGACACTCTTGCCCATTCTATGACTCTTAAATTTTTTACAGTCTCTATCCCCTGATGGTTCTTGAGCTTTGGGATGGAGGGTTATAAAGATGCTGCCTTTAAGAGTGGGTATTAAATAATCATTCTCAGCACATGGACCAGTTGAGACATTGCATTAAATGCTACCCACAGCATAAATAAATAAATAAAATAAAAATTAAAAAATTAAATCTTCTCCAACTAAGGTCAGGATTAACACTTATATTTAGAGTGAAAATATATGGCACTGCTGTATTGCTTAAACATGAATTTCTCAAGTTCCTCTGACTCTAGGAGGCTCTACCTTGTGATGTGGTAGAGAGGAATTAATTAGGAACCACTGATGTATGTAGCTTCCATGTTCTTTGAGGTTCTGGCACATTCTGGAGAGATTTGCATGTAACTCCTAATTGTTTCCTTCCAACGCTGTGTAACCCTTCTTGTCTCAGACATTCATTATAGTTTTGTTGTTGTTGTTGTTGTTGTTGTTGTTGTTGTTGTTGTTTGTTTTTTTGAGACAGGGTTTCTCTGTGTAGCCCTGGCTGTCCTGGAATTCACTCAGTAGACCAGGCTGGCCTCGAACTCAGAAATCTGCCTGCCTCTGCCTCCCACGTGCTGGGATTAAAGGCATGCACCACCACTGTCCGGCTCATTATGGTTTTGAAAAGCAATAAAGTTTAAAGAATGGTTGTCACTCCAAAGTAAAAACTTATTACATAGCCATAATAATAAAGAAAGATTTATTGTTATAATAATATCTAAATAGATCAATGGAGAATAAGCTGTCTAAAAGCAGACATATTCATATACATAGACAGCAATTTTTTTAGCACAGTCTGAAATGAATTCAGCAGAGAAAGTCTTTTTAATGATTAATGAAATTATAAAACTGCACATGTATATGCTATAATCTTAAAAAAATCCTCATATCTTACAACATGAAATGATTAACTAATAATGGACCCTAAACCTAATTGTAATATCTGCAACTAAAACTCTCATGTAATATAGAGTCTGATATTTGAGAGTAAAATAATACTCTTAAAACAGATATAAACACTGGATTTCATAAACTTAAAATTTTCTTCTTTAAAAAACCTACTAAAGGCTTTATGTATCTGATAAAATCTAGGTCTCTAATATTTTTAAGCCTGATCTCCTTGGACACTGTTGTTCTTTTTAGTTGTTTCTTGTACATACTTCATTCTTTGTATCAAATTGAGATGAAAAAACAAAGATTGGGAGCAATGTTTGAAAAAAAAGGTACCTTTATGTATGAGCAGGTTATATTTACATATTCATAGATGCATATGACAATTAATGAAAAGAGGACATGGATTTAAAGGAGAACAAAGAGGTATACATAGCACATCTTGGAGGAAGAAAAGAGGAGGGGGCTGATGTAATTATGTTAATCTCAAAAGTAATATGAGTATTTTAAAATGTTCAAATAAAAAGTTAATAGTCTGACATGATAGAGTATCTCTTCAATTCCAGGACTGCATAATGAGATCCAATCATAAAGTAGGAGAGAGAGAGAGACAGAGAGAGAGAGAGAGAGAGAGAGAGAGAGAGAGAGAATAAAGAAAGAGAAAGAAGATGAGAGAGGAGGAGGGGGAAGATGAAGAAAAACAGAGGCAAAGATTGAGAAAAGCTTAACAAATTTATTTGCCAATAAAAAAATCACTACTACGGGTGAAGAAAACAAACCATAGATTCAGAGTAAAAAAAAATTACATTTTATGTATTTGTCTGATATGATTTGTATCTTAAATTTACAAAATTTAATATTTCACATTATAAGTAAAACTGATAAAACATAAAAAGGACTTGAACAGACACTTTAGTAGAGAAGAGGCTTTGTTAGGTAAATTAGCAAATGCATGTGTGACACCATCATAGGTCTAAAAGAAAATTCCATCCTAGCAAAGGTAAAGCCTACTAAAATATTGGAGCATGCATATGACAAGTATAAAGAAATATGGATCAAGTTGAATTCTCAAAGACTAGTGGATAAACCGTAATATCTAATGAAAAGGAATGTTATATGTTCCAGCATTAAACACAGTAAATTATTTATATCAACATGGATGTGGATGTCTTAAAATTATGGGGCACACAGACCTATAATTCATAAAAAACATAAACACATTCTATTTGTATGCATTCTTACATCTTTTTTATAAAAGGCAAGCCTAATGTGATAACCAGTGGATGAGGCACTGAGCTGAGAGGAATAAATCACCAAATTTTAGAAGAAAACATTGGGGTAATGGATATGTAAACATACATGTGGTGGTATTTCAATACACACAAGTCAACATTAGTCAAATTATGAATTTACAGCAGTTACACCACAAACAAGTTAATTAAAAATTAAACAAAATAATAATAATAGTAATAAAAATAGTACCTAACATCCTGTGTCAAAAATAGAGACTTCTAAAAATCTGAACTTTTCACGGTATCATTTAAATTTTTTCTATTACTTTGAAATCTTGAGTTTTTGTTCTCTCTTTAATTGCCTTAAAAGCTTCTCTACACTCCCTATGCATATAAGCTTGAAGCACACTTAAAAATAATGAGCAAACAAATTACAGCAAGAACTTTATCAGTTTGTCAATATCACACCATAAAACACCATGTGTGTGCAGGTGGACAGGTTTTAATGGGTCTTCAGAAAGTATGTGTATAAAGAAAAGCTCAAAGTCTTATTATTATAAAATTATAGAAGTACATGCATTTATACAACTATATCATAATGAAACATGCTACTCATTTACATTGAAGTGTATTGAATATTTTCTTCCCTTAGTTTAGCCAGTCTGAGAGAATTTTCTAGCTATTTCTTTTCTCCCCCACTTTAAAGTAATGTATGAAAATGTACATTTAGAATTTTATGCTAAAAATCTATAAACTTTGTACATAAAAGCAACTATAGCTGCAATTTCTTTAACAAAGCCCTAAAGCATGTAAGTCACATGGCTTTCCTCAAATATATGGTAGGAGAGCTAAGAGCTACCAGAATACATAATATTCTCTCTGGCAATATGCCAGAAATATTTTCAAATTTTTATTTTATTTTATTTATTTATTTATTCATTTATTCATTTATTCATTTATTATGGTTTGTGGGAACAGTAACATAGTCTCTGAGTGTGTGTACATGCATGCACGCGCGTGTGTGTGTGTGTGTGTGTGTGTATGTGTGATGTATGTGTGTGGGGTTTTATTTTGTGTGTGTTTGGTGTATGTGTTGTAGTATGTGTGTATATTGTGGGCCTGTGGGTATGTATGTTGTGTGTATGTGTAAACTGTTTATGTGTATGGTATTTATGTATGTGTGCGGTATGTGTGTGTGTGTCGTGTGTGCATGCGGTATGTATGATATGTATGCATGTATGTATGTATGTAGTGTTTGTGAGGGTGTTTATGTAGGTATGGTATATATATGTATGTGGTGTGTGTGGGAGTGTGGTGTGGTGTGGTGTGGTGTGCGTGTGTGTGTGGTGTATATGTGTACTGTGAGGTATTTTTGTGTATGAGCTGTATGCATGTACAGTCAGTGTGCGTGTGTGTGTGTGTGTGTGTGTGTGTGTGTCTGTGTGTCTGTGTGTGTGTGTTAGAGAACAACCTGAAGGAGTGGTTATCTCTTTCAACCGTATGGATTTTGGAGATTCAACTCAGTTCATCAGGCTTAGGAACACATAACTTTATCGGCCAAACCTTTTTCCCAACTCAATGTGATTGTTTTTTCCTTTTTAGTGAGAGGTGACTGTCATATATACATCATCATTAGAAAGGGGTTTTAGTAGAAAATATAATGATCCTTCACTAATTGACTTTACCTGGTATCTAAAAAGATGATACCCCAACTCGTTTAGTTAAAAAAATTAAGAATTATAGCACAAAATTTGGAATATTTTAATTAAAAATCCACCCTGGATAATTTTATACATTCAATAAAATGTATAATTATCAAAATAAGTTTATTTATTATTTATTATCAGTAGTAATTAGTATTTTCAAGACATAATCTATTTTCTTCCTAGGTATTGATTCTCTTGCTCCTCATTAAAACTTGTTGTAGTGAGCAGTAGTCATGTTATCCCAAACTCAGCAGAACCAACATTTGGTTAAGGAAATCAGTGTAAGGATCTGTAAGCAGGACAGTCATATTCTCCACACTCAGTTCATATGTTCAAAGCCCTAACCATTTCTTATTATAGTGAATTTACTTATCAATTGCCTCTATTTTAGGTACAGTTCATAAGTATGAAATGTGGTCCAATTGTGAAGTTTCCAGACAGATATACATAGGGAGAAGACAGGATAAAGAAGAGACAGAGTCTGTGATAACACAACAGAGGCCAAGAATCACCAAAGTCTAAAGGAAAATTGCCAGGTCAGGGGCTGAAGCAAATCAATTCTACCTACTTTGAGGGCTCAGAAGCTATTCCTCCTGCCAATACCTTAACTTTACACTTCTAGACCCAAACCTAAGTCAATCGATTTCTGTTGTTAAATATCCTGGTTTAGACCTTTGCCATGACCACTGGTGCAAACAAGTGCAGAAATGCAATCCAGACATCTGGCTCTTCAGTGTAATTTGCTATGTATTCCCATTACATGTGCATTGAATATGGGCCCAAAAGGCAAAGTTCTGTGTTCTAAAACAGAGACATAGAAGAAAGCCAGCCTCAAGTAATTATAGAGACAGGCATGTAGATAGTTATTGCAGCAAAGGTGATTCCTTAAATGAATGAATACCTCAGTAGACATTGAGAAAGAAAATGTAATTAAAGAATAGAGACTGATACATAGAAAAAAGTCAAAGTTGCATAAAAGAACTTCACTTATTTTTCAAAAGTGTACAATACTTTTTTTTTTAACTCTGCACAAATCCTAAAATGATAGGAAGTCAAGAAAACAAATACGAAATGAATTTTGTTGAAAAACCAGAACATGGATAGAGTCACAGTAAATTGCCTCTGTCACAAAATAACTACCATAAATAACCTCACACATGGCTGATTTAAGATTTTAGTTCAATTGCCCTGAAAAAGTCAATGGCCTACTCAAATGCCTTACATCTAAAAAATAACTTGCTCTGAGAAATCTGATGTATCAAAAAAAGTCACCACTAACACTTAAAAGAAGTATAAAACCAATACAATGTTTTGAATTTCTTTTACTAAGCCTTGGGAAAGAAGTTATTATATTCTTTATGCAAGTGTTGGGTTGCTTTCTTTATATAACAGGCCAATTGCTAAAAATTGGTTAGCATATCTCTGACAGGAATTTGAATAATGAACCTACCCTGGTACTGTAATGGAGTCTAGAAATGTGATAAGGCCAGCACAGCTGTAGCCTCTTACAGAGAGTGGTAAAAGGCATTGCTCATGCACAATAATGCTGTTCATAGTTAAATTGCTATGGTAATGATGCACTCACAACCCAGCACAGGGACTCTACAGCACCTGTCTGGATTCAGACATATGAGTGAAATCTTTTGCTTAAAATTGAGCTACATCTACAGGCTCCATTTATTCCAGGCATTCCTGATCCTATAACTATGTAGATCACAATTAACCAAGCATTCTTTCTTTGTAAGTAATGCCTACAGCTTTCCAAAGCACATACATGTAGCTTGCTGGTGGTCCCAGAGACTGTTGGCACCCTATAAATATTTTAGATATTGACCTGATGAAGGCTTTTGGTTGTGACTTGGCTTCTATGACAAGTCTGTCTGGCCTCCAAACCTATTTATTATATACTTGACCTCTACTTGGATCTGTTGTCATTGCAATGCTCTGGCATTCTGTTTATCTGGGAGCTGGCACAATTAGCTACTATTTAAATGTAATGTACCCCCCTGCAGCAGCTGGTAGAGAGGACCTGCTCCCACTTTAATTATGCCTAGGAATCTTGGGTACCATTTATTCTAAGGATTTTGAGGAAAAATACTCTATCACTGAAGATGACCAGGTGATGAGGACCCACTGTCACCTCTTTGCTGTTATCCCCAAGATTAAATGCACATCTAATGACCCTTCCCTGAGTCCTCACCATGTTATTATACAATCTAAATAGCAAATACACCAAGAAAAGTCTGGTAGTTTCCCAGGAAAAAATTGTGTCAATAGAACATACCCAGACATTTTCCAGAAAAGGCTGGGACAATTGACCCTACACATGTTCTTTTACTTCTAAGAACTCAGTCATAATTTCTCCTTCTATGATTGAAAAGAAGATTAAAATGAGAAATAAATCAAGATATTATTACATTTATTGAAACAAAAGTGCCTATTTTCTGGTCATCTATTTTTGAATAATTTCATTTATCTATTGAAAATACCAATACTGACTATGATAAATACTATCAGTGGTTGGTTTCCTGGGATTTAGAAACATATATAAAGTATCAATAAAGCTATCCATTGTATTTGTGCATGATTATATTTTCAGAGATTAAGTAGGTACAAATAACACATCCTGAATTTTTGTGGGACCTCACATAAGCTTAGGGAATGTGTACAATTAAAAGAAGATAAACAAACAAAATAAATATCTCTATAAAATACATCAAAGAGTACTCACACTGCTTCCTAGAAGCCACTTTGTGAACTAGTGTGTGCCATCCTGTGCAGCATTAGGGGCAGGGCCCTCTGAGATCATGCACATAAGTCTTTCCTTCTGTAACTTGATTTCTATAGCATGGGAAGCTTAGTCCTTATTGATGCATTACATTTTTATACATACTGGTGCTTGAGAATGATGTTCATCAGTTCCAGTCTGCCTGTCTTGCTACTATAAAACACATTCTCTCCTTAGACTTTGTCTCATATGGGATGCTGTTTTCTTACTATTATCAAATATATATAATTGCGTAATAAACTCTCCTAGTACCAAAGAGAGACAAGCTCCTGTTAAGCTTCTCAAAAAGCTGTTATCCTCCCTTCACCAGTGTATTCCTCACTGCATATGAAAACTGAATGTCCAATGGCTTCACCAAGGAACATAAACAGCTACTATGTATTTAGTATCATATGTACACTATAATAGCATTGCAACATTTCCTGATACTTACTTTTTTTTAATTTCCTCTAGTCGTCCAAGGCCATCTAATAAACCTGAAATATGTTAAAACATTTTCTAAGCCCAGTTGATCCATAACAGGTACGTATTACACAACTGGCTCTAGACTTTGCCCCGATAATAAACCCATACCAACAAAATCAGGCTTTTTGTGTCAAAAATTTCTTTCTTATTCAGTTACATCCCCATACATACATACATACATACATACAGTTCTAGACATCTGTTTTGATTCTGTGTTAGGTAGTCCTTGCAGTTCATTTAATAGATAGTTCTTTTTCAATTTTTACTATCCATACTAAGAATGCAAATTGAACTGATAGCTTTAAATTTGGGCTGCTATCCAGAAGTAAAGGGGTGATATATTCTAAGAACAATTAGAGAAAAAAATGTTACCTTCTAAAATATTTATTGGCAGTCTTTCCATAATGTTTAAAAGAAATTGATGGAGTAATATCACCATTTTAAAAACAGGGAAACTGATTTTTCTGCTGCCCAATAGAATTCTAGAAAAATTTCAAAGTCGGTCTTTAATTTCCTTTTCTTACTGATAAAAACACCAATGGGAGAAAAACTTCCTTATTAAGATATAAATTCAGCCTCCTTTGAATTAAACTTACAGAGTTTAACTTGTAAGTTCAAAAACATCAAGCACAATACTGTTTTATTTTTGCTTATGCTTCTCATTTTTATTTTTGTTTGTGTGTATGTATATGTGCACATGTTTGGGGCATGTTTTTAATTTGTTCCATATTTATTGAGTTTCAATTATCAATTTTGCTTCACTTAGCATTTGTTGAATGATAATTTGATTATTATAGTCTGGGTATGAAATTTACAAACTAGAAACTCAAAGGGAGAGCAAAAGAAAGTAAAGTTAGGTTCTAGAATCAGTGTGGTATAAACATTTATACAACAAGATGCAGATGTAGGAATGATTATACAGAGTAACATATGCTCATAATGTTTGCATTGAAAGTTTTTATTAATGAGCACAATATATTTCTTTATGCTGCTATCTTAATTTTTGCATATAGAAGAATTTTAATCCAGCAACATAGGTGCTCTGGCAAAGGATCACATCTCAAGACCTTCTAGGTCTATATGATTTGACTGTAAAGAAGATATGCCTTGGATATAATCTGGCTGGAATGCAGACATACACTTAGTATATACCTTTAATCCCTATCTATGAAGATAAGGCTAGTTTGTAGAAGAAAGCAGACACGTTTGAAAGTGAAGCCCAATTGAGGGGCAGTCAAATGACTAATCAGAAAAATATTTGAGGTATGGTGTATATGTATGACAGTTTTACTGGGGAAGTTTTACAAAGACAGGTAGCAGAGAGAGCAAGCTATGCACCAGTGAAGACAGAATGAGCCAGAGAATTACTAGGAGTCAAAAGATTAGAATGGATTGATAAAGTTAGTATGAGGCTAGGCAGAGCAATTCAATCCAAAGCCAAGAGAAGCTGGATTGAATCAGTCATCTTGGAATATTAAACAGGATGGAGTTTAGAAGCTTCCAGACCTAGTTCTAGGAATAGTTAAAACAGAAAAAGAAATGCTCTGGGCTCTGTCCAAGGCATGTATTTGCATAGATTGTGTCGGACTAACATCTCATCCTCTAAGGAAATAAAAACATCATTTACATTTACAACTTTACATACAGTGTTATTTAGGTATAGAAACACACCCAGTAAGGATAAAAAAATGTGTATTAGTAGAATTTATCAGTACTTAATTGCTCTTGGTATTATTTTGTTTTATTTCTTATTGTTGTTTTTGCTTTATTTTGAATTTGTTTTTTTTTAATATTAGTACAAAAATTATTGTTTTTCAGAAAAAAAGATCAGATTGTTACCAAATTTAAAAATCCCCTGGTTGATTAAATGATTGCCACAGAATTTTTATGTGTAACAAGAGTAGAAAATACACTAAGATGATAGAGTGAGTTGTCACTGAGAGATTTATATCTTCATTTCCTTGTTACCTCTATAGGGTGTCTCTACACTTCTCCTGTGAACTCAGGTAATGTGTAGAAGAATTAAGATTCTGTGCATGTCCAATAGTCACCCTAATCCAAGAACCCCAGTGGAGGCCTGAAAACATGATTACTACTGAAAGGATTCAGTACTGTTATTTCTTTACATGCATATCTAATATGATATTCTGGACCTACCTAATACCTCCTCCTAATAGATAGCATGCTACAGGCACAGCAGACATCCTGTGGCATTACTTGGAGATGTACAGTCTTTAGAAGGTGAGATGTATTGTCAAGAAATCAAGCCATAGGAGCAGCTAGGGAACCTGAGTATTGTATTAATCCCTCAGTTCTTTCTCTTTTGCTATTTCTGTTTATTCACAGGATTCCCTAAAATTAACTGCTAATTAAGTCTTGAAACATTAAATAAAAAAGCTAGCAATCTATGCCGGTTTTTGTTGTTGTTGTTGTTTGTTTGTTTGTATTTTGTTTTTGCTTTTTTTTTTCCTGTATGAAATTGAGAATTTCCCTTTCCATGTCTTTGAAGAATTGTGTTGGAATTTTGATGGGGATTGCACTGAATCTGTAGATTGCTTTTGTAGGATGGCCATTTTTACTATGTTAATTCTATCAATCAAAGAACATGGAAGACTCTCCATTTTCTGAGGTCTTCTTCGATTTCTTTCTTGAGAGTCTTGAAGTTCTTGTCATACAGATCTTTCATTTGTTTGGTTAGAGTTACCCCCAAGATATTTTATATTAGTTGTAACTATTGTGAAGTGTGTTGTTTACTGATTTCTTTCTCAGCCCATTTACCATTTGTATAAAGGAAGGCTACTGATTTGCTTGAGTTAGTTTTATATCAAGCCACTTTGCTGAAGTTGTTAATCAGCTGTAGAAGTTCCTTGGTAGAAATTTTGGGGTTGTTTATATATGTGATCATATCATCTACAAATAGTGATACTTTGACTCTTTCTATGCCAATTTTTATTCCCTTGATCTCCTTCTGTTGTTTTATTGCTGTAGATAAAACTTTGAGTACTATATTGAATAGATATTGAGAGAGTGGGCATCCATGTCTTGTCCCTGATTTTAGTGGGATTGCTTTAATTATCTCTCTATTTAATTTGATATTGGTTGTTTATTTGCTATATACTTACACCCAACCAATGGACAGAAGCCGGGGCCTTTGTGGTTGAATTAGAGAAAGGCTGGAAGAAGCTGAGGATGAGGGCTAACCCATAGGAAGACCAGCAGTCTCAACTAACCTGGACCCCTGAGATCTCTTAGATGTTGACCATCAACCAGGTAGCATAAGCTAGTTGATATGAGTCCCTCGACACATATACAGCAGAAGACTACTTGGTCTGGCCTCAGTGAAAGAAGATGCACCTAACTCTTAAGAGACTTGAGGCTTCAGGATGTATGGAGGTCTGATGGGGTGAGGATGGTGGTGGCAATATCCTCTTGGAGACAAGGGTGTGTGAGGGGAGAGGAAAAATAGGATGAGGAACTGTTAGAAGATAAACCAGGAAGGGGATAATGACTAGATTGTAACAAATGATTAAAGAATAATAATTTTAAAAAATGAGAAAAAAGGAAAGAATGAAATAAAACAAACTTGTGCTTTTGAAATGCCCTACAATATAGCTTTGAAACATCTTTCAATTCATTTGTTTTCCACTAATTTCATATTTAACCACAGAATACATCAACAAATCAGTTCAGAAACATCTATTGAATATTCTATGCCAGGCTATCTGCTAGCTCCCACAGAGTATTCTATAGCTTAAAGTCAGCTTTAGCTTTAGGAAATGTTAAGTTCCTGAATATGAATGAAGGCAGGCAGACTTTCCTAAGCAGCTTTCACATTTCCTTCTCTGTAGAACAATAATCACAGCTTAGTTCATGTATTCAGTGTTTTTGTTAATGAATTGGAGCGTTGTTTTAACTTGGTTGTTCTGAGTTTATGGTGAAGGTAATCAACAATATAGAACTCTGAATGAAGACCAATGGACCTATGTCCAAAAATGCAGGTTTACATAGTTGAAATTAATTTTGTGAAGAATGAAGTTTCCTAATTTATAAATATTTAAACATTATAAAAAACATGAGATTATAAAATACAAGCCACCAATGAAGTAATATACAGAAGAAACAGTTTTTTCAACATTGTTTGAAAAATTATTAGAAGTATTTGCTAAAAATTGTGTGTATCCCAATGGAATGCTACTCAGATATTAAAAACAATGACTGCATGAAACTCACAGGAAAATGGATGGAACTTGAAAATATCCTGAGTGAGGTAACTCAATCACAAAAGAACAAACATGGTATGTACTCACTGATAAGCGGATACTAGCCCAAAAGCTCAGAACACCCAAGATTCAATTCACAACAACTGTTGGATTGAGCGTGGGGTTCCAGATGGAGGAGTTGGAGAAGGGACTGAAGGAACTGAGGGAGTTTACAGCCCCATAGGGAGGGAGCAACAGTGTCAACTGGTCAGGCCCCGGGCTCCCAGAGTTTGGACCACCTACCAAAGAATGCATATGGAGGGACCCATGGTGCTGGCCACATATGTGGCAGAGTAGGGCCTTGTCGGCCATCAGTGGAAGAAAAGGCCCTTGGGTCTGAGAGTGTTAGATGCCTCAGTATAGAGGAATGCCATAGAGGGAAGAAGGGAGTAGGTGGGTGGGTGGGGGAATACCCTCATAGAGGCAAGGGAGTTTCCAAAGGGGAGACCTGGAAAGGGGAAAACATTTGAAATGTAAATAAAGTATTAAAAAATTGTGCGTATTCTCTATCTACTTATTATTTTATGCTTAGACAACTTAATAATGAAATATTGTTAAATGATATATCTGTAAAATTCATTTAAAATATATTTAACATTTTTAATTCAATGACTTCCTAAAAATTGCTTAAACTTAAGAATGGAGAAGCATCTCAAAATGTTAGAGAAAAAGTTGCCTCACAAACAATTGTACATTCTTGGTTTCTTTAAAAATAATATTCAAATTATTGCATAAATAACACAGAAGCTGGAAAGGCTCTTTGATGGAACCACAACATATGTTATGTAAGGTTAGGTTTCTTTATTCTACATCTATTATATCTTGTAGTAAATTAATTTTTTCAATGTGAAATATTTTGACATAAAAAGAATTGAAATAAAATATCATTTTAGTGGGTCACCCCCAAGTCTTTGTCTTGATAGAACCTGAAATGTGACTTTCTTTAGTAAAGGAAATTATAAGTTAATGAAGAGGGGATCCAGAGATAACACCTTTTGGGTAAAGGTGGAGACTCATTCATTAATAGATTTTCTCATAGGAAGTGGAGAGAAAGAATCACAATGCTCATGTAAGTTAGATATTATATCCTAAAAAGAGATGTCAGGAATTGACAATGTCACCAGAATCAAGGGAAAGGCAAAGGAATAAATTCTCCTTATAGTCTCTAGAAAGAAATAACATGGGTGGCAACATGGAAACTTCTAGACTCCCAAATCACAGAAGAATCTACTTCTGTTTTTTTGCTTCACTAAGTTTGTAGGAATTTCCTTTAGTGACTTTAAGAAAATACCATACCTCATATGTAACTGAGAAGAAATTTGTTTATTTATTGGCTTTTTCTTTTATCTCATTTATCTAATTATTATTTATCTGATAATTTCAAACTTTTGAAATACAAAGACTTTTTGCTAAGAATCAGTTTTACTATTTGTTCTATTTAACTATCTTAGCAAAAGGAGCAATGCTTTTTGCTATCTAAATTGTCATTGAAAATCAGAAAAAACAAAAAATACCCTAACAATAGAAAGCTCCATGTATTCATGAGTGCAAATGACCCTACTCAGGTATTTAATCATAGAATCTTGAATTACTCAAGACTCAAACTTGGATGCAGATTCTTCTACAAGAAGATTGTATCTTTTAAAAAAAGAAACGTGGATATTGATTAAACTAGTAATAAAACACTGAGTTATTTTTATTTTAATTATCTATCTATCTATCTATCTATCTATCTATTATCTATAGAGTTCTGTATATGGACCTACAAAAAAATAGGGAAATTTCTACTATTCCTCATTGTCATAGAAATTGTTGTAAAATGAAAACTATTGTTTTCTGAAGAGAATTAGGGATGTTTGACATCCTTTCCTGTGTAATTTTCATACAATGAAAAATCTGCAGTATCTTAACATTGACCAGATAACTGTAGATGAAAAGTCTATTTGAATTACTCGAGGCTAGATAGAAATCAATTTTACATGAGAAATAAATTATTTCTGACATGTGATTAAGATTTGGAAATTTTTCCTTTACTTAATTTCTGTGTAAAGAAAAGGAAAGTGGATATCATTAGGAATGTCACCAATATTTTAGTTATTTACTACTCGTTGAAATCACATTATTTATGATAAGCTGTGGTGACTTTTCAAAGTGACTTAACATTCAACACTGAGTTTGAACTCTATTATTACTGAAGACAATCACATTTCTAGTTTCCCTTAGAATCAAGCATAGTAGTCCAGAAAACTTAATTTTGATGGTTATCTCAAATACAATATTACTCTCAAGTTATTGACATTTTTAGGCTGAAATTCTATAAAAATTCATGGACCAAAATTTAATTTTTGCTATAACATATTACTAAATATATAACAATATATAGACACCAAAAGTATTAATATGGGAATAAATATCTCATTAAAAGTAATCAACTCTCAAATTCAAATTATCAACTAAATTAACATTCTTTAGAATAATGAATAAACATAAGGAATCACCTTTTTAAAAGGTCATGAGCTGTCATATTAGATAATGCCATTGCTTGTTAATGATTTTATTTTAGGTGGTGCTGGTGGTCTATGATTTTGGGCAAAACAGAGATGTTTTATTAACATTTTTGAGTGAGGTTAAATCAGTTAAGTAAATACTTTTTCAGTTTTTAGTGGAAAACTGTAATCATTAACTCCTAATGCATTTAATCATAGGTATGTTTAATAATTTACTTTATACTTTAGTTATTTAAAAGTAAAAAATTGATTTTAAATAGAGGCCAAACAGAGAAGATATATATATTAACCTATAGAATATTAATATGTTTGAGTGGATGCATGGATAATTTCAGGGATTTGGATTATCTTTAAAGAGAAGGACAATGAAGTATTTCTGGGTTTAGATGAGCTTCAAATTCAGTATAGTCAATTAGAAAATTTTATATATTTGCAGAGAGTTGTGCTTCTCCTGTTTTGATGTATTTATAGAAGTTGATAGTTAAAATTAAGAACTGCCAAGAAGTTCAGGAGAGTAAAAAAAAGAACATGACATCATAGATGAATGAATCATATCTTCTTGGTTTTCTGAGCAAAAGGTATATCCAAGGGAAAGTCTGTCCTTTCTAGTTACAGCAATGCTCTCTTTGGAGCCATTTATGACTCAGAAATGCAGATGCACAGCTATTTTTAATGCCCCTTAGAGAAAGTTCTACAACTTGAATTCATAGCCCTCTAAAATATGCAACTTGTTAGAAATGAAGCTCATTGATAAGGTTGACCTAAATTCCAAGAATAGAGAGAAGATAAACTCTGAGTCTGGTTAGCAACATTAAAAATAGTGCTAAGATTCTAATTTAAATATAAGCTCATTGGTTGTGTTTCTTTCTTTTTTTTGTTAAATTGAATGTAAATTGTTGATGGTGACTTTCTAAATTGATCCTTTTGCTTATGACCTCAGGAATTATTTTGAAGTAAATTTACACTATTTTTCTTTTTAGTATTGACAATCCTGATGAGACAAGCTATATTAAATACATTCTTAAATATAAAGTTTCACTTGGTATTTGTATTGCTATAAATTTAAGGCAAAAGTTATTTTTCTTCCCAAGCCATAGAATCTTTACATTTTGCCCATAAATTGGTTCAGCAGAATTATTCCCTAATTGCCTTACCTTCCTCTGATCTTCTATTATATCCTATTTATATGCTTTAATAAAACACGGGAGGCAGGGTCACCTTTGTTCACCATTAGATTGTCTAATTTTGTAAAAGTCATTCTTTTAGATGGTTGGATAGAGAAAAGAACCACAATTCAACTCCATGAGTTTAACACAGCATGACAGGTCATGGCTGCAGGGAGAGGTGAATGTCACGTAAAATCATAGGCATGCAGCAGTAGTCAGAGTCCTAGTAGAGCATTAAAAAAGTAGCATTTAAAAAATAAATTATAAAACATGCCACAAACAACAAAACAAAATAAACACCTGATCTCTAATACCTAGTGTTCTACCACATACTTTCCTGATAGCAAAGTGAAAATCTCCTCTCATTAAGTCCATAATCAAAAGAATGAAAGAACATTTTGGGCAGCTCTAAGCATGCAAAATCTGCAATTCTACCAACTCTTGTTTATTTTGAGCCATCTGCTGTCTACACAGCCAGTAGACATTCTAGAAGGATCTTCATAGAGATCTTAGCCTGCCTATTTGTGCTATGGTGGGTGTACTGGCTGGTTTTGTGTCAACTTGACACAAACTGGAATTATCTCAGAGAATGGGAGTTTCAGTTGAGAAAACACCTCCATGAGATCCAGCAGTAAGGCATTTTCTCAATTAGTGATCAAGGGGGGAGGGCCCCTTGTGGGTGCTACAATCCCTGGGCTGGTAGTCTTGGGTTCTATAAGAAAGCCAGCTGAGCAGGCCAGGAGAAGCAAGCCAGTAAGGAATATCCCTCCATGGCCTCTGCATCAGCTCCTGATCCCTGACCTGCTTGATTTCTAGTCCTGACTTCCTTCGGTGATGAACAGCAGCATGGAAGTGTATGCTCAATAAACCCTTTCCTCCCCAACTTGCTTCTTGGTTATGGTGTTTGTGCAGGAATAGAAACCCTGACTAAGACAGTGGGAATTATCTTGGAAGAACTTCCCTCCCACCATTAAACATGAAAAGAGGAATTACACTGACCTATGTTTTCAGCATTCTCTTCTTATCAATGGTTAAGTAATTTACCACCCCAGGAATCAGTATAGCTCCTAGATACCTGTTGTGAAAGATGACTTCCACTCCATATTGCTTTGATTTTTATCATATCTCCCCTGACTCAAGAGACATTGCTGGAAATCAAGTCTCTTCCCAGGCATTTCTTACATTTCTATCTGTACTAGCAGTCTTCCTGTGGTATAAAACAATATTAATTTGGATGGTTCTCCATCTTTCTGAATTAGCAACAACTTGATGGCTAATCATTTTGTAGTCACTGTGTCTCCAGTCTGCATTGAAGATTACTGATTTTTGCCCAGATAGTTAATGCAGACAAGGCTTGACAAAATAAGGCCCCGTTCAGTCTGTTGAAAGCAGACATCTAAAGAAATTTTATGAATAAGAGATAAAAACTAACAATTACCACACCTAAAGTAAAATGAGTATCAACAGAAGAATTAAAAATTAGCAATGAGTAAAACATTTATTTTTAATAAACCAATAAACTTTAGTGATGGAAGATGAGAAAGGAACAAACAATATTGAATTTACCAAGAAAAAATTAAACAAAATTGGAGAAATTATTATACATTTTTAGTAATTCCCTAATAAAAAGATACAGAGTGATTTATTTGATCATAAAACAAAAGCATCTGATTTGTTGTTTCTAATAAACACACCCTACTAGCATAAACAGTAAGTGAAAGGACATAACATGAAATTCTAAACAAATAATACCTGAAAATAAGGTGAAGTAGTTATATTCATATCTGTCAATATAAGCACAAAAGAAATGGATTCAAAAAAGTTAATATATTAATCCTCACTAAAAGTAATGTTTGTAGATATATTTGCACAGAAGATTGGCTTGACTATTTAATTAGAAAATTCATACTTCTGAACTTGAAGTTAAAATTGTTCAGATATAAACATAGGAAATTTCAATGATCAACTCTTACAAATATATTAATAATTTATACAAAATTTCACCAAGAAAATTCACAGTAAAACTACCTCATTCATCAAATGGACTTTAGAGCCAACTCTAGAATATTTAGTCCAATTGTAGAGTGTCTTTTCTTGTCAGAGGTCCATGAAACATTGTTCAAAACAGATTGAATATTAGGTCAAAGGCAAAGATAAACATGCAAATATTGAAAAAGTTTTCTATATCTTTTAAGATAATAGTAGAATAAAATTAAAATCTAATAACATTAGAAAGCATCCCAAAGTAGATAGAGATTGAATATATGCTTTGAGAAATGAATGGATCATTGAATAAATGAAAAAATAAAAATGTTCTAGAATTAAACAAAAATGGAAGCAGTATACTCAGTCTTCTGGTTCTAGCTAAATTAATTTAAAATAGGAAGTTTGTATATAAAATTTGTCTATATTAAATAAACAAAAGTAAGCTAATTATATATGTATATATATTGTTAATACTATTATGTCTTGATATAATAAATTTCAACAAAAAATATAAACACATATTTTATTGATCAGAATAAACATTAAAAAGTAAAAACATTTTTATCAAAACCAGAAAAATAAATCTGAGAAAACTTAGACCAAACAAAACCAACATTACTGAAGGGAAACAATACAGTTGAATGGAAATAAGAAATATTTTAACTCAAAGTCAATTGAGGAATTACACAAATAATTTCAAAATGAAAGAATATAAGTAGATAAATAGCAAGTATTTTGATTGAAGTGATTATAATGAATGTCCCACTAAGACAACTCAGGATAAAATGGGTTCACCAGATTTTCCAATGCACTTGACACCTTACAGAAGAAGTAACACCATTGCTCCTTAAACAGTTTCTTAGACAAGAAGTAGAAAGAATTTCTCCAAGTTTAATCCAATATCATTTTCACAATGTACAATCGACGTCAGACTAGCAGATACACACACACACACACACAGAGAGAGAGAGAGAGAGAGAGAGAGAGAAAGAGAGAGACAACAGAACAGATTTCCTTGATGAACATAGCCAAAAACCACAAACAAAGAACTACTAGAGAACCTCAATAAAATACTTGAAAATTAATTTAGCAACAAATTAAAAGGACCATAGTACCATGAATGAAATGGCTTTATTTAGGACTTTAAGTATGTTTCAGCACTTATTCTTCATAAATTTAACACAGTATATATATTTAGAATCGATGACAAGACTCACATGATCATTTAACTTGATATAAAATAAACCTTGATCCAAATCAATACTTTTTCCTAGTAAAATCCTTAAAGAAACTAATAATACAATGGTGATACTTTAACAAATAAAAACTATGTGTGACAGATTGAAAACCAATTTTATACTAAATGGAGAAAGCCAGAAAGTAGTTGCTTTAAAATTAGGAATGATGAAAGTTTCCCTCTATGACTCTTTTTATCGTAAATAGGTTGATTTCATTTTTATACCATTTATTCCTTTTTATTGCCTTACTGCTCTGGATAAGATTTCAATCCCTATGCCTTTTTGTAGATAATAGGAAAGTCTCCAGAAAATCTACCAGGAATATATTGGTTCTGATAATCACTTTCAGCAAAGTGTTGGGCTACAAGGTCACATAAAAATCAGTAGACATTTTATAAATCAACGTGAACTCACTTAAAAAGTTAGTTCCAGTCCACTCAAAATAGCCTCAAGAACAGACAGGCAAGCAACAGCAGAATCTGGGAATAAAAATAATAAGAAAGAGAGAGAGAGAGAGAGACAGCAAGACATTTACTCTGAGAACAATGAAAGATATAGAAAAAATGTAGAAAACTACTATGCTAGACAATTAGTATAATTAGTTACTAAGAACATGGTCATATTATAAAAATAAATTCACTTAATGTAATTTAAATAACAAATTCATAGTTATCCTTCACAACAGTGAATTCATAGGAATAATGTATAGGTGAAGTTTAATAATTTCAGGTGAAAAAGAAATTGTTTTTGATGATGGTGGTGGTACATATTTACATAATGTTAATGGATATAGTTGTATTTTTATTTACATTTTTATGTATTGTAATTATATGCATTTATAAAGCTCTTTTTTCCTATAACCATCTTTAACTGCTCACTTGTTCTTTTAGATCATTTTGGTATCATTACCATCTATCTTCTACAAAAAAGTATATTTTATTATACTCCTATTTTTAACAACCCTGTGAAGTAAAAGTTGTATGCATTTAAAAAATGTAATGTTAGGTTATAAAAGAGACACAAATCTTCATCAAACGATACCTCTTGAGCATTTACTTAACCATACAAATGTAGACATTAACTCAGAATTATAGGATAATGTTATAACATTGTATTTTTAAATATAATTCTTTGATCCTGAGAAATAATTTGTTTCTGTATGTCTTACATTTTCATATTAATATTTCACTACAAGGAAAAATGTTTCACAAATCCAATTTGGTACAAACAATTTGACTCTTGGTTTTTATTTTGAACAATAAATATATTATTATTAGAAATGACTACGCATTTACTAATTCATTTAATATGATTTGGTTTTGTAGAGCCACCATTATAAACACAACATATTACATATATAACATATTTTCTATATAAGCTAATAACCTTCATGTATACTATTTATTGACATTTAAAATAAAAATATAAGAGGAGATTTTAGGAAATAAGAAAGGTCCCCAAAGACTGAGATTTCATTGCTTGTTTACCAGTGAATTATACTATTAGGAGATGTAACCTCTTTGGAGTAGTTGTGGTCTTGTTGGAAGAAGCATGTCACTGGGAATGGGCTTTGAAGTTTCAGATGGTCAAGATTAATGTCTTTATCTTCCTGCTCTCTTCCAATTCAGACACAGAACCCTTGTCTCCTTCAGCACTATGTCTGTCAGTCACCATTAGAATAATGAATTAAGCTTCTGAACCTTTAAGCCGGCCCTGGGTAAGTGTTTTTCTTCATAAGAGTTACCATGGTTATGATGTCTCTTCAAATCATTAGAAACCCTAAGACAGTGAGAAACCTTAACTGGAAAAATGCCTCCATAAGATCTGACTGTATTCAGTGTGTTCAGGTTAATAAAACTTTTCACAATCCACTCTTCAGAACTCCCAGAAGTTTTAGAACCCTGACTTCACATCAGAAATCTTCAATCCAAAGACATACGAGCAATATTCACTTGTGATAGTCTTTTTAGAGATTTTTATTATTTAACTGTGCCAGCAGAATGTTTAAATTTTAATTTTTAAATTAAGCCAAAGAGAAAGCCAATTACAGGATACTAATGTTTTTTATTGGTAAAAATTAGTATAATAATAATAATAATAATAATAATAATAATAATAAATATATCAGTAAGAAATCTATAAACAGAGTATGACCCCACAGCTCTAGCAATTTGGATATTATCTGATATCAGAAAGTATTTTAAAGAAATACATTTGGTTTCAAATATACAGATTTGAAAGAAAATGACAGTGTTGCTGAGGACTGGAGACCCTACCAGGACTTTCTTTAACATCACAACCATATTGATGGCTAATTTTCTTTGACCTGAATTACAGCACATTTTAATCTTTATATTAAAAATTATTAGAAATTAATTTTTATTCTGTCACTAAAATTAAAGAACCCTGAATAGTCTTAAATCTTAGATTTTAAATATTTTATTAAATATGACAATTTTAATAAATTTATCATTTATTTTCAGATTCCGGTGTAAAAGTCTATATGACAGTTACTTTTCTGAGTTTTATTTGATGATTTAGCTTAGCGGTTAACATTTTAAGAGTCAAATATGTGAAGTCTAGTACAGAATTTTTAAAAAAATATAGTTAAAATTTAGTTACTTTTAACTATATATTATATAGAGATATATAATCTGTCCCATCAGATATGAATATAAACAGTTTTTTTAAATTTAATCACTGCTTTCGGCAAAAAAAGGATTGTTTTAGTAATTTCCCTATTAATCCTGCTGATACATAGACAGAAAATGGCATGAAGCTGTTTTGTTCTTTACAGCTCACTTTAAATTTTCAGATGACCTAGAGGTAAAATCCATTATGCCCAATTATTAGGCTCCAGGAGTCACTAGCATTTGTTTCAGAATATTGAAATAAAATATTTTACTTTTGCTTAGGGTGCAATAAAATTTCTTATCAGATTTGTTAAGACCTTTGAGTCACCTATTTGTTGATTTTCTTTGTTTCATAAGCAAAAAATTGAATTCCAAAAGGCAATAACTGGACTAGACGTAATCGTTTTCACATTCTGCACAATGTTTCTTTTCTAAAGTAGTAAAGCAGTGAATTGTAAAGAATGGAACCTAAACAGTATAATGCACTGCATTCATACAGGAGGATTACATGTGCTTGAAAAGAGGCAGGCAGACCCTATCATCATTTCCTGTCCCCACCTTTGTTCTATTTCTTCACTTTAATTGACAAGGTCTTGCTACATAAGCAAGGTTGGCTGGAATCACACTGTACTCCATTGTAGAATCAAACTAGCAATCTCCCTGACTCAGCTTCACAAGGGTCAGAGTTAAAGGAATGCACTATCATGGCCAGATTGTGTCCTAAGCTTTATACATTGTAATTTTTCCTCCCGTCATATCTTATAGCAATACCAGCAGAATAGAAAATTGCTATAGCTATGATCATGCTTAAAAACAATACTTTTTGTTTTATACAGTTAATCTTTTGTTTTCTTTTTTCTCATTTATTTATTTATTTTCATGCAGTATATTTTGATCGCATTTGTCCTTCCCTCAATTCCTTCCATATACTCCTCACACAACATACATAAACTTTGGTGACAAGCAAAAATCTGCAGGTTCAAGCCAGATGGGTTCCTAGTACTGAAAGCGAGAAGTGGACATGAGTTCTCACCTCTAATCAAGAAGATATTTGCGATTGATATCTGTTTCAAATGGGGAAGTGTTTTCCTCAAATGTAGTATCACCAAATATATCAACCATACTCCAGGCAGGCCATGACCAATTTTCATGTATGTATGTATGTATGTATGCATGTATGTATGCATTTACCTATTTATTATAACTTTTGTTTCTGTGTCTTTTGCCTTGGCATTTTTGTCTTATTGTTAGTTGTTGCTGTTTTGAAACTCATATGTGTGTGTGTTTGTGTGTGTGTGTATGTGTGTTTCACTGACAGAAAAAAATAGATTTTTAAAATATGTTTAATTATATGTTTGCACATGTGAGTGTTTGTGTTGGGGTAGTATGCATTAGTGTTATTTCCATGGAAGCCAGAAGAGGGCCCTTGAGTAGAGTAGGTTGTGCCTTTCTGGGCTGATTGGTTTGGTCAGTTTGACAGATTTTGGTACAATGAAATCTTAATTGATAAAATGTCTCCATAAGATTTGTTTTTAGACAAGTGTATTAGGGTACTGTCTTGATTAGTAGATGATCCTGGAGGTCCAGCTCACTGTAGGAAGTGCCAACTCTGAAGATGGGGTCCTGGATAAAATATGAAGGCAGGCTGAGTCAGCAGTAGAGAGCAGGCCAGTTAGCAGTATTTCTCAATGGTTTTTCCTTCTTGCTGTTTTTGTCTTGACTTGCTTCATGTACCATGACCCTGGATATGTAATCTAAATAAACCATTTCTTTTCTTATTTGCTTTTATTGATAGGATTTTATTCAATTTCTGTGAAGAATTGTGTTGAAATTTTGAAGAGGATTGTATTACATTTGTAGATTACCTCTGCTCCATAGCATGACCATTTTCACAATATTAATCCCGCTGATTCAGAAGCATGGGAAATCTTTACATATTCTGATATCTTAGTCAGAATGTTAGTTTTAAGTAGCACTCTGATTTTAGGTTAGTGTTGGTGTTGTTTTGTTTTGTTTTGTTTTTTAGATTAGAACAACTGAAGATTTCATGTTTACTATTACACATCTCTGATCTCTGAGACAACATAGTCAGAACCTGCTCTTACCTTCCTTCTCTGGCTCACTTGAGGGTTTGGCACTTCAGTATACTTTCTGGTACTTTGCTGGAAACATGGCTACGTAGAAATAAATTATTTTTATTTTAGAGACACTGAGAGCCAAAATATACCATTTTTCTATTTGCAATGTTAACTGACTCTGGAATTTCTGATAGTTATTCTATTAGAGATATGTGATGTTTATTGTTTTTATTTGTTTTGCTACAAACAAACTAGACTCCCACATTACTATGCTGAACTGATGAAGGACACATATTCATTTTTAAATAATTAATTTTAATAAATTTGACAACTTTTCATTAAATAAACACTGTAGTTTCATTGTGCTTAATTTTCTTGTTATTGACAATGTGGAAACTGGCCTCAGTTTTGCAGATACAAAATTTTGCATTTATATGATGCTGAGAGAAAGGGCTCTTTTTAGTTTTTATTTTATTTTTGTAGAACTCAACTTCTGTTTATTCCATGGCATTTATTAACTCTTTAAAGTGCATTAGAATTGAGAATAAAATCTCTCAGGAGTTCATATCACTTAAAGGATATGTAGTATTTTTAAGTATAACATATATATTCACATTAAAATTGTAAACTCAAAGCAAGCATTTGTTTCCATTCCACCATAACTGGATTAAATTCATTTTCCACTTTCTCAACTTCCCTCCAGCACTGCTCTAGTACCCCTTCTCCTTGTTCCCCCTCAAGGAGTTGCCCCTTTTTTATTGTTATTAAAAACATGCACACACACACAGGGATCTGTAGCCAAATAGCAGTGGGAGAAAGCTAGCCTCCCAGGAGTGTGGAAAAGCCCTTGAGAGGAGGTAAGAGGACTAACGCTGCTCAATGGGACTCACCAGGAATCCTTGGGACACAGAGCCTGAGGAAAAACCAGGAGAAAAGAGCTTTCCAGTTTCCATCTGTGGCGGGAGACCTCTGCCTGGGCCACCAGGGATCCATACCCACATAGAACTGGGAGAAAGATAGCCTTACAAGAGTGTGGGCAACCCTGTCTGCTCAGAGGGACCTGCTTGGAATACCTAGGACACAGGGACTGAGGAGTGGGCTTCTGGTTTCCTTCAGTGGCCTGGGAGTGGATCCAGTGACACAGGGCTCCGTACTCCAATAGTGCCAGAAGAGAGCTGGTATCCAAAGAGTGCCAACACACTTTCAAACACAGGGAAGACCATCACTTCTTTTCGAATTCACTAGATCAAGAAGGATACTTGAAGAGCCATCAGGACACAGGAAACAAGGGACAGCTGGAGACTAGATCCTTCTATTTTATGTCTGCACCCCAGAGCTGACAGTTCACTGCAGCTCTCCAAACCCAAATTCCTCTCAGAGAGAACTGGTCTTCAAAAAGTATTGGCACCTAGGCTTGCAGGATAGAGAAGCCACAGTCAGAAAGATTAATAGGAACTGAAAGATCTGAGGGAGTTTGCAACCCCAGAAAGATAGCAACAGTGGCAACTGGCCTAAAGCCCCCATACTCCTGGAGACTGATCCACCAACCAAAGAATACACATGGAGGGACCCATGGTGCTGGCCACATATGCAGCAGAGGAGGGTCTTGTTAGACATCAGGGGGAGGAGAGGCCCTTGAGCCTGAGGGTATTAGATCCCCCAGTATAGGAGAATGCCAAGGGGAGAAGACAAGAGTGGTTGTGTGGGTGGGTGGGTGAATACCCCCATAGAGGCAGGGGAGGGGGGGGAATAGGGAGGTTCCAAAGGGGAGATCTGGAAAGGGGAAAACATTTGAATTGTAAATAAAGTAGAAAAAAAAAAAAAAAGAACAGCTAACACCATAGATAACAAGACTGCGAAAGACAAGGGCAAGAACATAAGGAACAGAAACCAAGGCTACTTGGCATCATCTGAACCCAGCTTTCCCATCACAGCAAGACACAGATATCCAAACACACCAGAAAAAGAAGACTCAGACTTAAAATCACTTTTCAAGAGGATGATAGAAGATTTTAAGAAGGACATAAATAACTCCCTTAAGAAATACAAGAGAACACAGATAAACAACAAGAAGGCCTTAAAGAGGAAACATAAAAATCCCTTAAAGAATTACAAGAAAACACAATCAAATGGGAAGAATTACAAGAAAACACAGTCAAACAAATTAACAAAACCATCCAGGAATTAAAAACAGAAATAGAATCAATAAATAAATCACAAAGGGAGACAACCCTGGAGTTAGAAAACCTAGGAAAGAAATCAGGAGTCATAGATGCAAGCAAGACCAACAGAATACAAGAGATGGAAGAGAGAATCTCAGGTGCAGAAGATACCATAGAAAACATGCACACAATAGTCAAAGACAACACAAAATGCAAAAGGCTCCTAACCTGAAACATCTAGGATATCCAGGATACAATGAGAAGTCAGAACCAGAGGATATTAGGTATAGAAAAGAGTGAATTCCCAACTTAAAGGACCAGTAAATATTTTCAACAAGATTATGGAAGAAAACTTCCCTAACCTAAAGAAAGAGATGAACCTAAATATACAATACGCCTACAGAACTCCAAATAGATTGAACCAGAAAAGAAATTCCTCCTGTCACATTATAGTCAAAACACAAAATACACAAAATAAGGAAAGAATATTAAAAGTAGTAAGGGGAAAAAGGTCAAGTAACATATAAAGACTGACCTATCAGAATTACATCAGACTTCTCACCAGAGACTATGAAAGCAAGAAAATCCTGGGCAGATCTCATACAAAGTCTAAGAGAACACAAATGACAGCCCAGGCTGCTATACTCAGCAAAGTTCTCAATAATCATAAATGGAGAAATCAAAATATTCTAAGAAAAATTCAAATTTGCATAGTATGTTTCCACAAACCCAAGCCTACGAAGAATAATAGATGGAAAACGACAACTCAAGGAGGAAAACTACAACCTAGAAAAAGGAATAAAGTAATCTTTCACCAAAGTCAAAAGAAGATAGCCACACAAACATAAAAATATTATTGAAAATAACAGGAAGGAACAATCACTATTCCTAAAAATGCCTTAACATCAATGGACTCAATTCCCCAAATAAAAAGACATGGACTGACAGACTGGATCCATAAACAGGACCCAGCATTTTGCTGCATCCAGGAAATTCACCTCTATGTTAAAGACAAACACTACCACAGAGTAAAAAGCTGGAAAACTATTTTCCAGGCAATTAGCCCCAAGTAACAGGCTGGGGTAGCCATTCTAATATTGGATGAAATCAACTTTCAACCAAAAGTCATCAAAAAACATAAGGAAGGACACTACATACTCATCAAGGAAAAAAAAAATACCAAGAATAACTTTCACTTCTGAAAGTATATGCCCCAAATGCAAGGGCACCCACATTCATAAAAGAAATTTACAAAGGCTCAAAGCACATATTGCAGCTCACACAATAATAGCGGGAGACCTCAACACCCCACTATCATCAATGTAAGATCTTGGAAACACATTCTAAAGAGATACACAGTGAAATTAACAGATGTTATGAACCAAATGGATTTAACCGATATCTATAGAACATTTCATCTTAAAACAAAGGAATATACCTTCTTCTAAGCATCTCATGGTACCTTCTCCAAAACTGATCATATAATTGGTCACAAAACAAACCTCAACAGATATAAATAATTGATTGAAATAATCCCATGCCTCCTATCAGATCACTACAGAATAAGCTGATCTTCAATGGCAACAACAACAGAAGGCCCACATACACATGGAATCTGAACAATGCTCTACTCAATGATAACTTGGTCAAGGAAGAAATAAAGATATTAAAGACTTCCTAAAATTTAATGAAAATTAAAGTACTACATACCCAAACCTATGGGACACAATGAAAGCAGTGTTAAGAGGAAAGCTCATAGCTCTGAATGCCTCCAAAAAGTAACTGGAGAGAGCATATACTAGCAGCTTAACAGCACACCTGAAAGCTCTAGAACAAAAAAGAATCTAATACACCCAGGAGTAGTAGAAGCCAGGAAGTAATCAAATTAAGAGCTGACATCAACCAAGTAGAAACTAAAAGAAGTATACAAAGAATCAACAAAACCAGGAGCTGGTTCTTTAAGAAAATCAACAAGATAGATAAACCCTTAGCCAGACTAACTAGAGGGCACAGGGACAGTATCCAAATTAACAAAATTAGAAATGAAAAGGGAGATAAAACAACAAATTCTGAGGAAATTAAAAAAACATAAGATCCTACTACAAAAGCCTAAACTCAAAAAAATTGGAAAATCTGGATGAAATGGATAATTTTCTAGACAGATACCAAATACCAAAGTTAAGACATGATCAAATAAACCATCTAAACAGTCCCATAACCCATAAAGATAGAGAAGCAGTCATTCAATGTCTCCTAACCACAAAAAGTCCAGACCAAATAGTGCAGAATTCTATCAATCCTTCAAAGAAGACTTACTATCATTACTCTTCAATCTATTCCACAAAATAGAAACAGAAGGAACACTACCCAATTCATTCTATGAGTCCACAGTTACTCGGATACCAAAACCTCACAAAGACCCAACAAAGAAAGAAAACTTCAGACCAAGTTCCCTTATGAATATTGATGCAAAAATACTCAACAAATTCTTGCAAAATGAATCCAAGAACACATTAAAATGATCATTCAACATGATCAAGTAGGCTTCATCTCAGGGATGCAGGGATGGTTCAGTAACTGGAAATCCATCAATGTAATCCACTACATAAACAAACTCAA
Organism: Rhynchomys soricoides; assembly: GCA_019843965.1. Classification (NCBI taxonomy): domain Eukaryota; kingdom Metazoa; phylum Chordata; class Mammalia; order Rodentia; family Muridae; genus Rhynchomys; species Rhynchomys soricoides. The sequence continues at coordinate 7,214,923 of JADRCH010000243.1, forward strand.
AAGAAAAAACTATGTGGTTATTTCGTTAGATGCTGAAAAAGCATTTGACAAAATTCAACATCCCTTCATGATAAAAGTCTGGAAAGTTCAGGAATTCAAGAATCATACCTAAACATAGTAAAAGCAATATACAGTAAACCAGTGGCCAACATCAAACTAAACGGACAGAAACACGAAGCAATCCCACTAAAATCAGGGACTAGACAAGGCTGCCCTCTCTCTCCTTATCTATTCAATATAGTACTTGAAGTTCTAGCTAGAGCAATCAGACAACAAAAGGAGGTCAAAGGGATACAAATTGGAAAGGAAGAAATCAAACTATCACTATTTGCAGATGATATGATGGTATACTTAAGTGATTTGAAAAGCTCCGCCAGAGATCTGCTACAGCTGATAAACAACTTCAGCAAAGTTGCTGGATACAAAATTAACTTAGGCAAATCTGTAGCCTTCCTATACTGGAAAGATAAACAGGTTGAGAAGGAAATTACGTAAATGACACTCTTCATGATTGTCACAAAAAATATAAAGTATATTGGTGTGACTCTAATCAAACAAGTGAAAGAATTGTATGACAAGAACTTCAAGTCTCCGTAGAAAAAAATCTAAAAAGACCTCAGAAAATGGAAAGATCTCCCATGCTCATGGATTGGCAGGATTAATATAGTAAAAATAGCCTTCTTGCCGAAAGCAATCTGAAGATTCAATGTAATCCCCATCAAAATTCCAACTAATTTCTTTATAGACTTAGAAAAGCAATTCTTAAATTTATATGGAATACCAAAAAAAATCTTAGGATAGCAAAGACTATTCTCAACATTAAAAGGACTTCTCTGGGATTCAGCCTCCCTAACCTCAAGCAGTACTACAGAGCAGTAGTGATAAAAATTGCTTGTTATTGGTACAGTGACAGGCAGGTAGATCAATGAAATACAATTGAAGACCCAAAAATGAACGCACACACTTACAGACAATCTTTGACAAAGGAGCTAAACCCAACCAGTGGGGGTAGGGGGAGAAACATTTTCAACAAATGATGCTGGTTCAACTGATGTTCGTCATGTAGAAGAATACAAATTGATCCATTCCTATCTCCCTTTACAAAGCTCAAGTCTAAGTGGATCAAGGACCTCCACATAAAACCAGATATACTGAATCTAATAGAAGAGAAACTGGGGAAAAGTCTCGAACACATGGGCACAGGGGAAAAGTTCCTGAACAGAACACCAATGGCTTATGCTCTAAGATCAAGAATGGACAAATGGGACCACATGAAATTACAAACTTCTCTAAGGCAAAGGACACTGTAAATAGGACAAAACGGCAACCAACAGATTGGGAAAGGATCTTTACCAATCCTATGTCCGATAGAGGGCTAATATCCAATATATACAAAGAACTCAAGAAGTTAGACTCCAAAAATCCAAATAACCCTATCAAAAATGGGGATCAGAGCCAAACAGAATTCTCAACTGAGGAAACTCGAATGGATGAGAAGCACCTAAAGAAATGTTCAACATCCTTAGTCATCAAGGAAACGCAAATCAAAACAACACTGAGATTCCACCTCACACCAGTCAGAATGGCTAAGATCAAAAACTCAGGTGACAGCAGATGTTGGCGAGGATATGGAGAAAGAGGAACACTTCTCCATTGCTGGTAGAGTTGCAAGCTGATACAATCTCTCTGGAAATCAGTTTCTGGACCCTCAGAAAAAATGAATATACTGCTACCTGAAGTTCCAGCTATTCCATTCTTGCACATATACCCAGATGATGCTCCAACATGTAATAAAGACACATGCTCCACTATGTTCATAGCAGCCATATTTATAATAGCCAGAAATTAGAAACTACCCATATGTCCTTCAACAGAAGAATGGATATAGAAAATGTGGTACATTTACACAATAGAATACTACTAAGCTATTAAAAACAATGAATTCATGAAATTCTCAGGGAAATGGATGGAACTTGAAAATATCCTGAGCAAGGTAACTCAGTCACAATAAACACGGTATGTACTCACTGATATGTGGTTATTAGCCCAAAAGTTCTGAATAACCATGATTCTCTTCACAGCAATCATCGGGCTGAGTGTGAGCTCCCAGATGGTGAAGTTGGAGAAGGGACTGAAGGAGTTGGGAGAGTTGCCAGCCCCGTAGAGGGAGCAACAGTGTCCACTGGCCTGACCTCCAGATACTCCAGTGGACTTGATCACCAACCAAAGAAATAACATGGAGAGACCCATGGTGCTGGCCACATATGTGGTAGAGGAGTGTCTTGTTAGCCCTCATGGGGCGGAGAGGCCCTTAGGACTGAGTGTGTTAGATGCCCTAGTATAAGAGAATGCCAAGGAGGTAAGATGAGAGTGGGTGGGTGTGTGCGTTTGTGGGGGAATACCCCCATAGGGGCAGAGGGAGAGCAGAGGGAATAGGGAGATTCCCAAGGGGAGATCTGGAAGGGGGGAAACATTTGAAATGTAAATAAAGTATCAAAAAATAATAAAAAACAATAAAAAATAAAACTCCATTGTATTCATAAACACTAAAAAATATGCACACACACACACACACACACACACACACACACACTGTATTGGAAAACCAATGAAGGGGCTCATTCCTGGGGAAAGTTACTTCTGCTCTCATTATTCATTAGTTCTTGGTCAGATATAATTTGGGTAGCCATATTAAGGTATAGTTCAAGAACTGTGTTATAAATATATCAGTTGTAGACAGATTCCTCATGATCACTTGTTCTCTGAATTGGACTGGGGTATCATGCAAAGATGTGTGTTGCAAGGAGATATATCTTTAATAATGGGTGAAATCTAGACTTACCTGTGAGTGTTAGGAGAACTATTCAGAATGAAGTTAGGAACAATGCTGATCTAGTAAAATGAGGGTAGTAGTTTCTGCTCTAAGATCCATCAACCCAGTGGCCACAGGTAGTTGGCTAGGTTTCTAGCCCAGACATTGTTGAATGCCACTTACCACATACTGCACATATTTTTGTCTTTGTTTACTAAATCTAAGATCTAAGATAACAAATGACAGGCATTATTTTCACAGCTGGGCCTGTAACTGATGACTCCTTGGCAAACTTCAGATAAATTCCATAATTTAATATAAAATAAATCAAAATTTGCTGTATGGTATAAGGAAAGTATCTTTCTCTATTTGTCATGAAATATGTGTCATTATTATGTAAATATACCAAAAAATTCAAATATGATACTTTTATTTTTTAAAACCTACTTTAGTAACCGTACTTAAATGCTTTAAACTCTTTTAGCCCACCATCCACAAGATATAGTTGATATAGATATTTATAATTTATTTTAGTTTTTATTCTTTTAGTTATAATACTTAGCTTTCTTTATATCTTCTTTTATGGGGTTCTACCTGAAAAGTAGAATTTATTTCTCATACTGAATTAGAATTAGCATTTTCACATTTTCTATTCCTTTCATACACACAAAAGCAACACTTTCTGAGATTGTTTGATGAATTTACTAACTCTAAATCAGTTATATTCTTTCAGCATGACAAAAATCACAATGTAGTACTCTTTCTGAACTTTGGATTTAGTTCCTACCTTGGAATATGGAGTTATAATGAAATAACCTCACCATATGTAGGCCTGCACATCATAATATCTTTTTATCTTTATTGTCACAGCATCTCTGCACGAATTCATAACTTTATGAGAATAAACACACACTATCACCAGCCGAATATGTCAGTAAAATTGGCATTCAAGATGAGTAAATTGCCCAGGAAGCATTTACACTGTGCATGATTTTAATGATAATCTGTACCTGTAAAAGAGTTATAAAATTTTCCAGGGTGCCTACGTTTTATATTGTAAAAATGGAGAGAAACAGTCCTTTGAAGAGTTAACATGTTCACAATCACAGAGTAACAGCAGCAATAACAAAAACAACAATAACCTTTGCTAGGTACAACGAGCTGTTATTAGAAATTAACTCTAGAGAAAACAAAATTTTTTTCTGTAGAACCTGAACAGTAGACTCACTATGAAAGGGCCATCTTTATAGAATTTTAAATAATTGTGGTTGCTTTGGTTTTTGGAACTATACATGATCTAGATAAAGAAAAAGTGAAATGCAAGGTATCTGAGACTTGATATCAATGACATTTGAAATTGAAACATTGAAAAGTAATCCAGGAGTCAGTAAACATAAGTCAAACCATTTATTTGCATTTTTAATTGATTCAGAGTTTTTTTTATAGTTACAGGCAATTATAGTTGGGTATGAGGATACTCACAACACTGGACAAATCCCTAAGTATGTTTAGGCATCTAGAGGAGAGAAGAGATAGCTGAACACTAAAAAGCATAGGGAACCTGCTAGAATATCACTTGTCAATTTCTGACTTAACCTATATAGTTGTTCATTAAAAATACTTGTTTAGCATTATCTTATGTGTTCTTGGTAATTTGGAAAGCGTTCACCATGTCTATAGACATTAAGTTAACATATGGTGTTGATAAGACAGGGTGATAGCTATCATAATGAAGACAATGCAGGGAGAATTAACACAGTGACAATCCTGTCAGTCTCATCTGTCAGTGAGTGATAGGAACAGCATGTCTCACTAAGAAAAATTTGTGGGCTTAATTTTAAGAAATTTGAAGATTTTGAATGATATAATAAAAATTGTAGTTGGATGAGAATTTTCTTGAAAATTTTACTGTAAATAATGTTTTCACACAATATACTCGGATCACAGTTTTTCCCTTCTTCATTTTCTCTCAGGTCCTTTTTACACCTCCACTTATCCAGGTAAACTCCTCCTTTCTCCCTCTCTTCAGAAAACAGACAACAAACAAACAAAACAACATAAAAAAAAAACAAAGAAAATCATGAAACATATACATGGTCTCTCTCTCCCTCTCTCTCTCTTGATATATATCTATCTATATCTATCTATTTATCTATCTATCTATCTGACACTCACACACAATTCAGAAAATTTAAATAGGTACTTTCATGACCAATGATAAAAAGTTAAATGCAATTGTTAATGTGTTCTTTTGATATGATAGAATATTTCCATATAAAACATTCTTATGCCTCTGAACTAATTGTAAAAGCTTTTCTAATAACTTAACTCATAACCTATTAAGTATTAAATGAACAAAACTATAAATATTTATGCCAATGAATATCATAAGACCCATTTTAGGCATTCATATCTCAAGTGGCCTCCAACCTCTATATTATGACCATGTGCCATCTACAAACAACTGATTATGAGGGATAAACCATCCTGTTTTGTCATCTATTGTCACCATAGTGACAATATTCACACCATCTTCTTTCATTAAACTTCTAAATACAAGGCAGAGTCATAAGATTGGAAAAATGAAGAGAAAAGTCATTTGTTAAGTCTGTTTGCAATTGAGGAATATCATATCAGAAGACACATCATTATCTACCACCTAAACTGGAAATATTCAAACACTGTGTTGATGTTTTTGAGGAGAGCTTCTCAACTGTATTCTTTGTACAGTTCTTAATAACTTTATAAATCCACATCTTTAGTAATGCATCTCAGTAGATCCTCTTGTCTGGGGCTTAAACAGGTCACACAGGTCATCTCTGCCTCATTTCTTTGCTCAAGTCATAGATGTAATTTTGTTCTTGTTAAGGAGGTATCACATTAATGAACATTCATAATAATGGATCCTTGTAAGTTTGTTGGAGATAAACTTAAGAGTGAACTAATTTACTGAGAGCTCTTTAAGTCGAGTTGGAATCAATATATGAAAGGCTTTATTACTGGTGCTATCAGAGGAGAACACATGTTTGAACTCAACTGTGACTCAAACAAGACAAACACAGAGAAAATTTTAGTAGTCAGCATACAGACCTGGAAGATGTAAGACTATTCAGAAGTGACATAGTAACATGTAATAAATGCATAGTGCTGAGAAGGCAGAGGAAACTATGACTTGTAGATTATAGCAAACAAGCAATAATCCCCAAAACAGAACTAAAAATATGGTAGTTGGATGCTGTTTTAGGGGTTTCAAACATCTCTTTTCCCAGGCCAGAGTACTTACCTATGGGCTACAACCTAGTGTTTATCCTCAGCTCAAGCATTGTCCTCATCTGGATTCAAATTGTCTCTCTGAGTTAACAGCCTAGCCTAAAGATAGCCACCACTTCCCCGTTCAAAGTGGAAGCCTCATTTTGCTTGTGAAAACAATTCTTCCATGCATCCCTTTTGAAAGATATTGTTTCCAGCTGGAGAGTGGCTCACTAGGGAAAATCAATTACTGCTAAGCATAAGTAAAAGGATAATGGTCCACAAGCCTAAGGTGAATTAATAAGCTTAGGAAAGGAATGTTGATAGCTACTTACATCTGTGGGCTGCAATAATCCAAAAATTTTCTGAAAAGAAGGAATATCTTCTGCTCTTAGAAGAACATCTCACCCTCTAGATAAGGCCAGAACAACCTCTGCTAATAATTACAACTTTAAGACTATAGGAGATACAATCTCCAATACCAAGAACTGCCTCTGTCTATAACCACCCACAAATCCCAGAGCCACTAGGGCACAGTCCCTAGCTCTGTGAAGAGACTTGAACTCTTCACTGATAAAATTAGAAACTAATCACTCCTGTTGGAAAGTAAAATTCATTCTTTCTTTTATTTCCACATGTCCTAGGACAGTCTCTTTCTAACAATAGGAATCTAAGTTCAAATACCCAGGAGCTATGTAAAAAATAAAACCAAACCAAACAAGCAAACAGAGAAAAACCTTTTGTGTATGGCCAAATCTCCGTAGCCCTAGTGTTACAAGCTGACAGTACTGAAATGCCAACCCCAGTAAAGCAGGTAAAATACTACAAGTAGTGAACCACAGTAGTGATAACTGTTGAGACTTACCACTGACTGATTGGAGCAGACTGTTGTGAAAGGATGTTCTCCAAGTGGCATCTTGTCTTTTAAAGTGCAGGTATGAGACCTGAATAGCAATTATTAGGACTGTGAAATTAAATCATTGTTGCTCTTTACCACTCTGTCTTGCTTTAGTTCAGTATTTCCTCATCATGTTGTTTTGGAATGGTAATATATATCCTGTGGTGTTCAAAGTTTGTAATCTGCTTTTTTATTTTGGTTTTATGAAGATGACAACTAAGAAATTGCATAATCTCAGAAAAGACTTTAAGCTTTGAACTTTTAGATATTGTTGAGACTGTGATAAACTATGGAGACTTTTGAAATTGAAAAAATGTGTTTTGCATTATGCGATGGCTAGGTATGGCAACCATGGACCTATGTGTCTGAACAAGCTTATGATAGCCAGGGAGTAGAATGTGATGGTTTTAATTTGTTTAGCCCAGGGAGTAGCACTATTAGGAACTGTGGCCTTATTGAAGTGGGTACGCCCTTGTTGGAGGAATTGTATCACTGTGGGAGTGGGAAATGAGACCCTCCTTCTAACTACTCGGGAGCCAGTCTTCTCCTAGCAACCTTTAGATGAAGATATAAAACTGTCAGCTCCTCCTTCACCTTGCTTGCCTGGATACAATGGTCCTGCTTTGATAAAATTGGACTGAACCTCTGAACCTATAGGGCAGCCTCAATGTTGTCTTTATAAGAGTTGCCTTGGTCATGGTATTGGTGTCAGTAAAACCCTAACAAAGACAACCAGTATGTGCGTTTAGTTGTTACATCACCCCTTCAACTACTACACCACTCTAATTTATGACAAAGTATAGTAAGTCTTATTTTCTTTAATTTTATAAATTACCACTATTTTTTCATACTTTCTGAGTATATTCAGTCATCTGCCTAGACTATGTATAGATAGACAATAGCAAAGTAATCTTTTCCTCTTACTGTTTGGTCCCTATTGTTATGCAAAGTGGTTTGGATTGGAAATATTCAAGAATTACTTTTGATCAGTGGAAACTTAGAAACATCTTGATACAAAAATATCTGCTTATATAATGAGTCTTTACTTTTTTTATTGAAATTGAACTCTTACAAATTCATTCTCATTGCAGGACTTAGCTTTTCAGAAATAATTTATGTTTAGTTTTATAACGTTATTCATAAAACATACAAAAAAGGTATTATTTTGACTTTGGTACCTCTTTAGAAATTCACATTATTTATAAGGATTCCAGAGTCATGAATTCGATAATGATCAATAATATAATTCACAAAACATTTGTGTCAATTTCTTATAATCTATAGAGTTTTTTCCTAGGAAGGAAAACAATCTGAAATAGAAAAAATAAAAATAGCTGTACCTACGTGCTGTTGTAGGCTTCAGTTTTTTAAAACCTACTTTTAATAAGGTTTCACAAATGCTCCAAACCCTCCTCTAGCCCACCATCCAAAGTTTGGTGAGAAAAGACAGTAAATAGGACAAAAGGATTTGGACTTGTTTATAAGTAGTTCTTTGGAGCAATTCCAACCTCTGTTTGTCAGGATACCAGCAGACCAGTTCAGCAGTGTCAGGATACCAAACAAGAATCAGCAGCAGTAGCAGGATTCACTAGAAACTACCAGGCCTCTGCCGAACTGTCACGAGTCAGTGGCAGTGGCCAAGACCAGTTGGAATGCCCGAAGTTCTCTGCTGTGCCTCTTTCAATGAAGCAAAGATCAGAGAAGGTGAAGAAAAAGGCAGGAGACCAACTAATCAATTGCAAAGCGAGCTAAGCAAGCACCAGGTCACTGTCCACGGATTCCTGTTTATACTTTCTAGAAGCATCACCTGTCCTCCCACAGGCCTTGCCTTAGCAAAATACCACATGAGTTACCCTCACCACATGAGTCTGCATCACATGACCCAACCAGAAACTTTCATGCCATGCTACCATTTCCCTGTTCAGTTGATCTCCACCGCAGTGCTGTGAAGTAATCATTACAGCCTCTATCTTATAAATGAGGAGACTTGGGTCCTGAAAATGCCAGGAGGTTGTCACATTCTCACAACCATTGTAGGTTAGCAATGGAAAATTAGCTTGGGAATTTGAACATACCCAAGCAGTGTTTTACTATTCCCTGAAGAGGTAAATCAGAATCATTTGATTTAAGGAGGAAAGAAAATGTATGAAACAGACATGCAGAGTAATTGCATGTAGAAGGCAATAAATATGTGATGTGCTATTATGCCTATCTACAGAATCAAAAGTGTAGTTAAATAATTATGTCTGCAGATATGCCTTTCCATTGATTTATTAAACAATACAAGTATAAGTGACATGGTATTTCATGAGTTCATTTAAAAGAATCCACATTTTAAAGATTATTCTATATAGTTATAAAAAGTCCTATAAGTAGTATGCAATGATTGGATAGATTTACTTCGTACATTGGGAAAATTCTTCTTTTATCTGTCAATAAAGTGAGGACAATATTGTGTCATCTATGGTTGTAGGGAAAATCATGTACTGGATACATGGTAAGATCATTTCCATCATCATTAGCCAGATTTTTAAAATGTTTATCACACCAAAATATGTCTTCAATGTTAGCTTTCACAATACTAATAATATAATGAAGCAAAAAATGAAATCATTATGATCATTAAAGTAAATTGAGTACATAACATTTAGAATGTGTTACTTTACCTTTCTTAACATATGCAATGTGGTACTTCTATTGGTTTCTTAGAGTTACCATATAGACTATCACAAACTAAATAGCTAAAAAGAAAAATTACCCCTCCCCACACACACACATACACTTCTATAGGACAGGAATCTGAAATCAAGTATTGGCAGGATTATGCTCTCTCCAAGAGTTCTAGAGGTAACTCCTTCCTTGTCTATTCTGATAATTTCCAAAATAGCCTTGATTATAGATATAGCACTATAATCCATTTCAATGGATTACATGGGTGTTTTCTCCTGTATGTATAAAATTATTCTAATCTCATAAAATATCAAATTATTGACTGACTACATTGCTCTATGGTCTCAATACATTATATCACATCTTCAGTAAGATTCTTTCTACATAAGTCTTTATTAATAGGTAGTAGAGTAGTGTAACTTTCCTTTATCTGGTTCAAAGAACACAATTCAACTTTGAAAAGTATTGAGCTTGGTATTTTTACTTTAAAAATCAGTGGGTCTGGTTTTGTTGCTAGTAATATTTTGGGACAAAATAAACATGAGAACATTCTCTCCATCTGCACATCTGTCATGGCTATAGACATCCCACAGATTTTATATTTCAGAAATTGTATGGCAGCACAAATTCTGTGGATGATTCATTTATTTGGCATAAAGTAGAATAGTTTTGCCTGAGCTACTCCATTTTTCTGGCTAACACAGTAACATTTTCTAGTGGCTAGAGAAATATATTTGGAAAGGTCTTTATTAATCATCAAATTAGTAGTTTATTATAGACATTTAAGGGATTAAAAACAATAACCAAGTTTCTAAAACATATACAAGGTCTTAATATTCTCATATTTGTTAGATTGGAAATGTATTACATGCCTACATCCCACATGCCTATCACAGAACATCATTAGGATCCTGAACTCAGTAATCACAGTGCTGTTGTAAAGCATAGTATGAGGTCTTAGTTTCCTACTGTCCTTTGGACTTTCATAAATCCCTCTTATTCACCACTGAAACATTTGTGGCATTTGCATATATCTGTTGAGAGTCTGCATAAATTTTCCAGATTGATAAAATGTTAATAAAGAGTATTGACAGGACATTTAGATGTACTTCATACTATGAATAATAATTTTACAACTAATTTTGAAGAAAATAAACATTGATTCTGACGAAAATAGGTAGCAATAAATGTGTTTTCTTTACTTATATTTAAAAGATATTTTTAGTTCCTGAAACAAGAGATATTACAGTCCAATACTATGGACTGCATTTGGAAGATAGATACTTCATGCTCCCTCTACCTCTGTGTGTGTGTGTGTGTGTGTGTGTGTGTGTGTGTGTGTGTGTGTGTAGGGGATTTACTTTCCACCAGCAGAAGAAGGTGATAAGCCAAATACTAAGACCTAGACACCATGGGACAGGATGGAGATAGTGTGCTATAGAAATTAACTGCACCATGATTGAAATGGGAAGAAAAGGTTTTCTTTAGAGGAGAGAACTCAAGAAGAAAGTACCACTGAAAGTCCAATATTCATAACATCAATCAATTATCATGAAATAAATACTATGGCCACAGTTTTTTTGTAATGGTGAGATGAAAATACATAAAGGTGAATTAGAAAAATAACTATTTTTAATTATTATAGCATGTGTACAAAAAACTCTCAACTAAAAAAGTAAAACAAAATGAATAATCTTTTGGGGGAAGATTCAGGTCATTTAAATGGACTGAATTTGTCAAATGGTGGTATAATTTTGTCTCATTTTTATATCATGTCAGACCTATTTTTTCATGAAAAATTTGTGGGGTTTGCTTATAGTGCTTTAAATAAATGATGATTTATCAAACCCAAACTATATTTTATCTCTTTGTGGGTTTAATTTCATGGATAGATACAACCTGTGATATTTCTCCTTAATTTTTGGCTTGTCTAAGGTATTACATACTCCAAATCTACTACACTGAATTCATTGATTAATTAATTTTTTTTCTTTTTAGAAATAAATTTGCTAATGCATAATTGACAATTAAATATTTCCACAAATAAATTAAAAGACTTGAATCATTTGTGACAGGACATTCAGAGAGCATTCTGTAAATCCCCTGTCTTAGGGTTAGGGTTAGGGTTCCATCCCCTCCAAGATGGAATGTTTTCATCTTGGACAAAACTGCCACATACTGCTGCATCTTAAGCTAATCTTTTATGATCCATTCTTATATTATATGATCATTTCTTGCAACATAAATAATTCATCTATTTTAGTAAAAATGTTCTTCAATGTATATAACTACGACCCATACAAACAAAAGAAAACAAATAAAATATTTTCACCAAACTTATTAATTAATAAGGCCCATAAACATGTTAAAAGGTTTAAAGAAATTTACATAAATAAACATGCATAGGAGCCACTGAGAAGATAAAACAAAGTTAGTAATAGATAATCAGGTTAGTATCCAGAGTACAAGTTAATTTAATCCTCATGGGTAAAATCCTGTTGCCATGAACAGGAATCATGTGCATTACTATCAGGGCTTTTATAACTTACAGAGTTCTAACAGCTTATCCATGAGAAAGCTCATACTCCCACCATCTTCTATAATTTTAGAAGGACATGTTAGCAGGTTCTCTGTTTTACTTTATCCACTTTTTTGTGAAAAAAAATTCAAAGTTTTCAAAAGTTTTTGGAATGATATACTCATGTGTTTATTGCCTATTGCAAAGTGCATTTTTGCCTAGATATATTATCTTGTTTAGCCACTTTCCTACTCAGAGATGGAGAGATGGGCATAATGTTAGGTAAAACTCCTGTTCTGTAGCAGAAATAGCCTTTAAATTGGCACAAAAAAGATCAAAATCTGTGCAGGAGCCCCAACTCTGTCATTAAGTAGTTGTGTGGTATTGGGTAAGTTTGGGCTTTATTTACTTTTGTCTGTAAAGTCAGAATGTTAATGTGTACTTTGAGAACTTGCTTTGAAAAGGCAAGATTAAAAACAGCAAAATGCTTTGTAAATGGAAAAGTGCTATCTAGGAGAGAATTGCTGTTTTTATGGCATTTTTTCTACCAGGGTTTTGGTGTAGATCCACTCCACCTCAATTTCATTTTTGTCCACAGGTGTACCATTAAATAGGTTGCTGCAGGGATGATACCTCTCTCGAAAGGAGGAAAATGTGTCTACCTGTAACCCTACCTTTAAATCCATAACACCAGCAAAACTATTTGATCGTTTGAAAATATAGTCAACCTAAACACTTGAACAAACATTTTAGAGATTTATGTTTTTCTAAACAAAGAGTTCGGGCTCTGAGCAATAGTTTCAAATAAGACTGGGCTTCTAGCTCATGTGTAGTTGACATAAAGAACATGAGATGTGATTCTCATTCTGGTGTTTTACTTTTGTCAATAATTTAGAGAGGAGAATAATTTGTATAAAAGGCATAATTCTTCTCCTCCACCATATTTCATAGAGGTCTGTGGATCTCAGTGCTTTTACTGAAAGGAAAGGTTTTATGATTTATTAATTTCTAGCAAAGTTTTAAGAAAGGCTAATTTTTCTAGCAGGTGGCTTATACTTAGTGAATTACTATTGTAAGAGATATATAATTGACAACATTTACAATTCTAAATATAAAACTATATGCTTCTGAAACAAGCAATCCATGTGGTGCCTGAATGAGATTATTCTGAAGGCTTTCATTTCCCATGATCCTTGTGGTGCATTGAAAGGGGAGTTTAATGTAAGAATGGCTCAAAATAATATAACAAAAGAGGGAGAAATTGATGAAAAAAATATTAAATTTCTGTATATTTGAAAAGCATTTTATGACAATATTTTAAATTATTATTTCTATCATATGTGTATGTATATGTGTGTACACAAATGTATATGTCTCTTGGTGTGTGCAAGTCTGTAGAGATCAGACAGCAAATTTTAGAATTCTCAATTTTCTCCTTTCTCATTATTTTGAGGGAGAGTCTCTCTTGCAGTTTCTTCTACACTGTATGCTTCAGGGTAGCAGGGTAGTGAGCTTCCAGGTAGTTGTCATATTTCCATATTTCATCTCCTTAGGAGTTTTGGAAACAAATACGAACACCTTCACACCTGGCTCTCCCCCGTTCAGTAGGATTTGAACTCAGATGATCCTTAGCATGTGCCTTAACCCACTGAGACCATTTACTTGCCCAATACTATAATATTTTAATCTCAAAATTACAGCATTTGTTGTATTTTTTGTTTACATACCAACATTTATAATATATATCTCATTGTTAACAAAAACCCATGCAAACAAAAAGAAAAATAAATAAATGGGGCACCGGCCCTTGAAATTTAATTTTACTGCTGCAATAATGATATTTTGAACATTGCTAAGTGAGTTATAATAGAAAAGTGAAGCGAAAGGATTTAGTGAGACAGTTTGCCAATGAAGTTTATCTCAATGGATTTTTAAGTGTCTGTGCTACAAGGAGAAAGTTCAAATTTACATCATATTAGTTGATTCCTTCCTGACACCTTCCTAAAATGAATATAATAATAAGGCAGAGCATGAATGAAAATAGCTTCAGTAGCGTGGTTCTCACAATTTTTCACTTTTGTTGCACATTTTCAGCAGATGCACCCAAAGCCAATTTGGTAGGTGTGCTGCATCCTTACATTCTAAAGCAAATGCCAGGTTTCCTAATGAGGGTGTTCAATTTTAAAAGCAGTTCTGCAGATTGAGACTCATTACTAACAACCTGCAATAGAAGAGATGATGTTGAATGTGTCAGATGAGGCTCATGACACAATGTATTTAGAATGTATAGTCAGTGTTCTCTCTAGCTCCTTGTTCCTTGCAAATGGCCATGTTGTCATGAGTGAGGGTTTTTAGAGATACTTTGATATCAGCTACACAGTGAAAGTGTTTCAACTCAGACACATCACTATAAGTAGATTAAATATGAGAGAAAATCAAATTTCATCCTAATCACAAAGTAATTTTGGCAACATTGGAGAGATGATCCGTGATTAAAAGTACTTGCTGCTTTTACAGAGGACCAGAATTGTTATCCTAGCACCTTTATTGGAGAACTAATAACCAAATAAAGTCCAGCTCAAATGGATTCACCATCCTCTTCAGGTCTACATAATAAATATGCACAGAGAGAGAGAGAGAGAGAGAGAGAGAGAGAGAGAGAGAGAGAGAGAGGGAGAGAAAGAGAGAGAGAGAGAGAGAGAGAGAGAGGCTATAAAGGAAACAAAGTAAATTCTCAAGGATTCTACTTTGCCGCATTGTATTGAACAGTGACTTTTCAGCAAATAAAAATTAATGTATAATTTTTATGAGTAGAAAAAAAAACACTTGAAATGTCTGGCCCATGATAAAGATTTACAAACATTTATTGCATACATGTATTGATGTTAGATTTTAGACAGGAATGGCAAATTGACAGCATAGTCCACAGGATCATTCTTGAAGACTCAATATAATTCTCAAGATGAAACTTAAAGGAGCCAAGGATGAAGTTCTCAACCTTATAAGAAAATCCAAATCCTCAGACAGGGACTTGAGAAGATTGCCCACAGATAATAGAGCTTGTGTTTGCAGGCATGGATTTGAACCAAAAGAGAGTAAAAAAGAAAGAAAAAAAAATACCTAGTTCTGAAATAGTGTCACATAGAATTCTGTTCATCATCCTGAACCCTTTCTGCTTTCCCTGTCTGGGAAGACAAACAGCAATCTGAAACATTTGCATCTGAAGTACTAGTGACACTTCAAATGAAGATAAATGTTTCATTACATAGTTAGACTAGCAACCCAAACATGTGAGTCAAGTTTCCAGAAACTGCACTTAGGAGTAGACAGAAGAGTTCCTAGTGAACATCCATTTGAAAATACAAAATGTCCAATACTAATATGGGCTTTAAGAACTTCTGGATACTGCCAGATGGTTGAAGTGAACTATGCCATTACAAATATTATTAACCATTGAAGAAGGACTCTTCCAGTATGTTCGTATCTGTACCTTATGTGCTATTTCTTTAGTAACACCAGAAAGATAATTTATCATCAGTACTCCTCTTTGGGATTTATATAATATAAAAAGGTAGAGATATCAGGGTTGTTTGAAGGTCCATTAAAGGAAAACTATTCCCTTTACTTGAAGGAACTTACCTCTGACACTTGTTGGAGACATAGCATTCTATTCTACAATTATTAAAATATTGAATACTGTTGTCTGTAAAGGTAAAATGCTACACTGCTTTGGCTCCCGGCAGGTTGTACTTGTGCATCTTCCCAGAACCAACTTGGATTCACTAATGAAACACACACACACACACACACACACACACACACACACACACACACACACTCACACGCAGGCGTACGTGCATAAGCACAGGCGCCAGTTAATTTTAAAATGCCTTGGCTAGCTTAAAGGTTGGGCAGTTCTAGTCCTCCCCACAGCTAACACACATTTCCCTCCTGTAATCCTCTTTCAACACCCTATAATTCTATTTTATCTTTGTTGCCTGACTCCTGCTAGGTGGCTCCCTAGTCATTGGTGCCTAAGATGCTTCTGGGGGCCGCATTCCTTCTCACCTAATTTTCGAATGATTTTTCTTTTGTAGCTCTAAATTGGATCCTTCTCCCTCTGAATCCTGGTGACTCCTCCTCTTCCTTTCTCCCAATTCCTAGCCCATGGAGTCTAAAAGTTCAACCCCTCTCTCTCTGCCCAACCATTGGCCGTTGGCTCTTTATTGATCAATCAAAAACCAACTGGGGGCAAGGACCTTTAGCAGATCCTAATTAATTCAAAGCATTAGAACAAATCCCAAACAGTTATCTAGTTTCTTAAGACTTTATACAGCTAATCCTGTCAACCAACTGGCCAAGAGACAACCTCATAGGAAATCTATTTCACTCAGGCCAAGGAAACATTATTATCTCTATAACTAGATGTTACCCTTATTCTTCTGAGGGGCTTATCCCATCAGGCAGCCATGTAAGGATCATCCTTCACATGGATAAGCTTATCTGCTTTTCAGATACATAACTTTTTTTGATTCATTCTCTTCCTTTCCAATGCTTGCTGAAAGCCTAAGCTTGGTTTTCCTGATACTTTGGACTTTCTCTGGGGTACCCTTGTCTCTTCCATGCAGCTTCTTGACCTCCACTTTGCACATACCAGCTTTCTTAAACCCTAATTTTAAAAGGTACAAAACATTTTCTTCTCCATTGCTCTCCTCCCAGGGGCTGTGACAGTTCTTAGCTAGCTGACCAGTTGTTTTCCTGTCAAATTCTAGTTAAGCTGTCCTTGAGATTTATTCACAGTCCACTTAAAACTTCTTTTAATAATGAGAGTAAGAACACAAAAGGAGCTCCTGATTCCACTGGTAACATTCACTTAGATACCCCGTTAATACAGAATTAAAGCAACATACAAAAGAGTGAGGAATCAATACATGCTATTGGCAAGAGCTGGCTTATTTATTTAGGGTTAGTTGAAAGTTTTCAACATTCTTGAAGCAGCAGGAAAATCACTTCAGCTGAGCTGACCATCTGAAGCTTTATATCAGCATCATAGAATGAATAAATTCATCATTTTATAAATGCTATCCATCTACAATATTAGCATGGCCAGAGATCCATTTGGTTGCAATTTCTAGCTCCATGAGAAAGGATTTATAAGGCAATGAAGCCCTGAAAATTTAGACCATTTCTGCCTAATCTACAACCACTAGGTAGTTAAAAAAAAAGAAAAGAAAAAAATTAAAGAGAAAGCTAAAAACAAGCCTAGTGGCCCCATGCCTAGTCATTTTATTTCCTTGAACAAAGCTGTTGGAGATCAGCACCTGCATATTTTCCAACATGATCTCATTGTACAACGGTCCTTTGGTGGGTGCACTACAGTTGCAGGTGTCATTGTCTTTCCAGTCTTTGGCATGCACGAGTATAGCATTTGCATGAGAAATGATGGCATGAGTTTTGGCTGTGATGGCAAATTCTGCTCTGGAAAGATATGCAGAAAGGGACCAACAGCGGAGTCCAGTTTGACATAATTCTTATCTACTTGGCTAGCTTCCTTTGGACTTCTCTGTGTATCTGTGGTGAAGAGGCTCTGGATTCCTCAGTTCATACTGCAGCTGCAGCAATAAGTGTCAAGCAAAGTAGTTGCTGCTACTCCTTGAGTTAAATCCACTTTCATCACAGTCATCCAGAAGGAACTTCTACTATATTAATGGAAAAAGATTTTTTTTAAAAAAATTATTAAAATAGGTCAGTGATGACACATCTTAATATTTCTCCAGGTTCTTTGAAGTATTTGTGAAAATTGAAATATAAAACCCTCATGGAAATGGTCAAGTTTCACACACACATAATCCATTCTTAATGCTTTTCTTTGTAAAAGTTTGTACTGGAGTCAAGGAAGGATGTAGATTTAAAAGACTGTGCTTTACTAGTCAAGTATGCTGACATCCTCTTCCCCAGTACCCGTTACTGAATACATAGCTTGACTCAAAATAGCCACAAAGAATAAAAATCTTCTGTGGTAGATATTTATGGACATGTATCTTTTGTTAAGTATAGAAAAAAGTGAAGTGATGATGCTTGCAAAAATTCATTGGTACTGGAGTAGATGAAAAGACAAAACAAAGCTAGTGGCATGGAGATATGATTAGGTCAGAGTTTGAATAAATTTATTGGAAATCACATTTCAAATCACAGAAAAAGAAAAAAAAATTCAAGGTAAAATGCTGTCTTGGATGATAGTTCTTGCAATATTTATTAACTCCAGAAGTAAGTCTCACTAATCTTTTACCAGTTGTAAGCTACTATTCTGCTTACTAAACAAAAAGTGCCTGTCCTGTTCTTTAGAACATTGAAAAGTTGTTGAATGCAAGGCTCTTTTACATATTTCAGATGGCTCACAACTATTATCTTTCTTTATTTTTTATTTTTATTTAATTCTTTATTTACATTTCAAATGTTTTCTCCTTTCCAGGTCTCCCCTTTGGAAACCCACTATCCCATCCCCTCTCCCCCTGCCTCTATGAGGGTATTCCCCCACCCACCCACCCATACCATTCTTCCCTCCCTGTCAATCCCCTATACTGGGGCATTTTACACTCTCAGACCCAATGGCCTCTCCTCCCACTGATAGTCAACAAGGCCTTCCTTAGCCAAATATGTGGCCAGCACCATGGGTTCCTCCATATGCATTTTCTGGTAGGTGGTCCAGTTTCTGGGAGCACCCGGAGGCCTGACCAGTTGACACTGCTGCTCCCTCCTCATGGGGCTGCAAATTCCCTCAGTTCCTTCAGTCCTATCTCCAACTCCTCCATCTGGGAGCTCACACTCAGTCCAACAGTTGTTGTGAACTGAAACATGGGTGTTCCGAACTTTTGGGTTAATATCCACTTATCCGTGAGTACATACCATACCGTGTTTGTTCTTTTGTGACTGAGTTACCTCACTCAGGATGATATTTTCAAGTTCCATCCATTTGCCTGTGAATTTCATGATGTCATTGTTTTTAATAGCTGAGTAATATTCTATTGTGTAAATGTACCATATTTTCTGTATCCATTTCTCTGTTGAGGAACATCTGGGTTATTTCAAGCTTCTGGCTATTATAAATATGGCTGCTATGAACATAGTGGAGAATGTGTCCCTATTTGTTGGAGCACCTTCTGGGTATATGCCTAGGAATGATATAGCTGGGTCCTCAGGAAGTATTATGTCCAATTTTCTGAGGTTCCGACAAACTGATTTACAGAGTGGTTGTACCAGCATGCAATCCCACCATCAATGGGGGAGTGTTCCTCTTTCTCCACATTCTTGCCAGCATTTGCTGTCACCTGAGATTTTTATCTTAGCCATTCTGACTGGAGTGAGGTGGAATGTCAGGGTTGTTTTGATTTGCATTTCCCTGATGACTAAGGATGTTGAACATTTCTTTAGGTGCTTCTCAGCCATTCCATTTTCTGCAGTTGAGAATTCTCTGTTTAGCTGTGTTACCCATTTTTGATAGGGTTATTTGGATTTCTGGAGTCTAACTTCTTGAGTTTTTTGTATATATTGGATACTATTAGTCTTCTATCAGACATAGGGTAAAGACGTTTTCCCAATCTGTTTGTTGCTGTTTTGTCCTATTGACAGTGCTCTTTGCCTTACAGAAGCTTTGCAATTTTATGAGGTCTCATTTGTCAATTCTTGATCTTAGAGCATAAGCCATTGGTGTTCGGTTTAGGAACTTTTCCCCTGTGCCCATGTGTTCAAGAATTTCTCCCACATTCTCTTCTATTAGAGTCAGTGTATCTGGTTTTATCTGGAGGTACTTGATCCACTTGGACTTAAGCTTAGTACAGGGAGAAAGGATTGGATCAATTTGCATTCTTCTACACGCTGACCACCAGTTGAGCCAGCACCATTTTGTTGAAAATGCTGTCTTGTTTCCACTGGAAGATTTTTGCTCCTATGTCAAAGATCAAGTGACCGTAGGTGTTTGGGTTCATTTCTGGGTCTTCAATTCAATTCCATTGATCTACCTGCCTGCCACTGTACCAATACCATGCAGTTTTTATCACTACTGCTCTGTAGTAAAGCTTGAGGTCAGGGATGCTGATTACCCCAGAAGTTCTTTTATTTTTGAGAATAGTTTTTGCTATCTTGGGGTTTTTGTTATTCCAAATGAATTTGAGAATTGCTCTTTGTAAGTCTATGAAAAATTGAGTTGGAAATTTGATGGGGTTTGCATTGAATCTGTAGATTGCTTTCAGCAAGATGGCCATTTTTACTAAATTTATCATGCCAATCCATGAGCATGGGAGGTTTTTCCATCTTCTGAGGTCGTCTTCGATTTCTTTCTTCAGAGACTTGAATTTCTTGTCATACAGATCTTACACTTCTTTTGTTAGAGTCACATCAAGATTCTTTATATTGTTTGTGACTATTGTGAAGGGTGGCATTTCCCTAATTTCTTTCTCAGCCTGCTTATCCTTCGAGTATAGAAAGGCTACTGATTTGTTTGAATTAATTTTATATCCCGTCACTTTGCCGAAGTTGATTATCAGCTGTAGCAGACATACATGCCCAAGGGCCTCTCCTCCCCCTGATGGCTCACAAGACCCTCCTCTGCCACATATGTAGCCAGCACCATGGGTCCCTCCATATTATTTC
Source organism: Rhynchomys soricoides (assembly GCA_019843965.1). Taxonomy (NCBI): domain Eukaryota; kingdom Metazoa; phylum Chordata; class Mammalia; order Rodentia; family Muridae; genus Rhynchomys; species Rhynchomys soricoides. The sequence goes on from JADRCH010000243.1 coordinate 7,235,719, forward strand.
TTTGGTTGGTGCTCCAGTATCCAGGAGCATCGAGAGTTCAGGCCAGTGGATACTGTTGCTCCCTCCATGGGGCTGCCAACCTCCTCAGCTCCATCAGTCCCTACTCCACCTCCTCCATCTGGGACTTCACACTCAGTCCAATGGTTACTGTGAAGTGACTCTTGTAGTCGGATCTCCTGATTTTTTTAATTTCCTCAGATTCTTTTGTTATATCTCCCTTTTCATTTCTGATTTTGCTAATTTGGTTACTGTCTCTGTGCTCTCTGGTTAGTCTGTCTAAGAGATTATCTATCTTGTTGATTTTCTCAAAGAACCAGCTCCTGGTTTTGTTGATTTGTTGTATAGTTCTTTTTGTTTCTACTTGGTTGATTTCAGCCCTGAGTTTGATTATTTCTTGCCTTCTACTCCTCTTTGGTGTATTAGCTTCTTTTTGTTCTAGAACTTTCAGGTGTGCTGTTAAGTGGCTAGTATATGCTCTTTCCAGTTTCTTTTTGGAGGCACTCAGAGCTATGAGTTTTTATCTTAGCAGTGCTTTAATTGTGTCCCATAGGTTTGGGTATGTTGTATTTTCATTTTCATTAAATTATAAGAAGTCTTTAATTTCTTTCTTTATTTCTTTCTTAACACATTATCATTGCATAGAGTGTTGTTCAATTTCCATAGGTATGTGGGCTTTGTGTAGTTTTTGTTGCAATTGAAGGCCAGCCTTAATCCATAGTGATCTGATGGAGGCATGGGATTATTAAATCTTCCTATATCTCTTGAGGCTTGTTTTTTGACTGATGATATGGTCAGTTTTTGAGAAGGTACTATGAGGTGCTGAGAAGAAGGTATATTCTTTTGATTTAGGATAAAATGTTCTATAAATATCTGTTAAATCCATTTGGTCCATAACTTCTGTTAATTTTATTGTGTCAGTGTTTAGTTTCTGTTTTCATGATCTGTCTATTGATGAGTGTGGGGTGTTGAATTCTCTCACTATTATTGTGTGAGGTGCAATGTGTGCTTTGAGATTCAGTAAAGTTTCTTTTATGAATGTGGCTGCTCTTGCATTCGGGGCATAGATGTTCAGAATTGAGAATTCTTCTTGGTAGATTTTTTATTTGATGAGGATGAAGTGTCCTTCCTTATCTTTTTTATAACTTTTGGTTGAAAGTTGATTTTATCCAATATTAGAATGGCTACTCCTGCCTGTTTTTTGGGACCATTCACCTGCAAAATTGTTTTCCAGTCCTTTACTCTGAGGGAGTGTTTGTCTTTAACCCTGAGGTGCGTTTCCTGTATGAAGCAAAATGCTGTGTCCTGTTTATATATCCGGTTTGTTAACTCTATGTCTTTTTATTGAGGAATTGAGTTCATTGATGTTAAGAGATATTAAGGAATAGTGATTGTTGCTTTGTGTTATTTTCAATGTTATTTTTATGTTTTTGTGGCTATCTTCTTTGGGTTTGTTGAAAGATTACTTTCTTGCTTTTCCTAGGGTTTAGTTTCCCTCCTTGTGTTGGCATTTCCTATATATTAGTCATTGTAGGGAAGGGTTTTTGGAATGATATTGTCTAAATTTGGTTTTGTCATGGAATATCTTGGTTTCACCATCCATGGTAACTGAGAGTTTTTCTGGGTATAGCAGCCTGTGTTTGTACTTGTATTCTCTTAGGATCTGTATGAGATCTGTCCAGGATCTTCTAGCTTATATACCCTCTGGTGAGAAGTCTGGTATAATTCTGATAGGTCTGCCTTTATATGTTACTTGACCTTTTTCCCTTACTGCTTTTAATATTCTTCCCTTGTTTTGTGCATTTGATCTTTTGACTATTATGTGATGGGAGGAATTTCTTTTCTGGTCCAATGTATTTGAAGCTCTGTAGGCCTCTTGAATTCTAATGTTCATCTCTTTCTTTATGCTAGGGATGTTTTCTTCTATAATTTTGTTGAAAATATTTACTGGTCCGTTCAATTGGGAATCTCCATTCTCTTCTATACCTATAATCCTTAGGTTTGGTCTTCTCATTGTGTCCTGGATTTCCTGGAAGTTTTGGGTTAGGAGTTTTTTGCATTTAGCATTTGCTTTGACTGTTGTGTCAATGTTTTCTATTGTATCTTCTACTCCTGAGATTCTCTCTTCTATCTCTTGTATTCTGTTGGTGATGCTTGCATCTATGACTCCTGATCACTTCCCTAGGGTTTCTATCTCCATGGTTGTCTCCCTTTCTGTTTTCTTTATTGTTTTTATTTCCATTTTTAGATCCTGGAAGGTTTTGTTCTTTTCCTTCACCTGTTTGATTGTGTTTTCCTGTATTTCCTCTTTAAGGGCTTCTAGCTGTTTACCTGTGTTCCCTTGTATTTCTTTAAGGGAGTTATTTATTTTCTTATTAAAGTCTTCTATCATTATCATGAGAAGTGATTTTAAATCTGAGTCTTCCTTTTCTGGTGTGTTGGGGTATCCATGGCTCGGCTCACTGTGGTGGGAGAACTGGCTTATGGTGATACCAAGTTGCCTTGGTTTCTGTTCCTTATATTCTTGCCCTTGCCTTTTCCCATCTGGTTATCTCTGGTGTTAGCTGGTCTTGCCCTCTCTGACTGTGGCTTGTTCCTCCTGCAAGCCTTTGTGTCAGTACTCTTGGATACCCGTTCTCTATAAGAGGAATTTTGTTTTGGAGAGCTGTGGTGCAGAGTCAGCTCTGGGGTGCAGACAGAAATCAGAATATCCTGTCCCAATTTGTGTCCTGATGGCTCTGCGAGGGTACCTCTTTACTGAGGAATTTGAACAGAAGTGGTGGTCTTCTTGTTCTCAAGTGTGTGGTGGCACTCCTGGGAGATCAGCTCTCTCCTTACACTGAGTATGGAGTCCTATGTCACAGGATCAGCTACCTGGTCTCAGAAGGAAACCAGAAGGCCACTCCTCAGTTCCTGTGTTCTGAGTGTTCTGGACAGTTCTCTCTGAGCAGAGCTACTGACCTTACCCCTGTTCATAGGCTTGTCCACGCTCCTGAGCGGGTAGCTCTTTCCCTGTGCTATTTGGGTATGAGCTGTGTGGCATAAACTGGAAGGCTCCTATCCCAGGCTGTTCCTCTGTCCCAATGTCCTGCAGATTCTGGGCAGGTCCTGCTGAGCAGTGGCGCCTATCTTACCTCCACTCATGGGCTTGTCCACACTCCCTGGATGCTAGCTTTCTCCCTGCACGATTTGGTTATTGAGCTATGTGGCACAGACTGGGGTCCCTGAACTATTATCTCTCTATTACCAAATGGCAAAAGATTTCTGAAAATGAAATCACAGAGCAAGTCCCTTATTTAAAAATTTATCCATGTCCAAATATAAGGTAAAGATTCCCATACTTATATAATTAACCAAGACATTTTCTAAATGTCATGTGTTCAACTATATGTATAATTCAACAGAACCACTTCCATGTGTCAAGGGCATATAATATTCAGTATACTTAAAAACTAACATTCATTTGAAATTGAAATTCACTATCTTACAAAGAAAATGTATTTTTAATTATGTAATTTTGTAATTGTTTGTAAAATTTATCTATGTATGTAATGTAATTCAATTATGTAATTATGTAACTTTAATTATGTAATATATGTTCTTTTAATCACAAATAAAATGCAGGTATAATTATGCAGTATAATGTGATGATGCACATGCAGTATATGATGAAAAGGAGGTTCTGTAGTTTTAAATCAACAGATATGTCATCTCATACTGAAAGTCACTCTTCATCCCCCATTCACCCTTGATCCCAAGATGCCTTATAATTGAATCATTTAGCAAGGATTTAAAATAAATATATTAACATTTCCTTCGGGTTTCAAGACTTGTTTTATGTCATATATGATGCTTTAATCTTTGTTTATCTTGTACATTGGACAGTTATTCTATACCACCTTGTGCTGTCTGGTTCTCCACATTACAGGTAAAGTGACTTTATTTTTCCCAAAATTCAGACCTCTTAATGTCAGTTTTAATGTATGGAGAAATTTATATTACTTAATAAATGTCATTATCTTCAGTTTCAAAGGAGAAACAGACAGAAAACTGTCCAAACTGACTGAAAGTATCAAAGCCCTAGTCACTTTACAAGCTGAAAGTCTAGGGAGTGGCACTTTTAAGACACAGCTTGGAGAGCCTATTCTCCTTCTCTCTATGTCAGCTTCAGTCTCCTAGCAACATCCAGTGATGTTACAAAGACATAATTACTTATGATTTAAAGCCACAGATACATGAGGCTTTCTTTGTCTTATTTTAACTGATAGAAGATGTAATATAGACTATTCTATTTAGGTATGGTATACTATTAACATATAGCCAATGGGTTTATATAAAATTAACTAAGAACAGAAGAAGACGCTAAGAACAGTAATATACCCAAAATATCACAGGTTGGTGATTTTGTAAGCTGATCATTTGGATGTAAAGATATTTACTTAATAAAAATTGAGCTATAGATAAAAGTTTTTGAGACAAATGTTGGAAGAATATGTTAAATATTACCTATTAAATTTTAAGAAGGAATTTTAAGCAAGAACATGGAATGGTAACGAGTTTCCAAGAGGAGAATAAAATGAAAAACACAGTACATAGATACTTATAGAGAGTTCAGACCTTTAAAAGTGTGTGTGTGTGTGTGTGTGTGTGTGTGTGTGTGTGTATGTGTTTCAGACTCATTAGGAAAAGATTCTTAAATCAATAGAAAACCTGGTGGTAAAAGTAGTAAAGGATGTGTATTATTTAAATTGGAGATAAAGTCTAAATAAAAATGTAAGTCTCAAAGATGGTCTATGATGTCACTTCAAAGTCTCTAATGTATGATCCTACCTGGTAACTGCCCTACAACCTTGTTCATGAAAGTTTTCTCTTTTATTTTACTTTAACCTATCTTTATAATGGATTTCATTTCTGTGTTTTAAAGGAAAGTTCTTCCCTCCCTTTAAGCCCTCATTCTTCTTGTGTCTGATATAATGTGCTATTCCCTTTTAATACTGTTCCACTTCAAGGCTTGATCATGGCCTCATTGTCTGCACGTCCTTTCTCCTGATAAATTAAGGGCAATTTTATGTCAGCTCTTTTGCTGAACCAACCTACCTGCAGCAACCTCTTGTCTCTATTTCAGAAGACACATCATCATCAGATTCTGAAAAAAGGCTGTTTCTGCCTTACAGATGGCTGACCCACTATTGTATGGGAAGCCACTTCGAACAGTTCTCAGAAGATTCCTGTCTTGTCGTCACTGCTGTCAACACAGGAGTCATGTCTTGTTGATCTCATCTAGGCCCATTATTCCTACCCTCAAATCCCATCTCCAAACACATACCTGCAGTCAGGGATACAATTTAACTCAGAGAATCTCGTAAACTAAAGACATATAATGATCACTAGCTAAAAAATGAGAAGAGGTTAAATTTTGAGAAGAATATTATATTTTTATTTAATATGACTATAAATATTCTAAGTATAGAATGTCACTTTTAATACAAATCTTCTACAAGTATATAAACAAGCACAGAGCTTGTTCAGTGACAAGTTTGCCATAACCTCACAGCTATGAACAAAGAGAATATTCTGTAAGGAAATCAAAACCCTGTATAATAGTAGGAATATTTCTTTACTGTATACAAAAAGAGATATACCAACATATATTGCCTGTATTAGGGCATCCTCACATTCCTAATGTGTTTTCGTGAATATTTAAATCTATTGCTATGTAAGTATTCATTGAATTTGAACTACCTTTGTTTCCTCAATGTCATTTATTTATTTATTTATTTAATTTTAATTTTTGCTTTGTTGCATTCATTTACATTCCAAATGTTGTCCACCTTCCTAGCTCCCCTCCAGGAGTTCTTCACACCATCATCCATCTCCTTTGCCTCTGATAGGGTGCTCCCACCCCATTCCCCATTCACCCACCCACAGCTCTTAACCTCCTGTATTCCCCTTCGCTGGGGCATCAGGTCTCTACAGGATTAGGCACAGTCTCTCCCACTGAGACAAAATAAGGCAGGCTTCTGCTACATATGTGCTGGGGAACATGGAATAACCCATTTAGAAACTTTGGTTGGTGGTTTACTCTCTGGGAGCTCCCAGGGTTCGATGTTAGTTGATACTATTGGTCTTCCTATTGAGGTTGACATCCCCTTCAGCTCCTTCAATCCTTCAGTCCTGGGAGCCGCTCACATTCCAGTTCCCTATTACTTGCTGGAGTCCTACCCTCTACCCCCACAGCCAGCAGCTGCATATTTCCATTCATTCTCCTGACTCCTCTGGGATTCTTTCCTTTCTCCCCCTGTATGAGATCCTGCTCCCCTTTCACACCTTCATTCCCCTTTGGCACCCAGGTCCCTCTCTCATGTCTCCTGTGGTTATTTTTATTTCCCCTTCTAGGTGGGATTAAAGCTTCCTCACTTAGGCCTTCCTTCATATTAAACTTCTTATGGGCTGTAGGTTGTATCATGGGTAGCTAATATCCACTTAACAGTGAACACATACCATGCATGTCCTTGTGGTATGGTGGGGCATCTTTTGTGTATTTGCCCAGGAGGGGTATAGCTGGGTCTTCAGGTAGAATTATTTCCAATTTTCTGAGGAACTGGCAGATTGATTTCCAGTTTTGTTGTACCAGTTTTCAAACCCACCAGTAGTGGAGGAGTGTTCCTCTTTCGTCACATCCTCACTAGCATATGCTGTCAATTGAGTTCTTTATCTTAGCCATTTTTAATAATAGTAATAATAATAATAATAATGATAATAATAATAATAATAATAATAATAATAAATAATATTTTTTTAACTTATTCACTTTTCTCCCTGCTTACTGACTCCCTCCTGGGTACTAACTCCAGCAATCTCACACCCTACCCCTTTTCCTTCTCCTCTGGTACATCAAGTCTCTGTGAGGCTAAGTGCTTCCTCTACCACAGAGGCTAATCAAGGCAGCCCTGCTAGAAGAGCATAGACCACATATAGGCAACAGCTTTTGGGATAGCCCCCCTGCTCCAGTTGTTAGGAAGCTAACACTCTGAAGAACAAGCTGCACATCTGCTACATATATGTGGGGAGACCTAGGTCCAGCCCATCTAGCCCATGTATGTTCTTTGGTTGGTGGATCAGTCCCTGAGAGACCCAAGGTTCCAGAGTAGTTAATTCTGTTGGTTTTCCCATGGAGTTCCTATCTTCTTAGGGGCTATAATCCTTTCTCCTATTCTTCCATAAGAGTACCCAAGCTCCATCCACTATACACTTGTGGAAGAAACAAGCTTTGTCTTCTAAATAAGAAACTTAAGTCTAAGAGGAATTCTAACAACACGTGATTTGGACCAGATGTCACCTTGCTTTGATGTATGTTTTAAATAAGATATTCAAGGGACAAAGAGGAAGCAAATGTGTACATTCCCTGTGGCATGAAGATAAATGTAGCTGTGGTTTGTTATTAGTCTCAATGATTCAATTTCTCCACGGGCATGTTATGCTCCTTTCATCAGTTTTTTTCATCAGGGTTGGTTTAGGGAATATATTTGCCAATTTGCAAATGAACAATGAACACTTGTTACTTTTGACAAGACTGAACATGAGGGTGAATTAAAACTAGATGGTTGAGTCTTCATTGACTCTCTCATCCCACTTCCAAACTGAATTTTGAATTGAGAAAAACATGAGGCTAAATATAGATCATTCAAGTTAAAGAACAACAAAGCCACTGTTAGTATGATAATATGATAATATATTATAATGTCATATAAAATCAAATGACAATATTATAGGATAAAATGTACATAATATATATGAAAGTATAGTATTAAATAATGTGATTTTTTTTCAAAATGACTGCTAATGGTTTCAAACAGATTAAGAATATTTTAAATGCTGAAAAATGAAAGTTGTTATAATCCTAACTGATAACAACATGACTTAATAATTTAGTACAGAATCATTCCAACTATATATACATGTTAATGAGCTGTATGTAATTATTACATACAGAAAAACCACAAAAATAAAACTATGGTTATTTTTAGACAGTGGGTTTGAGAAAGATTTTATATTTTCTAGTCAGATGATTTAGATTCAGTTTCCTGTTCAGGCAATGACTAGTCAGGTGGCTTTGAAGGGAGCAACTTAACTTCTTTCCCTCAGTTTTATTATTTTAATCATGTTTTTTTTTTTAATTTCCATAGCAACCAATTTGAGTTATATAGTTATTGATATGTAAGTGAGTCTGTTTTCTTTTTTTTTTCTTTGATTTTTTTCATTTAAATTTCAAATGTTATCCCCTTTCCTGCTTTCCCTTCCCCCTAGAAATCCTCTATCACATCCCCCCTCCCCTGCTTCTATGAGGGTGTTCCCCTACCAACCCACCCATTCCTGCCTTCCTGCCATCAATTTCCCTACACTGGGGCATCTCTCGAGTCTTCATAAGACCAAAGACCTCTCCTCCCACTGTTGCTTGACAAGGCCATTCTCTGCTACATATGCAGCTGGAGCCATGTATATGCCATGGTTGGTGGTTTAGTCCCTGGCAGCTTTGGGGGGTCTGGTTGGTTTGTATTGTTGTTCTTCCTATGGGGTTGCAAACCCCTTCAGCTCCTTCAGCCCTTTCTCTAACTCCTCCATTGGAGACCCTGCATTCAGACCAACGGTTGTCTGTGAGAATCCACATCTGTATACTTCCAGCTATATAAGGCTCCTTTCAGCAAACATTTCTTAGCATCCACAACAGTGTCAGGGATTGGTGATTGTATATGGGATTAATCCCCAGGTGGAACAGACTCTTTTCCTTAAGTCTCTGCTGTACATTTTGTCTCCGTATTTGCTTCCGTGAGTATTTTCTTCCCTTTTCTAAGAAGGCCCGAAGCACCCATACTTTGGTTTTCCTCCTTCTTGAGCTTCATGTGATCTGTGAATTGTATCTTGGGTATTTGGAGCTTTGGGGCTAATATCCACTTATCAGTGAGTGCATACCATGTGTGTTATTTTGTGATTGGGTTACCGAACTCAAGATGATAATTTCTAATTCCATCTATTTTGGTAAGAATTTCATGAATTCATCATTTTAAATAGCTGAACCGTACTCCATTTTGTGAACATACCACATTTTTCCTCTGTAGAAGGTCATCTGTGTTCTTTACAACTTCTGGCTATTATAAATAAGGTTGCAATGAACATAGTAGAAAGTGTGTCCTTGTTATATGTAGGGTAATCTTTTGGGTATATGTCCAAAAATGGTATAGCTGGGTCCTCAGTAATACTATGTCCATTTTCTGAGGAACCCCCAGACTGATTTCCAACGTGGTTGTACCAGCTTACAACCCCACCAACAATGGAGGAGTGTTCCTCTTTCTTCACATCTTTGCCGGCATCTGCTGTCACCTGAGTTTTTGATTTTAGTCATTCTGACTGGTGTGAGGTGGAATCTCAGAGTTGTTTTGATTTGCACTTCCCTGATGAGTAAGGCTGTTGAACATTTCTTTAAGTGCTTCTTGGTCAATCGATATTCCTCAGCTGAGAATTCTTTGTTTAGCCTTGTACCCCATTTTTAATAGGGCATTTGATTCTCTGAAGTCTAACTTGTTGAGTTCTTTGTATATATTGGATATTGGCCCTCTATCAGATGTAGGATTGGTAAAGATCTTTTCCCAATCTGTTGGTTGCCAGTTTCTCCTATTGACGGTATTGTATGCCTTACAAAAGCTTCGAAATTTTATCAGGTTCCACTTGTTGATTCTTGATCTTAGAGCATAAGCCATTGGTATTCTATTCAGGAACTTTTCCCCTGTGTCCATGTGTTCGAGGCTTTTCCCCACTTTCTCCTCCATCATTTTCAGTGTATCTGGTTTTATGCGGAGGTCCTTGATCCACTTGGACTTGAGCTTTGAACAAGTAGATAACAATGGGTCTGATTTTGTCTTTCTACATGATGACTGCCAGTTGGACCAGCACTATTTGTTGAAATGTTGAAGTGCTGTCTTTTTTTCACTGGATAGTTATAGCTCTGTTGTCAAATATCAAGTGACCATAGGTATGTGGGTTCATTTATGGGTCTTAAATTCTATTCCATTGATCTTCCTGCCTTTCTCTGTACCAATAGTATACAGGTTTTTTTTTAATTATTATTATTACTATTGCTCTGTGTCAGGTATGTTGATTGCTCCAGAAGTTCTTTTATTTTTGAGAGTAGTTTTTGATATCCTGGGACTTTTTGTTATTCCAAACCAATTTGGAAATTGCTCTTTCTAACTCTATGAAGGATTGATTTGGTATTCTGATGGGGATTGCATTGAATTTGTAGATTGCTTTCAGCAAGATGGCCATTTTTACTATATTAATCCTGCCAATCCATGAGCATGGGAGATCTTTCCATTTTCTGAGATCTTCCTCAATTTCTTTCTTCATGCACTTGAAGTTCTTGACATACAGATCTTTCATTTGCTTGGTTAGAGTCACACCAAGGTATGTAATATTATTTGTGACTATTGTGAAGTTTGTCGTTTCTCTAATTTCTTTTTCAGACTGCTTATCCTTTTAGTAAAGGAAGGCTACTGATTTGTTTGAATTAATTTTATATCCAGCCACTTTGCTGAAGCTGATTATCAGTTTAAGAGTTCTATGGTGGAAATTTTAGAGTCAGTTAAGTACACGATCAGATCATCTGCAAATAGTGATGTTTTGATTTCTTCCTTTCCAATTTGTATACCTTTGACCTCCTTTTGTTGTCTGATTACTCTAGCTAGAACTTCAAGTACTGTATTGAATAGATAGGGAGAGAGTGGGCAGCCTTGTCTAGTCCCTAATTTTAGTGGGAGTGCTTCAAGTTTCTATCCATTTAGTTTGATGTTGGCTACAGGTTTGATGCTTTTACTATGGTTAGGTATGGGCATTGAATTCCTGATGTTTCTAAGTCTTTTAACAAGAAGGGATGTTGAATCTTGTCAAATGCTTTTTCAGTATCTAATGTTCAAGTGTTTTTTTCTTTGAATTTGATTATGTAGTGGATTATGTTGATGATTTTCCATATATTGAAACATCCCTGCATTCCTGGTATGAAGCCTACTTGATCATGGTGTATGATCATTTTGAAGTTTTCTTGGATTTGGTTGGCAAGAATTTTATTGAGTTTTTTTGCATCAAAGTTCATAAGGGAAATTGTTCTGAAGTTCTCTTGCTTTGTTTGGTCTTCATGTGGTTTAGGTATAAGTGTGATTGTGGCTTCATAGAATGAATTGGGTAGTGTACCTTCTGTTTCTATTTTCTGGAATAGTTTGAAAAATATTGGTAATAGGTCTTCTTTAAAGGTCTGGTAGACTTCTCCACTAAACCCATTTGGTCCTGGTTTTCTCTTTTTTTTGGTTGAGAGACTATAAATGACTTCTTTTACTTCTTTAGGGGTTATGAGACTGTTTAGATGGTTTATCTGATCCTGTTTTAACTTTGGCACCAAATATCTGTCTAGAAAATTGCCCATTTCAGCCAGATTTTACAATATTTTTGAGTATAAGCTTTTATAGTAGGATCTGATGATATTTTTGATTTTTCATGGCTTCCATTGTTATGTCTCACTTTTCATTTCTGATTTTATTAATTTGGATGCTGTCTCTGTGCCCTCTTGTTATTCTGACTAAGGGTTTATCTATCCTGTTGATTTTTCTCAAAGAACCAGCTCCTGATTTTGTTGATTCTTTGCATAGTTCTTTTTCTTTCCATTTGGTTGATTTCAGCCCTGAATTTGATTATTTCCTGCCTTCTACTCCTCTTGGTTTTATTTGCTTCTTTTTGTTCTAGAGCTTTCAGGTGTGGTGTCAAGCTGCTAGTGTAGGCTCTTTCCTGTTTCTTTTTAGAGGCACTTAAAGCTATTAGTTTTGCTCTGACCCTGCTTTCATTGTGTCCCATAAGATTTGGTATGATGTGTCTTCATTTTTATTATATTCTAAAAAGTCTTTAATTTTTTTCTTTATTTCTTCCTCGACCAACTGATCTTTGAATAGAGAATTGTTCAGCTTCCATGTATATGTGTGATTTCCATTTTTTTTGTTAGTATTTAATTGCAGCCTTAGTCTGTGGTAATCTGATAGGAAGCATGGGATTATTTCAATCTTCTTGTATCTGTTGAGATCTGTTTTGTGACCAATTATATGGTCAATTTTGGAGAAATTACCATGAGGTACTGAGAAGAAGGTATATTATTTTGCTTTAGGATGAAATGTGTGTGTGTGTGTGTGTGTGTATAATTATAAAAAGACATATATATATATATATATATATATAAAATTGTGTGAGGTGAGATGTATGCTTTGAGCTTTTGTAAAGTTTCTTTTATGAATGTTGGTGCCCTTGCATTTGGAGAATAGATGTTCAGAATTGAGAGTTCATTCTGGTAAATTTTTCCTTTGAGCAGTATGAAATGTGCTTCCTTATCTTTTTGATAACTTTTGGCTGAAAGTTGATTTTAACCGATATTAGAATGGCTACTTCAGCTTGTTTTTGGGACCATTTGCTTGGATAATTGTTTGCCAACCACTAACTCTGAGGTGCTGTTTGTCTTTGTCACTGAGGTGAGTTTCTTGTATGCAAGTTGCTGGGTCCTGTTTATGTATCCAGTCTGTTAGTCTGTGTCTTTTTAATAAGGAATTGAGTCCATTGATGTTCAGAGATATTCAGGAAAAGTGATTGTTACTTCCTGTTATTTTTGTTATTAGAGGTGGAATTATGTTTGTGTGGCTATCTTCTTTTGGGTTTGTCGACAGATTACTTTCTTGCTTTATCTCGGTTATAGATTCCCTCCTTGGGTTGGTGTTTTCCACCTATTATCCTTTATAGTGCTGGATTTGTGGAAAGATACTGTGTAAATTTAATTTTGTCATGGATTATCTTGTTTTCTCTGTCTATGGTAATTGAGAATTTTGCTGGGTATAGTAGCCTGAGGGGACTTTTGTGTTCTCTTAGGTTCTATATGACATCTTCCCAGGATCTTCTAGCTTTCATAGTCTCTGGTGAGAAGTCTCATGTAATTCTGATAGGTCTGCCTTTATATTTTACTTGACCTTTTTTCCCTTACTGCTTTTAATATTCTTTCTTTTTTTAGTGTATTTGGTGTTTTGATTATTATGTGACTGGAGGAATTTCTTTTCTGGTGCTGTCTATTTGGAGTTCTGTAGGCTTCTTTGATGTTCATGGGCATCTTGTTCTTTAGGTTAGGGAAGTTTTCTTCTATAATTTTGTTGAAGATTACTGGTCCTTTAAATCATGAATCTTCACTCTCTTCTATATCTGTTATCCTTCAGTTTTGTTTTCTCACTGTGTCCTGGATTTCTAGGATGTTTTGGGTTTTTCCTAGAAGCTTTTTGGTTTTGCATTTTCTTTGACTGTTGTGTCAATGTTTTCTACAGTATCTTCTGCACCTGAAACTATCTCTTCTATCTCTCTTATTCTGTTGGTGATGCTTTCATCTATGGCTCCTGATCACTTTTATAGGTTTTCTAACTCCAGGGTTGTCTCCCTTTGTGATTTCTTTATTGTTTCTATTTTCATTTTTAGATCCTGGATGGTTTTGATCATTTCTTTTGCCTTTTTTATTGTGTTTCCCTGTAATTCTTTAAGGGGTTTTTGTACTTCCCCTTTAAGGGTTTCAACCTGTTTACCTGTGTTCACGTGTACTTCTTTAAGAGAGTTATTTATGTCCTTAAAGTCCTCTCTCATCATCAGGAGAAATGATTATTGGTCCAAATGTTGCTTTTCAGGTGTGATGGTGTATCTAGGATTTGCTATGGTGGAAGAATTGGGTTTTGATGATGCCAAGTAACCTTGGTTTCTGTTCCTTATGTTCTTAAGCTTGTCTCCCACCATCTAGTTATCTCTAGTGCTACCTGCCCTCACTATATCTGACTGGAGCCTGTCCTACCTGTGATCCTGATTGTTTCAGAACTCCTTAGTGTCCAGTTGTCTTTGTGATCCTGTGATTTTGGGATCCTGTGAACCTGAGATTCTGGGTGTGTCAGAGCTCCTGGGAGTCAAGCTACCTCTGGGACCCTGAGATTCTGGTGTGACCAAGCTCCTGGGATCCTGTGTTCCTGTGATCCAACTGCTCTTAATGCAATGGATCCTCTAAGATGGGTCAGTATCTGGTGTCTTCACTGGAGCAGACCAGCTAAGAGTCTGCCCCAGCAGAAGGAACCAGGGGGAAGGGGCGTAAGGGGATTGGCATGGGGGGGTGTTTGGTGGGTGATGGGTCCAGAGTCCACTGGGCTCCCAGTGGCATCTCTGGGACTTGGGAGGGAAGAGGTAGAGGTGTTCTTACCACTGCTCTAAGTGCAGAAGATCCTCTTGGATGGGTCAGGATATGGTGTCTTCTCTTAAGCAGACCAGCTAGGAGTCTGCCCCAGCAGAGAGAGCAGGTAGAATGTGAGTTTGTTTTCTACTTCATACAAGTTGTAAATATATGTTAGCAACTATGACATTTGGTTTGCTATTTACTTTTGGACAATGATTATGTATTCCAGTTACTTGTGATAATATGTATCTGTGCATATATGGTGTTCATGTATGTGTCCATGTGAGTGCAAATGCACAAGCACAAGTATATGCATGTGCAAATCAGAGGTAGATATCAGGTGCCCTCCTCTATTGCTTTTTCTTTCACTGTTTGAATGAATGAGTGAATGAGTGGTTTGTTGATTGAGATAGGATAACTCAGTTATTTTCTATTAATTAATTAATTAATTAATTAATTAATTAATACTGTTTCCTTGAGTTGGTAGCTAGCTTCTGAGACTTGTCTGTCTCTAAGCCCCAGTACTGAAGTTACAAGTGCACTACCTGACATCTGGTTTGTCTGTGGGTGCTTGGGATACAAGCCCATGTCTCTTTACTTATATAGAAAGAAGCTTAACCGTTGGATTCACACCCTGTGTCCCATAAAAAATTAAATAAAAAATGGATACATTATTTTAAGTCATATACAAATCAAAATCACAAAGGTAGAAAAATAAGCTGCCATTTTTAAATATGAAAACGTCCTAAAATGTTAAATAGTCTGTTGCTGAAAAGCAATGGTACCTACCTGATCAAAAGGAATGCTGAGTAGCTAGCAGACAACCACAGAGCAAAGCACACCAGGACTGTTCTGATTAACAGTGTATAGTCTTCAGAAAAGCTGGCTGATTATCTCCAAGCATTGTAAAGAATAGCATGAAAGTGACACAGAAAAAAAAAAAAAAGTCATTGCAAGATACTTGTCTCCAGAATTTAGGAGCATTCTTTGTACCCAGTGGGATACAATTTGATCAGTTTGATGAAGTTTTAGTTTATGTGCTTGGGGGAAAATACAAAAACTAATGAAGGTTTGGTACCTACCAAGACAAAACATGCTGAGTTCTTACCTTTTATGAGTATTTAGTAAAAATTAACTAGGAGATTGACAATTGAGCAGATGGACTGGAAATCTTCTATTCAGAGAGACACAGGTCTTTGGATCAGGAGGGTCTTTGGAAAACAAAGCAAGTAGAAACATTATAAGTCAGCAGTGAATTCAGAAGGTGTATTTTTACAAGAATTGGGACCATGCACATGACTTATAAGTATGGTTCTATTTAAAATACTGTGAATTTATGGTCTTGGGGACAGAATCCAAGGCATTGCCTAGAAAGTTTATGCTGCTTTATTGCTGAGTTGTATCCCCAGCCAAGCAAATGAATTTTATTGACCATATATACTGAAGTATCATAAAAAACACCTGAATTGTATAATAAAATACCCCATGACTTTGTGTACAGTACTTAACATATCAAGGTTGCCTGTCTTTCATCTATATAAAATTGTGATGGGCGTGAATAAACTTTTATGGTTTCATCTTTGTCTTTTTATTTGTATTTTATCTATATCTGTGTATTGCCTGCATGTATATTTGTGTACTATTTGAGTGAGTGCCAATACAATACAGAAGGTGTTTGAATCTTTAGACCTGGAGTGCCAGATGGTTGAGAGCTACCATGTAGGTGCTGGGAATCAGCCCCAGGACAGCTGGAAGTGCAGACACAGCTCTTAGCCTCTGATCCAACTCTCTAAACTTTTGTATTATTTCTTGTTGAATAGAAATCTTTCATTTGACATGAATATAGTGAAATAAGTACATGATTACTAAATAACAGACTATCCCAAAGGTGAAGTACCTCACTTAACAGCCATGTGCATGCAAGCCAGTTGATTTACACAAGTACACAAATATGTAACCATCCTTCACTTCAATATTCTTGCCAGAACATCTCATTGTTACTTTTCTATAACTGTAACTGTTAGAGCACCAAGGGCAACCATGTTTCTGACACACAACAGCAACTGTTATATTCATTTTCCATAGTCTTTAAAGAAATGAAGCCACTTAGTGTGTCTTCTTTCTTTTTTGCTTCTAGCATTAGAACTACTTTTTGAAAAGATTGGGCAACTAAGACTTCACAGAGGCAACAACATAGCTGAGAAGTAGCAGGGAGACAGTCACTGCTTAATTACATGTTTAAGTAGAGAATCCAAAAATATCTTAGAGGACATACTTGTCTAGATTTTATTGTCTTATCATTGTGCAACATGGTACATTGGTACTCAAAATGATTCTGTTTATGATGGAGTGTTCTTTCTTGACCATTGGTATAGTAGGGTGGGAGTCATCTGTTGGTTACAAGTAACTTGACAGAAAATGGTTAATTTTTTAAACAAAAGTCCAAATAATAAATATTTTAGACTGCTTTGCATGTAATTCTACCCTATTTTATTATTATTTTATAACCACAGTTTACAGTGCTGAGACGGAATTAATATGAAAATAAAGAAACAATAAGAATTTTTGACATGTAGCCTATTGTCTGTTGACTTGAAATTTATAAGAACATATGTGATGTATAATACTATTCTTGGTGTCACTAGAAAACTACAGTGGACCTTAAGAATATATACAAAAGATATTTGAGGGGTATGACTAGGATCATGGAGGTTGGACTGGAGGTTAAGTGGAACTGGAAAATTAAATGTGTGTAAAGTTTAATATGCCATAGATCAGTATCAATATTATTTGTTCTGTACAATTTACATGCACATATTTCTAAACAGTTCTGTTTGTGTGTGTGTGTGTGTGTGTGTGTGTGTGTGTGTGTGTAAGCATCAAATGGAACAAGAAATCTCTGTTTTTACATACCCCCGTAGTGATAAGTACATATATATAGGATGCCACAAGTTCTGTAGTATGGGATGCATTCAGGTGAAGTGCTCTAAGCATTTACAACATAGAAAAAAATTAGCTTTGACTTAAAATTAGCTGTCAACAATGATATGGATATTGGAACTTTTTTTTAAACATCATAACAAGCAAAATAAATGAACAAACACACCTAAAATCCTAAAGAAAAACAAAAAGAGATAATAGTAAAATGGTATGAGAATACACAGTATACTCAATGAGCTTTGAATTTGTTATTTGTCAAATGTGTAGAACTTGCCCAGAAGAGTGGACAGTTAGAATCAATTTGTGAACTGCTTTCAGTTATAAGCTGAAATGTTGAAATTGGAGTATTCTCAGTAACATGTTGGAAGCTGTGGTTGTAGCATCTTCAGTTCCTTCATACTGTGTTCTAAGGTCTCCTCAGAGGAGCCACATGTCATTGTACACAGAAATATTTAAGAGACAAAATGTTCCTACCACTGCTTAACAATCATTGCTATGATTAGATGAACTTTCTTTTTATATTCATACTTTACTGTAGAGCACTTGATCAATAATAGTTGTCAACAACAATTAAGAAGTGAATTGGCAGTCATGGCTATAGACAATATAGAAGTTTTATCAATGGTTTCAAAAAAGATAAACCCTATACTAAACTACATAATTTATGTGCTCAGATGATGATGTCATAGAAATATTTAATTGAAATGTTGTATAAATATTGTACTGAGAAACCACATGCAAGCATGTAAATAAAAATAGCTCAATTTCAAGAAAGGGTTAAGCTGAATTTAATCATAATACCTTGAAGCCTTTGAAAGGAAATCAGGAAGTAATAAGCTTTGAATTAAATAAAAAAAACAGAGCCAATTATTTTGAAGATAAGTAAAGTTAAGTTAGATTAAAAAATAAGAAAAGAAGACTTAGGACTTGAGGATAAATTAGACGTGTTAAGAACATACAATGTCGGGATCCTTAGAGTAACAGCACTCTGTATGTAGATGAAATATATATCAAGTGTGAAGAAATTACAAAACCCTCAAAAGATAGAACTTTTCTAAACTATTATAAATTGACAACAGCCAATATGATATGTGGAATAAAAAGAAATAATGGTTAGTATCAAACTCTGGGACACTAACATTTAAAAAAAATACTTAAAATAATTCATGCAAGGGAACAATTTAAAAAAGAGAGAAGAGCTGGAAAAATGTACATGAATAACAGAGCCTTGAGAAAAAGTAGTAAATGGAAACTGATTCAGATTCTGTAACTTTTAAAAATGTACACCCCTGTACATACTTTGTTGGTGGATATGTAATTATTTTATGTTTGTGGGTGTGCTGCTATAAATGCTCCTGCAATTTCATTTTAAATGTTTCTTGATACATGTTTGAAAGTTCATATTTGCGTCATATAAATGACAATGATGCTTCTTTCTTCCAAATAACTATGATTTTATTTGCCTTTTGTATTTTATACTAAGACCTAGTACTTTGCAGTTTAATGCCAGAGGAATAGTAAGAGAAGACATAATTGCTACATATTTGCACTGGCTTTCTTGCAAAGACATATGTTGTAGATTTAGTGAAATGCTGTTAACCTGGGCAACTCCTTCATCAGACAGAGTAAGTTAGCTATGATTACTAAGGTAATAAGTTTTAATAGGTTATGTTATGAGTGAGAATGTGATTTTACCAAATGCTTTTCAGTTTTTACTCATATGATGATACCACATGTTTTCCTTTGGGCTAACACCTAGATAAATTATAAAGATTTTTAAACCACTGATAAACCTAATATATTAAGACCTTATACCTTTTATATGGAGTTCTATTATATATAATATATTAGCAACATATACATCCTACTTTGACAGGAGCATGGTATAGCTGTCCTTTGGGAGGCTCTGCAAGCACCTGACTAAGACAGATACAGATACTTACAGCCAACCATAGGACTGAGCAAGGTGACTCCAATGGAAGAATTAGGGGAAGGACTGAAGGAGATGAAGGGGATTACAACCCCATATGAAGAACAACAATATTAACTAATTAGAACTCTTAGAGCTCCAAGGGACTAAACCACCAACCAAAGAGTATACATTGATGGGTTCATGACTCCAGCTACATATGTAGCAGAGGAATGCCTTATCTGGTTTTAATAGGAGGGGAGGTCATTGGTCCTATGAGGCTTATGCTCCAGAGTAGGGGGATGCTCTAGCAATAAGGCAGGAGTGAGCCTCTTAGAGGCAAAGGTAAGGGGGAGATGGGATAGAAGGTTTGGGAGACTGGGAAGGGGGACAACATTTGAAATGTAAATAAAATAATCAATTAAGAAAAGAAAAACACAGAAATTTGGTAGGTAAAAGAAGCTTCAAAATAAGGGAGTATTTGAATAGGAAAGATTAAGGTTTAGATTGTCTGAAATATGAAACACAAACACATACACATGAAACTCTAATACATCATCTTTAATTTTATTATAAAATTTTTATACAAATTTAAATAAATAAATAAATAATGTAATTTCTTCTACAAAAATAATAATAGCAATACAGCTGTTAATTTTCCAAGAAAGCACACTTATTGTGCATTTTCTTAACAACTGAACATAAAATATATGAGGCAAGAAAATGGGAGAGCAATAAAAATAAATGAGCCTTCAGTTTCATTTAGAGTTTGAAAATCCATCTATTTCTGCTTGACAGGTCTATGTGTAGACATATGCATAGTGATAAGAAAACTCAAGAACACAATTGATTAATTTGACAAAATTGGCAGTAAGCTAATTATATAGGAAAATTGCAAAACATTCATACTTTTGATCATCATATGTATCATTCACTAGAATTATTTATTCAGACATTGACTGGACTTTCATTAACTTAAAATAATAGAAATAATGTAAAATATCCTCTCAGTATAAATAATCTAAAAATAAGTGATGGGAAAAATATTTGAAAATGGCTCAACGAGGTGAATATTAATCTGAGTAGTATTGCTCAACTTGTTTTAAATATTAATATTCTTAGATTCTCACTGAAGATTATTAGATGATGTTTTCTAATAGACATTTTGTATGTGATGCATACAGTGTTGTAAATACTCAGATATCAGTCAGATATTTCATCCCAAGAGAGAGGCAGAAGAGATCATTTTGGTTTGTTGAAATGATTTTGCAATTGAAAACAAATGGCAAAAAGAGGAGAACAAATAACATAAGGCCATAAAAAAATAAGTTGACTAATGAAGTGTTTCTTAATTTATAAGCTCCTACAGCTGTATGTCTGATGTAAGGCTCCTAGAGAGATATGTAATTAGATGTATGAAGGTTTGACTCATTCTCCTCTCCTCAATGCTGACGGCTTCTGTATGGGTGCAAGTTATTTACAGTTTTCTTTGTTTGGTGAACTTGGGTCCCAGCTTACATGTTAATGAGGCGTACCTTAATCCTCACATGACATTGGAATGCCTTTATTGAGCTGTATCAACAGACTGGTGAATATAACTCCTTCTCATCGTTTTGATTTCTCATCCTCCTGAGTAAATTGATAAAACTAGAGCGTGAATTCTACAATTAGCATTCTTTAAACAGAAGACAGGAGAGTAGGATACTTTCTGAACTAAAGGCAGAACATGTTTCTAGAGGAGGAAAGGAGGGAAACCAAGTATAGTCATCAGCTTAAGTAAGACAGTATATTAGGTTTGATGAAATTATGCAGGAGCAGCTTGTAAAATTAAGAAATAACTTTTGACAATTAAACCAGAAATTGAAAGTCAAGACATATCAATGTTTTGGGTGACGTGGAGCACAGCTACAAGCATAGCTACAACTTTGGCACTTAGGGACAGGGTGAGGAGGATCAGAAACTTAAGTTCATCCACAACCAAATAGAATGTTGTAAGTCAGGTACCATACACATTACCCAGACTTAGAAAAGCAAAACAAAATTCACCAATAAACTAAAATAAGCAAACCTAAAAGAACACAGCAAATCTGAGAAAGTGCTAAAGGTTACGTGCCAAACATATAATTTTGTAATATAAAATTGATACAGTGTTTGCAGTATTTCAGAGTAGAAAAGATCATAAATTATTTTATAGGAAATATAAAATTGGAGCACCTTAGAAGAATTGTAGCATATAAAAATTTCTCCCAAGAATTATAATCAATTAGTACTAACTTCTTATCAGCCACAAATCCCTCAATGAATCTGTATAATTACAACAAAATTACTTAGGACTAAAAATGAAGGTTGTTGCATATGAATAAACAATTGAACACATACTACAATAATATACAGCTATAATAAACATATTTAGTAGATTGGGATTGTGATACATTACAGTGACTTATAGGTTCAAGTTGTGGGCTAGTTAATCCAAGAATCCAGGATGATTTTTGGTTTGTTCTTTTTTGTTGGCTTTTTTTTTTTTTTGGTTCTCAAATATGTCTCAGCTTGTCTTTAGTATATGCTGAAATTCCAGAGAAAGCTTTAATACCAATGAAGAAAAGAACTTTGCAGGGAGAACAAGGGAGGAAAGGCAAAAAGTAAGGACTTCCACGTCCTTTACATAGAGTGCTAGAAGATCCTGGGGTCAAGAGAGGATCATTTCAACTCAAAAGATCCAAATTTAGGAATTTCTGGTGGGTCTTTCCACTTCAAATAATTCAATCAAGAAAACCCCTCATAGGAGTGTGTATCCAATCTCTTGGATAATAGTGAATTATATATATTCCATACAAGTAAATAATTTTATTATAAATATACATACTTATTAAGGATTTGGGACTGATAATAAGTAATGTATTAAATAAGAAATAAATATATGTCATACATTATATGCTATATGCTATGTTATATCTATATATTATGTTATATCTACATGTTATATGTATATGCTATGTGTTATATGATTTGCTATCTGCATATGCTATATGCTATGTTATATGTTAAATGTTTTATGTCTTATGACACATGTCATATAACATGTGTCATATATCACATATCAAATATCATATATTGTATATCTTTTATCATATATTATATGTCAAGTACCATATACTACATATGATATAACATATAGGACATATTAATATTATATATTACATATTATAATTATACATATTATATATGTTATATTTATTTATATATTACCTATTATCAACCCAATATAAATTCTTATGTATTAATGGAATAAAAAGTGAGTTTGGGGCATTGGTATACTAAGCATATAGATATGAAAATATTATACATAAAAGATGTACATGAAAAATAAGAATCATGGAAGTAGAATCCTATAGGAAAATATTTATCAGGATATATCCAAAACATTTTTCAGAAGCACATGATCAATAACATTTAAATTCTTCAGCTTTAGTAAAAGCAATCTTGATTATCCTAATGGTAACATATTTTTGTTTTGTAATAACTGTCATGGTTGTTTCTCTGTGGCATATGTGTTCAGCATCCTGCATAGGATGCATTACTCATTTCTGTGAAAGAGATATATGATTGCTGTGAGATTGCAAAACCTCCTTAGTAAAGCATTGTCTCTCTGCCCAGTTGAAATTCCACTTTGTCTAATGATTTTCATGGCTACATTTTCCACAAGATCATAACTCTGCAAGCACAAGGACGTATTTATCTTTGGATTTTCAGTACCTAACAGTTCTTGTGGCAAAGAAATACTTGGCAAATTCATGTCGAATTACAGAATAAATGTGTACAAGATTATCGATAAACATGAGCTATAAGAAGAATATTTTTTAGAAGGTTTGGACTACCTAAGAAGTACTTTGAAAGCAATTGGAATCACAAAGTGAAACATGGATCTGAACACATGGCTCAGCATTCATGACTACATTCTACTTTTGCAGAGAATCTGAGTCCTAGTTCATTCACCTATGTCCTGTAGCTAATGCCAGTAAGTCCTGTTCCTGGTGCCTGATACCTCTGTGGCATCAGTGAGCACATTTTATTTATTTTTACATGTACAGCACAGCCCTCCCCAATATATATAAATAAAAATAAAAAGAACCTTAAATAATATTTGAAAAAGAACATACAGAAATGCTACTTCATTGTTAGATGGTTGTGTACTTCAGGAAATATATAGTGTATACCTGTAAATCATGGTAATTTAGCTTTATGTCCCAGTGCCTACAAATTTCAGAATATGAGAAAATACTAATTTCTGAATAAGTCAATAAATTACAAATTAAAATATGAGTATAATTGTCTTATTATCAAAATAAAACACAAGCACTATTGACAGATAATGAGGTCAAAAGAATTTTAAAATTTCTGAAGGCTTTTAAGTTTCTAATAGAAAATATATATTTCATTTATTTGGCTATCAAAGCTCTGATCAAGTAATGATTAAAATTCCTTAAATGAAGATTTTTTTCATACTTCATACCATCATTTGATATTTAGTGAAAGAAAAAAATAATTTACCTCTCTATATAATGTTAATATTTCCTGGAGCAGTTACCACTCTTTGTCAAGAATGAAAGGGACAGTAAATAGCACAGCTAAATGCACAGTAGGACAGTTTGTCTGAAGCGCTTCTTAGCCTCTATTTGTGGGTGGACATGTTTGACTGATGAATGCCTTTGTGTTCCTTCAGTGTACCACTTACGTTCATTTTGTTTTGTAACAAAGTAATAGAGGAGAGTTTTTCCAGATGAAGGATACTCTTTACTAAATGAATCAGGATATCCATTTCAAAAGAAATTAAATTTGCAAACCAATCTCACACAGAAGCTTGACATTGCTAAGGTCCTTCTTCCATCTTGGACTGGAGTTACACTGCCAATGGAAAAAGGTTTATATTTCCCATGTGTTTGTCTTCTTATTATATCTTTAATTTTTATAACATAATGGTTTTCACAATGGAACACCCCAAGGTACAAATGACAAACCCTTTTAGGCCCAGCGTCAGAAATTGTGTGAAATACTCTGTCAGATTCTGTAGACTAAAGCAAATAATGTGCATATCTACATGGGAAATTGGGACATAAATGCTAACTCAGATGATTAGTTGCAAAGAATTTTCTGCCATATTACTAAAAGGCAGCATCAGTTTGACTTTTCATCATAGTCATTGAATATAAGTAGAAAATTAATGATGTTTCTAAGTGAGACCAGGCAAATTTTAAAAATTAAAATACGTAATTGATTTGAATATTCCACATTGTTTGTTTAGGCTGTCCTGTGATGGCTGAAACATTGTTTACAGTGGGGAATTTCATGTTTTATACTATTTTATAAAAATACATTTTCCTTCATTCATGGAAATAAAATAACTAAAATGATTATATGTACATAGCCTTCACCTTTGTTCATCATCTCTCAAAAGTTAAAAGTGAAGAATTTCACACTGTTATTAATTTATTTACCTTTAATTTGCTCATCTCAAACAGCATGGTGATTGATTGTCAGCTACATTATTAAAAAAACAAATGCATTCTGGTTGCTGTTTATGTTTTTAAGTCCAGTTGGACAGATCTACTCTACTATCTTTTATCCAGACATTTCCAAAAGAGTTCATGCTGATAATTTAATGTCATTGCCCTAGAGATTCTGGAATTTTAGGATATACTCATTTAATAACCTTAGAAAACTACACAGCCCGTTCAGAAACTTTCAGATCTGAAGTGAGAATTTAGTAAATTTTAATATGTTAATAAACTCAGAGATTGGAAAGTTGTGGGCCAATGATAAACAAAACAGAACAAAACAAAACCAGCCAAACAAACAAACAAAAATCTATTTAACATAGTGGCTGGGCTTCAAAAATAGTGTCTTGATCAGAACTGAAAACCAAAAACTTTATCAAGGAAATCTCCTTTGTTTCTTCACAGTTTCATGCCTACCTAAGATTCAAAATGTACAACTTAAGTAGAAATATACGAATAAGTGAATCATTGCACAATTAAATGATATATTAACACGTAAAGAAAAATAATTATTATACCAGTTTGTCAACAGTATTTATTATATTTTTATGATATGAGATTTTAAAATATTATTTAACTTGAAACTGATTCAGAATTATAAATTAAAAATGTTGCCAAATTCACTAGGAAGATTTAACATGTCTGAAAATGAATTTTCCAACATAATTTATAAAACAACTAAAATAAAATGTAGAGCATAAAAGTGATAATGATCAAGTAGCCTTAAGAATCATAGCCATCATGTGAACATCATGAATTGTCCCAGCATGTTATTTAAGCTAACACATTGCTCTTAATTTTCCCATCTTTTTAGCACCCTTCAATTTAGGGTAATTCTTTAAGATAGAGACATTTTCTAACCATGATTAAAAAAAATTAAAACAAAAATAGACCCTGGAAATAAATTAATTTTTGTATGTGCTAGAGTATAAAAATATTTGAGAATATTCTCAAGTTTTGTCTTGCTCTCCCAAATAATTCCTGTAATATTGTGATATTTACAAGTGATTGAGCTGTTTCAAAGACACAGGTTTGATATTTTATGATATTGAGATGAATTTGTTCTTACCTGGATGTCCACAGGCTTCTGAGTATTTCTACTGCTAGCACCTCCATCTGTCAGGTTTTTAACCAAAGTTGTATAGCACCCGATCCTATCTGAGGATACACGGAATAACTAGAGAAGGTTTGGATTCAAAGAATAGTTAATGTTTTGAAGAGAACACTATATTCTCTTTACAAGTCTCTGTGTACAAATTAGGCTCCTACACTGTCCTATTGGGTACTTAATGTTCTTGATCTTCTATGTTCCTTGAAGGTATCTCATGCTAAAATATCAGTAGGATTGAACATTGGTGTATGCCATAGAGATGTATGTGTGTACCATATGTACAAACATGTGATATATGCATTTTATATACCTACCATACCTTTAAATTTTAGATATTTATCATAGCTTTAAAATCCCTGTTTCTAAAAACAAATTTCTTTCATATTGTATATAGTGATCACATTTTTTCTTCTCTAATTTGCTTCAAGATAATCTGAACCTTCCCATTCATTGAATTATGTTTTCTTTCTATCTTTAGAAAATAATCCAGAAAAAAGAAAAATAAAATGCATGGGAAACACACACATATAACACACACACACACACATACACACACACACACAGAAAACATAATATACAAGCAATAGACCAGTAAATTAAAACACAAATGTCCATACAAAGCAATATGAAACAAACAAAAAATTCCACAAAATACCTCTGAATTTGTTTTGTGTTGACCATCTGCTGCTGGGCATGAGGCCTGACCTTAGGTGTTGTTTTATACTTAGTGAGACTCTACTGAATCAAATGCAATCTTTCTTCCCAAGCTCTTGTCATTAGAGATAGTATCTTGGTTAGGGATAGCGATTCTTGTCCACTTCCCATCCCAGAGCATACACCCTACTTAATTTGAACCTCTATAAGACTTTTAAAAGCTGCAGCATACCTGTGAGTTCATATGTGCATGAATCCTTTATATTCTGGAAGACACTGTTCCCTTCGTGTCATATGTTTCCTCTGTCCTTTATAATCTTTCTGCCTCCTCTTTTGCACAGTTTCCTGAGCCTTGAGTGGAGAGGTTTGAAGACCACATTCCACATAGAACAAATGTTGAAAAGAAACTCACTCTTTGTACATTACTGAGTTGTTTCATTATTAATTTCCATCTACTTCAAGAGAAAGCTTCTCTGATGATGGCTGAAGAAGACACTGAACTATGGATACAGCAGAATGACATTAATAGTCATTTGATGGCTATTTTCTTCTAGCAGAATAATAGTAAATCATTTAAACAATATTACATTTCTCATTTATTATGTTTTATACATTCTATTAACTTCATATATACATATAATATACTTTGATTCAATTCATCTCTCCCATTCTACTTCATACAATTTTTTTACTATTCACTTCTTCATTTTTCCCAACTTTATCTCTCTCTCTCTCTCTCTCTCTCTCTCTCTCTCTCTCTCTTCTTCCATCACTCCCTACCTTTGTATACATTTGTGGTGATAGTAAGTGATAAGTATAGAACCATCTAAGACCATATAGCACCATGGTTAGCCATTCAGAGGTCACGTCCCTGAAGAAAACTTACTCTTCTCCAGGCAGCCATCAATTGCCAGTACCTTCTCAGTTAGGGGTGGGACTTATAAACCTCTCTGGTGTTGATTTAGGTTTCTTAATCTTACAAAGAGGACAGAATTGCTTGCTTTTGGCAAACCTGAACACTATATCTAAATGTGCTACGTAAAGTCTGGTTTAAAGTTTTTCTCCAGCCATGAGCACCATAAATTGTCACTTAACATTTGTCTAGTTTTTATTTTACTTTTATAATTCTTCTTAGTTATCTTTTAGTTTAATGGTCATAATAAGGCAAAGTTTGGGACATATCAATAAAAAGAGAAATCATCTTTGTTCTTCTAACAGATGTTTGCTCTTTGAAGAAAAATTCTTTCTTTTTGTTCTATCAATCTTCTGTTGAAGTAATTGTATTATACGCATTTATAATGTGTTTCTATGAAAGATATCTTACAAAACAAGGGCATTCATAAAGAACAAGTGAAGAAAATAAGTTTATAGTATTGCATTTATTGTAAAGGAAAAAAGGCAAGAATAAGTTTCACCTGACATATATTTATATTAGATGACTATGTATATACATACACATGTTTGTGTGTATGTGATATCTGGACTTCATATTACATGCATTATTATTTATTCCTAATGGATAAAATTCTTTGAATATTCTGAAAGGTAAAGTTTCCATGCTGTAAATCAGATTTGTAAATTTACAGTGACAGGACCATAGTTACATCTGACTATTATTGGCTTTAGAGTGGCCACTAATGTAAATCATACACATTAGTGGCCATGGTGTGAATATGAATTAATTCCCATAGATTCATGCACATATACATATGATCACTCATAGGTGGCCTTATTTAAAAGTCATGGAACTTATAAAATTTTAGAGTCAGTGAAAGTAGGTAGACGTTGTGGAGACACCTTGAGGAATCACCAGCCTTACTCTCTTTCTTGTCCTTTGTCCCTAACAAATGAAAGGAGACCTGATTTAATAAACTCTGATTGAGTGTATCTCTCTTAACTATAAGCCAAAACAAATCTTTCCTCCTTATATTGTTTTGTCTCAGGTATCTGATCAGAAGAAAAGGAAATGATACAGAGATTGAGAGATATTTTCTATTAAGTAATCATTGCTCTAACAGTTCTAGATACAGCTTAATTTAGATTGAAAATTTATAATGTTGCTTGATTCTAATACAACATTGAAATTATTGCTGAGGTATATTAAAGGGATATACTTCTTTGGACTCAATATAATCACTTTCCTTTTATTTAAACAGGCTATAAACTTTAACCACATTTTCCTTATGTGACCTCCTTTTTCTTCCCTGAATTCCTCTAACTTGTTTGCTTCTTTTTATATCATACGCATATACAAATGAGTTTACAGATCTGTATAAAAGAATCGAAAACATAATATTTGCATTTTTGAGTCTGTCTTATTTGTTATAACATGCAGTCCAGGTACATCCAGTTTATTGTAAATAGAATAATTCCATTCTTATGACTTAATGAAATTGCACTGTGCATTAGTGTCTGGATGAATTTACAGTTCAACCAGAAGATTGAAGAATTGTGTATCCATTTCTCACTTTCTTCATTACTAGAATAAAATGTTGCATGGTGGACAGTTTGAGAAAGGCCATCAGATTTCTGTGTTCAAGGCCAGCCTGAGACAGAACAAATTCTAGGTGGAAAAAGCTTAGGTCCAGGCATGGTAGTACATGTTTTCATTATCAGCATTCAGGAGATAGAGCTATGCAGTTCTCTGAGTTAAAGGTCTGTCTACAGAGCAAGTTCCAGGATAGGCAAGCTTACAGAGTGGAGAAGTGGGAAAACAGATAGTTGGTGATAATGTAATAGAACAATGGGACCATATTCTAACCCCTGAAAGGAGAACTCTGCAGCTTAGGACAGGTGGCTCTATCTTTACAGTAAAGGGGCTAAGGAAATAAAATGCTGACTCATGGGATAATCAAAAGGGAATCTGAGGTAAATGAGTGGGATTGATATACAATTCCTAAGAAAGTAGCTTATGTAAAATGAAAGATTTGGCTTTGGTCTGAAAGAGAGATCTATCTTGAGCATAGAGTTATGTCAAGCAGAACAGAGCTGTCAGCTTGCATACCTCACTGACTTCAAGTCTTTCATCCACCACTCCCAAACACCCCTTCCTCAGGACCTCAGGCCAAGCTGCACTGGTCTTCAGCACTTACACACCATCTTTATTACTAGAATAGATTCTTGCACAATGAATGATTTCTTCACATTATAAAATAAAGTATACAAATACATAACATATTGGCCAATAGGAAGTTAGTTTTATGAATTGCCCAAGGACATGAAGACTAACATTTGAGTGGCTAACCTGTGCTTCCTGTGACATTTAATTATTTGAGTATGTATACAATGAAATTTTTAATAATTTTATAGGTGACATTACAGATGAGAATAGGGTTATTGATTAACAGACTATTTACATATAGAATAAAATAAATAATGTAAAAAGTTATCACCACATTATTTACACTAACTGTTCAAATAATACACTGAATTGGATCGAGAATGCAGAATATGAAAGTCTCACATTCAATGCATCTGTCTCTAAAGACTAGTGTCTTAAAGACTTGAATAAACTCAATTAAATACAGTCATAGCTCAGTGTGATAGAGAGGGACACATATGGAATTTTTTTGTCTTATTCTATTGGATACAATGTTTGTTAATGAACTATTGTGATTTATGCTTTATATCTTCTTTTGTGCCTGAATCCATGTGAGTCAAGAGTCTGAGTCTCATTAAGATGTGCCAGTAAGAGTTATGTATGTCAATTATTAAGCTTTTCAAAGTTATGTGACTTCTCTATTTATTTTTTAAATTTTCTCTAACTGTATGTACTGATAGATTTTAGAGGGTAGTATAGATTTAAGGTACAAAACAGCATGAACCAACTATTGACCCTGACTCAAACCTTCTGTAAAGGATTTGAGTTGAGAAAACATTAACATCTGCATGCTTTAAACCACAGAACATTTGATTGATTTATTATTGCAGCCACATTTAAACTAACTGTTTTATCTACAAAATTTCTGGAATTCTGTTCATAAAATAGAAAATTTGCAGACAATGGAAAAGTAAAAGTCGAAATGAAAGTTAAATCATACTAATGAGTTACTCACATGATCACAGTCCTCTTTTCACAGGCAAACATTTAAATTGTAGCACAAATTATCATCCACATTAATATGGGAAATACAGCTGGCTCTGATGCTCTTGGAAAACCAGGAATGTCTGAAGTTCCTACAGTTCTTGTAGCATTGGATGTTTGAAATTGTTGGAAAAAAATGAGCACCTACTATTTTCGGCATTAGCAAGAAACAATCATGACACATGGCGAAATTTCATTCTTGAAGGTCATCATAGAAGCAAAATCACAGCACATAACACATTTATTTTGAAGAATGACTTATTACTGAACAGTTTAATCCCAAGAATGAATTAACAAATTAATAAATGTTGAATGCATTGTAAATTTTCTGGGTCAGAGATTCATTCTCAGCTTAGCTGAGTGATTTCAGTGGAAGGTCATTTATAAGAGACTTTGTAGGGCTTTTGACATGTACTCTATTGATGGTGGCTGGAGAATCTTCTTTCAAAATTCTCCACTCATGTGACTATTGGTGGGAGCATCAGTCACTGCTGTGTCAACCTTTTCATGGAACTTACTGTTATGTATCACTGTTCATGATACAGTACATAGATCATGAAGAATGAATGATCAATAAGCAAAAGAAGAAGGAAACTACAATGTCTACTATAAATGAGCTTCATAAGTCATATTCTTTCATTCGTGTCATATTTTATTGGTTCCCCAAACTAGAAATAAAGTACTGAGAGGTAAGCATAATGGTACAGCTACCAAGAGTCAGGCAATTGGTGAGAGACGTTTCAGAGGCTAGTCACCAGAGCATTGGCATTCATAATGTCAATTTCTATTTCTTATTGCCTATATGAATTTAATCACAGATTCTGTAAGCTTCACACAAGAGGAGAATAGTTGGATAATCCAGAGAGCATTACGGATTGCTTGAAATCTGACTATATAATTGATTTCTCTATCAATTATGAGGTTTGGTCCCCATTTAGTCCTCATATTAAATATGGGGTTTGGCATATATCCAACATGGTTTCAGTAATTTAAAATGAATATTGATGTAATTTTGAATAGCTTATAACATTATACAGTCAAAAGCAGCAGGGGATTATTTTTGTCACTTCAACATTATGTCTTCCATCCTGAAGAACTTATTAAACCTCTCTCTCTCTGACTTCTATATCTCGTCTCTGTCATGTGTGTGTGTGTGTGTGTGTGTAAGAGAGAGAGAGAGAGAGAGAGAGAGAGAGAGAGAGAGAGAGAGACTGAGAGAGACAGAGACAGAGAGACAGAGAGCGAGAGCTAGCAGTGGTGATGTGAAAGATTTAAATAGAGACCAGGAAGGTCACCAACTGCCCTGCTCTCATATTCTCCAACTTATTGCTTAAAGAAGGTCTCACTCTGCACCTGGAGCTCATCTTTTTGGGAAAGCCCTGGCTGGCTAATGAGCTCCAGCACTCTGCCCGTCTCCATCTTCTGCTTCAAGGGATGGTGTTACAGGCATATGTCTATATCGAGCTCTTTTCACTTTATATTTTTGTTTTCCTATTTCAAATAAAGAAATAAAGAAAATTCTTAACAGGTGTGCTCCACAGCTTATATCTTAGTTGATTATAGACTAAAGTTGAGAACCTAGTATTAGTTATCATAACATTATTCAAAGGACTAAAGACATAAAAACAAACAAAAAAATCTTGAATTCATTTAGGATAGATCGAAGTTTCCTCTGCAGAACTGCTCCTTAGGAATGGACTTCTAACAAAAGACCTATCTAATCAAAATTCTCAGAATATAACCCATAAGTTACTGGTTTTATTCAATATTTGAATGAGGAAGCATAGCTATGTCTTCACACTCGAAAGAATATATATGAAGCCACCAGTTCAAATAATTGGTAAAATGTTAGCATCATGAGTAAATGTTTTCTTTTATTATTTAATACTTTATTTACATTTCAAATGTTTTCTCCTTTCCAGGTCTTCCTTTGGAAACTGCTTATCCCATCCCTCCTCCCCCTTCCTCTATGAGTAAATGTTTTAAAAATCGTACTTAATGCCAGGAACATGGCAACATGTCTCCATTTATAAGGATATCCTTATAGAAGGAAGCATGGTATTTGACATTAGCCCTTGAAATCAAAGACCCACAATATCATACTTATAGTAGCATCTCATATTGGTTCAGATGCTCTGACAACATCCTGAAACTTGAGAATTGAAGACCCTCACTGTGCTCTCAGTCACACATATTTAGGGAGACTCAGGTAATCAGAATGTAACCATTGATTTACAATTCTTCATCAGTCATCTGGTCAGTGTCAACCTCCTTTTTTATTGAACATTTTAAAATTTATTTTAGTCTAACCATATTCATTTATATATTTGTCTTCTTACTGTTACTTGAAATGTCACCATGTGTGGCCTCCTGTACAAACAACGCATGTTGCTAAATAATCACTTTCTATTTTTGTTAACACATTTTTAAATTAATTAATGGAATGATGAAAATACTTTAACTGCATGCTGACACTATCAGTGTCAGAGATCTAAGCATTTAAAATGCTGCTGTTATGTTTTTTCCAGAAATCAGTGAGGAATCTTAGCTTAATAAGAAACTTAATGTTTGTTCATCTTTTGCCAGTGGGAAATGGAGTAGAAGTTGGCACAATCAAGCAGTTTCTAATTGGCAAGAATGTACTACTATTACTTCTTGGAAAAGGTAAACACTGGATTATTCAAAGCCAGAGAAGTAGTCTCTGAGGGTATGAATTGATGTGAACTTGGGATATTCTGCTGTCAACATTGAGACAGGATCAAAGGAACTATTCTGGAGTCTATGGGGTTAGTTAACCAGCTAGAGTAGTAATCTAGACAAATGTTATGAGCACGGTCAAAGAACAAAGGAGAAGAGAATTTAAATAAATATTTTTCATGTTATTCAGAATAATTTTTTCTCACACAAAGGATCCTGATTATGGTTTCCCTTCTTCTACTCTTTCCAGCCTCTCCCTACTTCCCATCCCATCCAGACCCACCTGTTTTCTATCTCTCATTAGAAACTATGAGTCTGTGGGATAATATTAAAATAAATTAAATATAGTATGATAAAGCAAAAACCAACACATCAGAATTGGAGAAAACAACAGAAGGAAAATGAGAGAGAGAGAGAGAGAGAGAGAGAGAGAGAGAGAGAGAGAGAAAGAGAAAGAGAGAGAGGTGAGGGAAGGCAGAAGCAAAAGAAACACACACACTCATCTGCAGTTAGGCTACTTTTGTCCCTGGTCAGAGTGGCCTGCAGATTTCCAGGGAATACTTAGTGAAGTTGGTGACTTGGGATAGAATCTTGGGTGTGGAGAAGAAAGTTTGCAAGGAAAGATTTGTGTGTTCCACTGCAGATGGAGGAAAGGAGGGAGGTGAAGCTGCAGCAAGTACTTTGCTCCAGAGTTGGCCTTGCAAAATGAGAATTGGATATGGCAGAGTAGATATGTAAAGATATTCAGTTTTCCTACAATTAACAAATTATAATGCAGTATCAGTAACGAGTTAAAGGGCACTTTTCACAGAAAACCCAGAGTTAATTGTAGGTGGTTTGGAAATCTTTATCTTTCGACTGGTTTTCCTTTGGTAATGTTAGGAACATTTAGAGTTCAATACCACCTTGGGTTGTATAGCAAGAGTTGGTCTCAAGTCACTCACTCACTCACTCACTCACTCACTCACTCACTCCATCAGTCTGAAATTAATTGTACAAATTTGTACTATTTGTAATTATACAAATACAATTAGTAACAATACTAATATTTTGATTTGTACAACTTACCCTCTTCTTTGGTTGGAGGGCAATGGAAAATTTTTACATTCTGGTTAAAGCGAAATATTCTTGGCACTGAATCATCCCAGTTCTAATCATCAAATCTTCTTCTTTCTGCCTTCCTCTAGATTCCCCTGTCAGCATGTCTTAGCATCTTGACCAACTTCCCTGTCACCTGACAGCACAAACACCTATCCCTTTTTTCAGGATCTAGTGTCCTAATATTTTCTTTGATCAATTTCAAGTAGTCAGCCCTTGCTTGGGATCTCTGTTGCCTCTGGCTTGTGCAATTTTGCTAGAAGTTTATTTGCTATTTATGAAATTAACTGAAGGATTTTAACCTCAGAACAGAAATACTTTTCAAATTATAAATATGATTAAATAAATACATATATGCAATAATATATAAGTAATAATATATAATTATATTTATATATGAATGTATTTCTTAAATGTTTAAAAGTTTTATAACATGGGGATGTGCTTTTACAAATAAATTATTAAATGTACATTGTATTTTATTTTATTAAATAAAACTGAAGTAGTTACTAATTAACACTCCTCAATTTTACCATGTTTTAGGAAAATATCAGTTAAAATGTTAAGCATTAATTGATGAAGTGAGTAATTCCCCCAAAGAGAAATATTATTTATTCATGAACTATAAAGCATACAAATTATTTCTGCATATTAGAATGGAGCTTAATTTTAAAGTTCAGGTAGAGAATAATAAATTTTTATTATGAGACTAATTATGTATGTAATTTTGAAGCTATTTTTACTTCTCCTATGGCTGAGTGTTATTTTAAATTTCTAATGACTAAAGTGTATTTAAAGACAACAGGTAAATACTTATAGATTTTAGCTTTCTTATTTTACAAACAAAGATATCAGTTCCTATTATTTTTCTGTCATATTTATGAAAGAAGTAAAGAAAGACTAAGGATGAATGATAAAAACATCTTGTGCTATATTTGGTGGAGTACATTTTAAAAGTGGTCCAGTTTGTGTTATAGATGGCGTTA
The DNA here is from genome assembly GCA_019843965.1 of Rhynchomys soricoides. Lineage (NCBI taxonomy): Eukaryota > Metazoa > Chordata > Mammalia > Rodentia > Muridae > Rhynchomys > Rhynchomys soricoides. Next base: position 7,271,022 of record JADRCH010000243.1, read on the forward strand.
CTTTTGCTGTGATGAAACACAATGACCAAAAGCAACTTGGAGAGAAAAGGAAGCATTTGGCTTACTTCTGCATCACAATTCATCATTGAAAGAAGTCAGGACAGGAACTTAAACAGGGCAGGAACCTGTGGCCAGGAACTGGTGCAGAGGTCATTGAGGTAGGAGTTTGTATGTACTGCTTCTTGGCTTGCTCCTTATGGCTTCTTCAGGCTGCTTTTTTTATAGGACCACATGTCCAGGGATGACACCACCCACAACAGGTTACCATCCATCCCCCATTGTTTCTATTTAAGAAAATGTCCTATAGCTTGTTTACAGCAAAATCTTATGGCAGGCTTTTCATTTCTTTTATTTTATTTTGCTTTTCCTTTTAGAAGTTTATTTATTTATATGTGCATTAGTGTTTGCCCTGCTTTTTTATGGTACCTATGTGGCTGTCAGAGCTCTTGGAACTGGAGTTACAGAGAGTTGTGAGCTGCCATATAGGTACTGGAAATTTAACCAGTGTTCTCTGGGAAAGTTGCCAGTGCTCTTACCCAGTGAACAATCTCCACATCTAAGCAAAATTTATACTTTTTAATTTTAATAACCATTTCAAGGTTAAATCAACATGCTCTATTTTTTGTTCAATACTTAACACTATTATCATTCATTTATCTTCCAATTAAATTATAGACTAGTAAAACTATTCTTGATAAAGTTAACTTACATGCATTGAAATGTTTTTTAAAAGTCAGTTAAAGGCTTATAGTTCCACATAAAATTTAGTCATTAGTGAGAACCCAGATTCAATCAGCAGCAACAAAATAAATCAATTTGGGAAATTCTAGAAAAAGTATTTTAAAAAGTTAAAGTTATTATAAATTTTCACAAATCTCAGATACCAAACATATGATTTTACCATTAGAAAACAATCAGGTTGAATGTATATACTTTATTTGTGTTTGTAATTTAGAAAATAATTATTCTGGTTATTTTGTTTATTTACATTTCAAATGTTATTCCCCTTCCCAGTTTCCTCTCTGAAACCACCCCCCATCCCATCTTCCTCCCCCCTGCTTCCACAAGGGTGCTCCCCCACCCACCCACCCACTCCCGCCCCACTGCCCTAGCATTCCTCTACACTGGAGCATCAAGCCTTCACAGGACCAAGGTCCTCCCCTCCCTTTTATGCCAGACAAGGCCATCCTCTGCTACATATGCAACTGGAGACATGGGTCCCCTCAATGTGTACTCCTTGGTTTGTGGTTTAGTCCCTGGAGCTCTGGGGGTTCTGATTGTTTGATATTGTTGTTCTTCCTGTGGGGTTGCAAACCCCTTCACCTCCTTCACTCCTTTCTCTACTATTACAGTGGGGTCCCAGTGCTCAGTCTGATGGTTAGCTGCAAGCATCTGCATCTGTATCAGTAAGGCTCTGGCAGAGCCTCTCAGGAGACATCCATATAAGGCTCCTGTCAGCTGATGCCAAGAATGTATATAAATTTGAAAATACTGAAAATATAAATATTAGACAAGAATGTTAGGTTCATTCATATTTCCTTATTTAAATGTTTGACAAAATGTTGCTGAATGATAAATGTGTTCTGATTCATAAATGCAACAATCCAGATGTTTGCATGAAACTAAACTGTATAAGTAAATGGCTCATCTTATCTGGTAGTTGGATGGCTACCCAAGGATGTATTTACCTGCAATGAAAGGAAACATAAAATGGATATCAGGGGCAAGCAGAGATGGCTCAGTGGTTAACAGCATTTACAGCAGTTACAGAGGATCTTTGCTCGGTTCTCAGCAACTACATTTTGCAGTTCACAAACAGCTACTTTCAGACTAGCATATCTGGCACCCTCTTTTGACTTCTGCAGATACTGCACTCATATGCACAAACTAAATAAACTCATACCAAGACAGAATATATGCACATATAAATATTTAAAAGCTCAATATGTTTATCCTAACACCAAGGTGAGCATTACCAATATATTTGGATGCTTTATCTCCAAGATCAAGATCAATATATTCAGCGTTTATTGATTACCAAATGCATCATAGCGCATGTTGTTACGGTAAAATGGGTAAAACATAAAAATATAAAACAGAACTCTTACCCTCAAAAATAGTGTAGGAAAGTTTAGTGAGGAAGAGTGATCCAAGCAGCACATTTGCTAAAAGCTCTTTAGGGGTCTCGTGATCACCATGTCTTTTCATTAATATAGACTGTATTCTTCCTGGGGGTTCATATATGAAACACTTGGGGAGACAATGTCTTTGTTTCACCAAGAGAGATTCCTCTGATGTAACTTAAGCCTCTAGGCTTTAAATAAAAATCTGATTACATTTACTACCTCTGAATTAAGTCCTGAAATAATGCATTTGTGTTGCCTAATATGGGGACATGTCAGGGGCTTTTAGTTGCTGCTATTTATTTCAGCATGTCTGTCACCAGTGAACTGACGCAGCAGCTTGGTTGTGAAAACTCCTGACCATGTAGAAGTGCCTGCATGGCAGCTTCTACAGCCTAGGCTGCTCTAGCTGGTCTCAATACAGCACACACTCACTCACTCAGCCTGCACTCTGAAGGATCCTTAGGTGCAAATCTGGAGTCAGAGGCTATTAAACTTTGCAGCCTATACAAAGCACTGCTGTCCCTCCTCTGGCCAAGAGAGGACAGCAAGATTCCTTCTCAACTCTGTATCTTTGCCTGGGGTAATGAAAAGCTTCTTGCGTCTGAAGGGGAATGATACTACTCAAAGTTTCCTTTTGACTGGAATCTTTTCCTTTCCTAACAAGATCTCCAGAGGCTTGAGAGTGAATCTTCTGCAAGTAATTTTAATTTACATTTTCCATTATTAATATATTTGATAGAATTTTTCAAATGTCTGTTTTCTTATTATCAAACTGTTTGCTTATATTTTACTTGAAAAATATTCTTTGGAGCTTTAGTATTTCAATTAAAATTGAATGTCTTTCTAATGCTACTGAAGCTTATTTTACATGTATCATTGTGTATATAGTCAATGACTTTTAGGTGATTTTATAAATTGTGAAAATACCACAAAAATTGGTTTTAGAATATTTTCCTCATCCGATTAAAGTTCCTAAATATCCCTTGCTATTTTACTTTCATTGTTTGGACTACTGTCCTTTCCTTAGAATTTCCTACAAATCAAAATCCCTACAATGTGAAATCATGAAGCAGGTGCACTCTTTTTTCACTCCTCATTTCAGTCTGCTTCTGTTCCTTAGTTTTCCATTGAGTAATATTTCACTGTAAAGACAGTCATGGATAATATCTAATCACCAGTTGATGGTCATTAATTTGTTTCAGATTCTGGACTTATGGGGAATTCTGTTGAGTCTATTTTTTATAAAAGCTCTTAAATGGAAAGTTATTTTCTTGATCAATGCAATTATGTTGGATAGTATAAGGTTATATAAAATGTTGTAAATTAAGCAATTAATTTTGTAGTCAACAAACATGTAAATAAATAACGCTTTTAATGTAAAGAGCTCATTGTATTTAATATCTGTTACTACAAATACTGGCTCAATTACTATTTATAACGTTAAAAATATCAGAAATATTGCAATAAAATTTTATGCTAAATGATATTTAGATTTATAGTATTATAACTGATTTTACTGATATTAATATTATATGTCTAAATTTCTATACTAACCTGAGGTTTGTAAATTTTAGGGGTTTGACTTTTGTTTTCTGTTTCTAATAATTGAAAATCCCTTTATGATACATCTCATACAATAACACAGGTTAAAAACATAATTTGTTTCCAGTAGCCAGAGGTAAACATTTAATTACGTGTTTACATATCAAGGGGCAGGCAGTTTGATCATCTTGAGACTATTAGAAACATAGAAATTAGTCGTCTGTCAACATAGAACCTGAATAAACCAGCACTGCACATTTTCCCTTTTGTTCTCAGAAACGTTTCATTTCTAAAGAAGCACCCTCCCGCGGTAGTTATCTTTTTCTGGGCTTGCTCAAATTCCAGGAGGACCTCTGTTAGATCGCTTTCCACAAAGATTACATTCTCTTTGGAGTTCAGATACCATACATCAAAACACCGGAGCTTTTGCAAGTTTTCTCTAGATGGGGGGAGGGAGAATATTTCCCCTACAAACTAAAGGCAAAGTCAAAACAGAGTAAACAACTTTCCCAACTCTCTTCTCTGGGTTTCCTTCTTTAAAGAATGTGACTGCAAAGCACAGTGCATATACTGTGTTTTGTGCACAGGGAACCAGCGACAAGAACATTGTATATATGCAACTGGAATGGAGGGATTTTAGGATTTACTTCTTTTTCTTGGTTCATTGTTTGCTTACCTTAAGGTGAGACATCTAACTAGCAAACTAGATCATTTGTGAAACAAATATTTCCTAACTTGACTTTTAAATGAGAGTGATCAATTTTTATTCTAGATCTTTATGTTGGGTATCAAGTATGGGGGGAATTACTCTTCACTCTTTTAATCTACCTGTGCGGGTCAAAATTTTCCCCAGATCCAAGATCAGTGATTTCGAATCCTCCATGCTTAATGGCTACAGGTCACAGAAAAACAGATGGTAACTGTGGAGCATAGCTGACTAAACAATTGCTTTTCCATGCATTGTTGATGATCCCAAGATAGTCTCTGGGGACACACACATACCATTGTTTATGGCAGCAATTAAAAAAAAATGGTTGAAATATAGGTACTTTGTTACATTTGGGCTGGTTAATAAAGGCAAGAGGAAGTGTGTGTGTGTGTGTGTGTGTATGTGTGTGTGTATGTGTGTGTGTGTGTGTGTGTGTGTGTGTGTGTGCCACTGTGCCAGACACAGTTTTCACTCAGTAGAATTACCCACTGTGCGATTACAGGGATGAAGCAAGCATGATTCCTTTTTTTGTAGGCCAAAAATCACGAGGTTCAAAGAGATGCCTGGTCTTTCTGAAGTGACACCACCAGTCAGTGGCAGAGCTGGTGATTCAAAGTAGATTAAAATGAGTGTTCCTGGTAAAACAATGGATAAGTAAATGCAAATCATGTTTCTTTAATTAATTATTAGGTGTGATGCTTAAGACTTGTATTTTACCTCCTCTAAGGATGAAGAACAACTAAACTCTGGAGCTAATTTGCAACCATCAGGCATTTAATTGCATTTGCCCAATTTTGAGAGTCACAGTATTTACAAATATGATTGGTTGTTTTCCTATCAGTTCTTTCATTTCTAGCTGTGATTTTGAGTTTCCTTTCATCTACATTTTTGCTTGATGTGTACATATTTGTGGCTCACATCCCTTCTGTAAACATGCCTTTATATTACCCAGTGTCCTCTTTCATCCTGTTTATTGCTTTTAATCTTAAATTCTGCCTTGTTGGATATTGATATCACCTCTTTTGCTTGTCTTTCATTTCCATATCCATCTTATCTATCAGTTCATCTATTAATTTTAGCCTTTAATTTTCACTGTTCTGAGTCATGTATGCTGTCAGCATCATCCAGGCTGGTTTTTCTGTCTCTATCTGATGTGTCATCTGTGTTGGTGGAAGGATTAAGAGAGCACACATTATGTGCAATGCACAATATACTGGATTCATTTCTTCTACTTCTTGTTACTTGCTCCATGCTTCCCTCACTGTCAGTTCATTTGCTTTTCCTCCTTTCATCAAGATTTTACTTTCTTCCCTTTGCTGCTAAAGATTCTCTGCTGTAACTTCAGCCTTATGGATATACTTGCTTTCTGTGGCTTTATGATCATGCATTGTGTTCCAAATATTTCACCATGATGCATGTTCTAATTCTTCCCAATTTTCCCAAATGAAATTAAATGTTTATTCTGTCATTTCTTTTATTCTTACCCTCTTTTTCTTCCTATTCTCTTGTTTCATTGGTTTTCATTTTTACTTTGTTACTCTTCATAATTTTCATTATAGAGATACATTTTAATTTAAAAATATTTATTAGTGTTACTATTATTCTGTGTGTGTGTGTGTGTGTGTGTGTGTGTGTAAACAGGGGTGTTATACATGCTATGGGGTATGTGTGGAATTCAGATGGCAAGCCTGTTCTCCTTCCGTATGATAGGGGTCTCAGGGACAGTAGTCAGATTGGTAGGCTTGTGCAGCAAACTCTTTTATCCATTGAATCTACCTGCAGATCAGATTGTAGTTCCTTTCTGTTTCTTCTCCTTACTTTTTTATTTCACCAACATTTTTTGATGGTAATAATCTTGTACTGATTCCTACTTACCTAAGTTAAGCATCCCAAACTACTATATGGCCGACACCCCACACACACACACACCCCTTTCCCATCTTACCTACCTAGAAACCCATGGTATTTTTATTCAAATTACTTCATATCCTAAACCTACTTCTGGAAACATAAGCTTTTTCGAAACAAGGTAGCTTAATAAAGTTCGTGAGAAGTGCATGAGAAATTTGCAAAACAGTTTGAGGATATGGACCTCATTGCATGCTTGGCTTTTAGTGAAATCAGATATGACAACATGAAATGTGCAACAGCCATTTACACTGAGATCTCAGTACTCAATCACCTGTGTGTGAACAAATGCAGATAACACATTCATGAACACAGAATGTCATACAAATGATGTGGATTTTGACTGAAAATGCCTCTATCAAATTGTATTTGGAAAGCCTAAGCCCATACCCACCATACTGATCTGATGATAAGGTCTACGTGTTTCAGCTAGATAAATTACACACTGCTATAATCAAAAGTCTGACAATTGCATCAGTTTCCTGATTATACTGAATTATTTTATTTGAACTATGCTTGGATTTTGGAGATGTATATGAATAATAGGTAATTAAAAAATTAATATACAATCAATATTATGCTCTTTAATTACATTTCCACAAGTTTAAACATATATAAGGCTATAAATATGTTCACTTTTCTATAATTAGAGACCATAAAGCCTTGTTAGTAAATCTTAATAAGTCAGTATTGCTCTCTCTTTCTCTTTTTTCTCTCTTCCCCTCCACTCTCAGCTATCAGCTATCATGTTACATAGCCTCAATTGCCCTGTCACTCTCAGATTATCTTTTTCTGGTTTTGTTTTGTTTTTTGTTTTCTGTCTTTTTTTTTGTTTTGTTTTGTTTTGCCTTTCTGGCTTTCCTGTCAATACTTCCTTGTATGTAAATGTATATAGACATATTAATACAGGTTTTCTTGCATCCTGCATGCCCCTTTCCCAGTCTGTTTGCAGATATACTCTCAAATATGATTTCCATTTCCTGTGATCATGTCCTAACCCCACTCCATCTTTAACAGACAGGAATCAACTGCTTGCCTATCCCATTTCTATTTCCAATCCTCATCATCAAATTGACAGTCTTTTAACTTTAGTTATAAGTAATGTTTTGATTAATTACTGTGGAGCTCTGGCTTCCTTAGATATCAGGCACTTTTGTTGCTGGTGGTGGTAGTGGTGGTGTTTTGTCGGTTTGTGATGATTTCTGAACCTTTCCTGTTTCTGACACTTTTGATCATCCTTCAATGTTCTATTTCTTGGGTGATATTATATCCCTTTATTCCACCACTCTGAGTGTCTTTTTGTAATTCCTTTCAGACTTTTCTTTGTTATACTTTTTACATAACCTGTGTCTTAAAGCTTAATGCTTGCCTCTCTTTCAATTTTCTTCCTCATATATTCAGTTCCCAAGTTATTAACCTACAATGAATTTTAAGTACCTGTTATGTAAAAACAACTGTAACTTTTGTTTCTTCAGAGCAATTAGTCACAAATATATACTCCCATTGCATGTTACCATCTGAAGTCTATTTTTAGCTCTGTTGTCAAAATCTAGTATCTAAGGGTGATCCCAAGTTTGTCATTTTCTTTGTTTTCATTGATATAGAGGATCTCATGATTGTTGAATTTATATCTCTACTCATTAATTTGTTTTATTTTAGCTTTTTCTGTGTATAATTATATGATCTTTTACTTAAAAGCATACATTTTCCAGTTTTATTGATTAATATATTTTAACATTTTTAAGCTCAGTATATTAAATAAACATACAGGTCTACATAGGGTCTTAGGATGTCATCTAATTGCAGGTTTTTCTTAAACTTTGTTTAATTTCTTCATTAGCTATATTTTATTGAGGACATATTTTCAAGATTGAAAGATTGTTTCTGAGACCAAATTTTGGGAGGTCAGACTCCATCTTAGAAAACCTGACCTACGTTTAAACTAAAGTAAACTAAAAGGACAGTACTTAGTTTCAGTTTACAAGTTATCCCTGTCCCAATGATGAATATGATGATGAGTGTTTAGGGCTTTTCTCCTCTAGAGCCATCCTGTTGGTTGGCAGTGAGTTAAGCCCAAACTCAAGCTTAAATAATTATCCTAGTGTGATTGCTTTGGATTCCACTCTTGGTAGTCTTTTGGATTCGTGAATGTTTCAGCACATTTCCTGATTATATATATTGATATTTGACAAATATTGTGTGTATGTGTGTGCTTTTTCATTCTGTGAAATTTTATTGTGCATATAAATGTTTATATTCATAACTGAGATAAAATGTCAATTTTAAAGAGGATTCTTATTATTTCTCTCAACCTTACATGAATGTCATTCCTACCTTTTGAAAATGTACTATTTCAGAATCGTAGATGCTCATGCTGTGCCTTTCCACAATGTCAGGATTTATTTTATAATAACAAGTGTACATGATATGGCCATTTTAATGACAGAAATTTGCCATATATTCTAGTTTTCCTTGCTAACTTGCCTAGGCAAACAAATGCAGTTTTATTGAATTCTTAATTACAAATGCTAGCATCACACAAATGTATCTATACACATGTTGTTTACAAGGCAACTGGAAGGGTTAAAGCTAAAGGCTTCAAAAAATTTTGATAGAAATATAATTGTTTTTTTTTATTGAGAAGACAAAGAACCCATGCAAGTTGAAGAGAAGAATCTGAGGAAGCAGCAGCAGCTATTATTGTTACCTGTATGAGATCTCAGTTGTAGTGATTGGCCAGCAGCAGAGGTGAAATGCATTCTTGAATTCAAATGAAGGAACACATAATAAATGGACAGTATATAGGTCCAGAAGACTAGCAGAGAGTAAGTAAACAGGACATGAGAACAATATGGACAGAACAAAGCTGAAGGCCAGAGAACAATTAGAAGGTCTCTATGTGTTTTAATTGATGTATACCAGATGGCCAGGTGACAGGTTGTCAGAGGGTAGCTTTTATCCTCACAGGTCTGAGTGAGGTCTTCCTTATGTGGCCCAGGTGAGGGATGCTTCCCCCTTTTTTGGTTTGGTTTATGTGATACGTTCTTGAGCTTGGTTTCCCTTCTTTGATTTTAGAACATCCATCCATGTACTCCTACTGGCTTGATTAACCACGATAAATTTAAAATATGTCACCCTTTCTACTCCTTAGAATAAGTCTGTGATGCATGGGTGGCAGCAGAGTGATGGTGCTGTTATACACCTATCATGTTCAGAGTCATCCTTCTTCTTGTAAGTGATGTTTCCCAAGGAAACTCAGAGTTTGAGAAAAAAAAAATCCCTTCTGTACACTTGGGAACTATAACTTAAAGCACAGCACAGCTTGTGCTCAATAATGTCCCATTCTCTTTTCTTGTCACTAATTCCTGCCAGTCACTAAGCATTTTTTCTCATTATGTAATTTTATTTCTAGATAATTATGTCATTGTATTAACATTTTCTACATTTTTGCCACTCACCTTTATGCCCATGAGATTCATCTGAATTGTACTATTAATGTATATTGCTAGTATTCTACAATGTGTTTGAAGAAAATTTGGGAATCTTAATATAAAAAGAAATATCAATCATAGAAATGAATTTTCAAATTGATAATAATATATTCAAGGAAGATATAACTATTACAGTTAAAATATTAATTTTCCAAAACTAATGATTTTTTACCCCAAACCTAATTTCAGCCAAATGTAAAGACTAAGAAAAAAGTATCCTTTTCTACTTCTTTTACAAAAATGGCTCTTGAATTTTGGGGTAGAAATATATTAATATTGCATTATATTTTTATATTCTTAACTGAAATATGCATATTTATTGTATTAAATCATAACAGCTTAAAATTATACCCATTTATTACTACTCAAATATTTTGACCAAAAATCAAGATGGGCTTGTATGGATTCTCTACTCTGAGTGTTAGGAGATAAAACACAAGTGTCACTGGTGGCAATCTGCATGAGGAACTTATTACCTCCTTTAGACTACTGGAAAATCAACTCATGTGTGATCATAGAACTGAATCACTCATCCTTTGTTTTCCTCTCAGCTATCTTAAATTGCCTCCTAGCTCCTTGAAGCAGTACCTATCTCTCACTTTTTGTCATGTGGATTTCTCTACATTCTCAAAGCAGAAGGATCTCATTGAACATTCCTCATGCTTTGATTCTCCCTGAGGTTTTTGCTTTTGTTTTTATTCTACACACACACACACACACACACACACACACACACACAGAGAGAGAGAGAGAGAGAGAGAAAGAGAGAGAGAGAGAGAGAGAGAGAGAGAAATAGAAAAATAAATATATATTCAGTATTTAATAAGACTTAAACTTCAGTTCATTTTAATTATGTCAACAGGTGGGTCAACAGACAGCTCACTTGAAGTGGAGCTATCAACTGATATATTCCTTTGGTAGGACAAAGACTACACCACAAAGTTTGTTGTGCTGCAAAGAAAAACTCTATCATCGGTACTTGTCAAATTTGTATTAACTTTCTAGTGATCAGCTTTATTTTTTTCCTTTAAAATAGAGAATTGTTTTTAATTAATCATTTATTCATTTACATTTCAAATGATATCCCCTTCCTGGTTATCCAAAAACAATGACTTCATATAATTCACATGTGAATGGATGGAATTAGAAAATATTGTCTTGAGTGAGGTAACCCAGACACAAAAGGACACACATTGTACGTACTAACTGATGGGTGGATATTAGTCCAAAAGCTCATAATACCCATCTTATAATTCTCAAACCATGTGCAGTTTAACAAGAAGGAAGACTAAAGTTGGATACTTCAAATCTAAATAGAACAGGGAACAAAATCATCACAGGAGCTAGAGAGAGGAAGGGACCTGGGAGGGAGAGAGTAGGGGGAAGAAATAAAAGGGAAGAGAGGATCAGGAATTGGAAGGGGCAAGAGAGAAGTACAGACGGTCTGAAAATTGAATAGAAACATGTAGAGTGGGGGATGGGAAACAGGGGTAGCCATTAGAAAGTTCCAGATTCCAGGGAAGTGAGAGGCTCCTAGGAGCCAATGGGGATGACTTTAGATGAAATACCCAAAAAAGGGGAGATAAAACCTGTAGAGATCACCTCCAGTAGATAGACATGGCCCCTAGCTGAAGGATGGGGTCACCCATGTAGATCCCATCTTAATTATGTATGTTAGTGCAAAAGGGCTAAACAGAAGAAAATCTCTACGGGACAATCTTTCTCGCTTTCAGCCTTTTGAATCCACGTAGGAGTATGTCTGTAAAGAATAAGGTTCTTGAAAACAAAATAGTAATATAATGAAATCCTCAAGAGAGTATCACAAAGACATATTCTGATTTAAATTTTGAAATGTTTTCTATTTTCTACAATTAAAAAAAAAGTGTTTGAGACTCTGAACTAGTCATAAATATACCTCCAAGAAAATAAATAAACAAACACAATAAATTTCAAAGATAGGGAACTATAAACTCTACTGTTAGGAGCACTTGCTGATTTGCCAAAGATCCCAAATTCAGTTCCCAGAACCTAAATGGCAGATCATAAGAAGCTGTAATTATAGTTTCACAGGTTCAAAAAACCACTTTTGGAGGCTATGAAGGCTCTGGCACATGCGTACTTGAAGGCAAAAACACTCATTCATATAAAAATAAAGTAAGTACTTAAAACAAAAATACTGAATATGGATTGTGCATTTACCACAGTTTGAGAACAGCAGAAGTCACTGGCACAGTGAATGTGCAGGGAAAACATTTTCAAGGGAGAAAAACCATATTGAGGTGAAAGAGTACAGAAGGTATATTTTATGATGTAGGGTGTCTGAATCTATTTGAAAATACAATAAATATTCAATTTTGAGTGTGTAAATTGAATTAACAATCTCAAGGATTAAACAAAAGATATAGATAGGCTTAACTCATTTTCCTTCTAAGAAAATATTAGTTTGAAAAAGTATCAATAATATATTGGCAATATAAAATGAGGAATTAAGGTTTAATATATAGAGACATCCTTTACAATAGTTAGGAGGTTGGGGGGTGGTGGCGTACAACTTTAATAACCAGCACTGGCAGAGGCAAGGTAGAGGCAGAGGCTGGCCTAGAACTCACAATCCTTCATTTTCAGTTTATTCATTTTATAAAGTGGTCTAGATTTTAATATTTTACAAACATAGTCTTTGTAATCAATGAACTAACATTTAGTGATTTAAGAATCACTAACTCCCTTCTAACAAGATAGGGTTATATTTTTGCTTGACAACAAAAATCTATCATGCTAGAACAAGGTTACTTGAAGGAAAAAATGATCCTTTAACCATAAAGCACATACTTCATGGCTAAGGCATGGTCCAATAGATAATAGGTTTTTTCATCAATAGCTTGTTTGTGTTTGGTCTGGTTATGTTTATTTGCACAAAAGCAGAAATGGGAGGAGCTTGTAGGATTCATCAAAGGAGGGCATCATGGCATTTTGCTGAGTCATATAGTCCAAGAAGATATGGATATTTATATGTTGAATCATATTTATTATTTTCATTCATACTCTTTTGAATGTCACAATTGGAATGAAAGAAGGAAGAAGGAGGGAAGCAAATTTTAGTTTAGCTGAAGCCCGAGTAGGAAAAGAAATCTGCTTAATGGTGAGTTGCTTCTACTAAAACATTTGTATGTAAAAATTTTATAGCCCCAAATTTCTGAATTAAGCATGTTAATTCCCTTAGTGTGTTTCTGCTTTACTAAAAGCATAACTAAATTATTTTAATGAATGTTTGTTTTTCTTTTAATAGTTTTCTTTATGTCTTTTTGTCCTTATTTTGTTTAAACTGAAGCATTATACTTGAGTTACTTTGCATTTTACTTCAATTTTGGAGGAACACAAGCTATTGTGCCAACATACCACACTGAAACATTCAATTTATGCATTCATGTCTCATCCTGAGCTAGGTTGTTTTGTCTCTTTGAAATTTACTTATTTTTTTGGTCTCTGTAATGCTTTCCATATGTTAGGGGAAAATGTTTGGTTGAAGAATAGTGAGAGCTACACATATCTGTGGGAACAGGAAAAACATTTAGGAAACAATTGCAAATTATTTTAGTTTAGAAAAATGGCAATAGTAAGCTTTTTCTGTGGTCTATGAACTCTCTGGCTATAAGAGTTGGCTAAGTTTACAGTAGTAAACAGAAATGTCCTCTATGAGCTGGCCTTAACAGCTGTCCAACAGCTGTTGTTTATCCTCAAAATATATATTGCACCACTTAGGATATCTTCCTAGGCCAGTCATTGTTGTTATTCATAGGCTTTACTGCTGTGTAGGACTGCTGATTGCTCTTCCCCCTTTGAAATTTACATAACACCTTCCAATACTGTGAGAATTCTTTCTCAGAAAGGAATCCAAAGTCTAACAACTATGTCAGTTCCAGCTTGCTTACTCTAAGACCAGTGTCCAAAGTGTATTATGTACTATAGTCACTTTTTCAGAGACAACTAAAGGCAATGCCAAAAGCATACTTGTATGAGAATCACTTGAATCCTCCCAATCAACAACTCCAAGGGAAGTTTCTTATGCCCAGTAATGAAGATTGTGTTAGGTAGTCTATAAATACATTCATATCTCTCCACGTGACACAATTAAATTTAAACTATGTATGTGTATATTATGTACTTATGTATCATCTTTTTGTCTATGTATGTATGTATGTATGCATGTATGTATCTATCCATCTATTATCTATAATCTGCATATATTATATAGGTAATTTAAAGCAAACTTATAAAATACTGTCTTCCATGCCTGTTTCAAACATTTTAGCTATCCTTTGGTAATCCTTCAAAAAATTCGTTTTTAGTTCTGGTAAATTTGATAACCTTCTAAAATAAATGAAATGTTTAAATCTTCTATGCTTTAAATTTTATTGAGCAGGTTCAGGAAGCTTATGCTATTGTCCCAGTTATCGATAACTCATTTTGACACAGTCTAAAATATCTGGGGGGGAGTGCTGCAGTTATTTTATTGGGTTGGTTATGGGTATGACTTTGAGGAAGTATCTTCATTGCTCATTGAGGTAAGACAGCCAAGTCCACTGTGGGAAGCACCATTCTCTGGGAACTTCATGCTGGGCTATATAGGAAAAATAGCTAAATTTCTATGAGTTTATGAGTGAGCCAGCAAATACTGCTCTTTTATGGTTTCTTTGTGTCATTCTTTCTCTGATTTCCCTAAACAATGGACTGTAAGCCATAAGCTAGAGAAATGTCCTTTTTTAAGTTCTTTTGTGTTAGTGTTTCACCACAAGAAAAGAAGTGAAGTTAAAATAACTATCAAATGTACTTTCTTAATGAATTGCAGAACTTCAGAAATGGTCTCAATAGCAACCATGGAAGTCAAAATGTCATAACCCATAGGGAGTTTGTTTTTCTTTTTCCCGCGAAAGTCTGAAGGCAGCACCAGAGATAACAGAATCTCCCGAATGTCTCATAGTATCTGTGGTGTAAGGAAGATTTAGCTTAAAAGAAAAGCATTTGTCTGAAAATGTTTAAGACTTATTTTTTCTCAATTGTGTGTGGGTGGGATGTATAACAAAAGACAGAGACAGACACATAGAGAGAAAAAGTCAGAGAAAGAATCACGCAAAGAGAGAGATAGAGAAAAAGACACAGAGATAGAGACAGGGGAAGAGAAAGAAAGAGAAACAGAGACAGAGATAGAGAGACAGAGACAGACAGGAAGGGGGCAATGCAGATGCCACAAAGGACACAGAGGGTCAACAGATATCTTGCATTGCATCTGTCCTTTGGTTGAGTTGCCCGACTTTGGTATTGGAAACCAAACTGAGGCCTTTGCAATAGCAGTATGTACTCTTAGCTTCTGAGGCATCTCTCTAATCTTTTTGACAGAAAAGATTAAACATCACTAACAACAGTGAATGGTGACAGTACTCAATCCATTTGTGTTAAAACAATAGAGATAAGAAGAAATGCAAAATTTCCATTTTCCTGAATTTTCTAAGTTCACAATGGGATGTGGAGTTCCACTAGGAATGAGAAATGAATTGAAGCTGGCAGAAATGCCTCCCATGTATGATTTGACCATTAAAGGAAGGTGCAAGCTGTGGGTTTTATGATAGGGATGGATTGGAGATGGACAACCACCTCACAGACTGAGAGGCAAGTGTGGAGGGTACAGGTTTGTGGAATATTTATTTCCAGTGGTGTGTGCCTTTGAACATAAAACCAATTTTTGACTCAGTTTCCTTATAGACAAGATGAAGTATGGGTGCAATGTTTTTTGCTTCTGCTTTCTAATAAGTGAAAAACTTGTACTTGGATATGAATCTGAGTAGATATCAGGCACTTATTTGTATTTGTAAATGTTAGAGTTCTAATGAGCAAAATGGGGAAATCAAGAATGCCTTTAGCAGTTGGGGCATTGCCATACTTACAAAACTAGGTGGAAATACAACTCCATTATTAAAAGTTTAGTTATTAGATATCAGTCTATTGAGCATCTTCAAAAATAATGCTTTTTCAAATAGTTTACTTTTGAAAACAATATGATTTCTAGGAGAGTTAAAAGAGATAATACCTATAAAGCGATTTTGTAACATAGAAAGCATATACTTGTGGTGAGCTAGAAACTATTGAGTCCACCAATCAACAGGTTTTATGTAATGGATAAGTTCTGTCATGCCACTTCATGGTTACCCTGAACTCACATTATATCTCACAAGAAAGATTTTGTGATAACCCAGTGTAGCAATTTGACTCAAAACAAATATTCTCATTTTTAGCTCAGTGACATTGATTGATTTGATAACTCTACATGAATTATAATCATTTATGTATAAAGATGAATATTAATATAACATACTGTCTCATAATCAAGAGCTATAGCAAAGAGATGGAGGGTCAAAAAGACCTCACAATAAAAATAACAATTCTATGGTTATTAATTTAAAAGCTACCACACTAGACTTGGATGAGGAATAAGAGTAGAACTAGGTGAGAATGCTAGACCACAGGAAGAAAGATAATTAAAAGAGGAAAGACACATCCATGAACAGCTATGGGAGTAATTTTTCAGCCCTGAGTCCTGTATGAAACTAATGGGAAAATGTGAAATAAAACCAATGTTAAACAAAACCAAACTTCGAAATACATGATCTTAAAATGAATGTAGTAGAGAAAACTGAAAAAAGTAGAAATGAGTTATATATAAATAAAGCTGCAGAAATTATAAGCTAAGTCAAGTTGTGTTTTCTCTGAAATTAAATATATCCTCAATCACAACTTCCTATCGAAGATATTCTGCTTTCAGTCTGTAGTTTTTGTATAATTTTATCACAATTTTCAATAAACAGCAAATTAAAAGCAAACAACTCTATTTGGGTAGAACTGTACTTTCAAATCTCTATTTTGTTGAAGGTACGAGGGACTCTGAAGTTAGAGTTCACAGCAAGTTGATTTTCTTCATTCTTTCTTGAACTCAGGAAAACTCTTCAGCAGTGAAAATCTCTTTGAAGTTGGGTTGATATGCCAATGTCGAATCAAATTTAGTGAACTTCAAAGCCTGCTCTGTTGTGCAGGATATCCTGGTGAGGCTAGAGAAATGAGAATAGTACCTGACCATTTTCACTAACTTGGTCCTAAAACACTATGTTAAGTTTCCTCCTTCTTGAATAATCACAAGTATTTTCTTATGCTTTCAATGTTTTGTGTTTTGTTATCATTCTCATATTGCAAATTTTTAATATAAGTACATTTTATGCTATAGAGTGTGGTAACTTTACCTGGGATTGTACTTGTTTGTTTCTTAAGAACAATAGATTCTCATAAATGTTTCACCTATGTGGCCTTGGATAAATTACATTTAAAATGGGAATCACAGAAAAATTCTTCATTACAAATTTTTTAAGGATGTCATTAACATTCATTTGAAATTAATTTAGAACATTTGATTAAGATTAGTGTCTTTCTTGCTTCTTTACAAAATGCTGGAAACTATGAAGACAATGAACACTCAGATTAAGCTATGTTGATTGATTACCTCTAGTGATAATGATAAAAACAATTGTGTTTAGAATGAGGTGATGTCCTATTAAAGTACTAGTTTATAATCCCCTTCAAATAAATCAAAAGCTTTATGAAAATGTGGTAATCCTTGTAATATTTTTACATTTAAATGGTTGTAAACAGATTTCATTAAATTGTTCAAATTATTTCAAATTAGTATTGCAAATAAACTATGTTATAGGCATGCATTAGGCAAAATAAATGAAACAAATAAGCCTGTCCTTATAAAACTTTCTTTTTTGTATGGATGAATCTTTAAAGGGATAACAGACATGTAAAATTAAATAATAACAGAAAGTGAATAGAAGTTATATAAAAGTACTGCAAAAAGACCAAGTCTGCAGCAAGATTAGCAGGGTTTACAATGAAGAATTCCTCTTGGTAAATTGTGAGTACATTTCTTTAATAATCAGAGGATTTAAAATTTGATGATATAACTCTTGAATGAAGACTGGAAGGCAAGAGATTGGGTGAGTGCTGTGAGAACCCAGAATGGTAGGCAGAGAAGGGTCTTATGATGTGAAATATGAGGTACCCAGCTTCTGGGATAGCAGTAGGGGTTAGTAGAGAGTTAAGCAATCATATATGGAGGTCACTACTACTACTTTAAAGACCAAGTAATACCCAGTTGATTCTGTAGGAGTAAACTAACTGATTAATCTACGTATTTTAGAACAATGGTGTTAAAGTGGATACGTTGAGTGATAGTTGCTGTACATAGGGAAAGTGATAGCAGGCTAGCTGCAGAATACTCTTCCCATAGTGGCAGGAAAACTATCACTCAAATTTCCATCTCAGAGTTGAGCCAACAAGATTTCCCCCTTTAGGATTTGAAGAGAAAGTGATGAATGAAAGGAT
Source organism: Rhynchomys soricoides (assembly GCA_019843965.1). Lineage (NCBI taxonomy): Eukaryota > Metazoa > Chordata > Mammalia > Rodentia > Muridae > Rhynchomys > Rhynchomys soricoides. The sequence continues at coordinate 7,289,225 of JADRCH010000243.1, forward strand.
TACAGATGACAATGAGGTTTTTTTTTACTACTTAAATGACCAAAACAGTGGAACTGTTTTTAAGATCAAAGGGAAGAAATACAAGCAGATCAGGTTGTTTGCTGCTGATGTTTTGTGAGTGGGGTAAACAGAAGTTCAGTTTTGATGAAATAGCCTTATCAATGTGTAAAAACCACATCCTTCTTTCTTTTCTCCCCCAATGTATTTCAATAAAGGCATTAAGTATTTGCAAAATACTCAAGAAAGAAAGATTTTACAATCTATTTTATATCTGTACATTTTTCCACTTTATAGTTTTAGCAAAACTGAAATAAACATTTGGAATCTGATTACTATTGCTACAATAAAGTACAGTTGTAGTATCTCATCACATATTTAAAAGAAGCCTGGTTCACAGGTAAAATGGAGATGGTTTCCTCTTCTTTATTAATACTGACAAGTGGCTTAAAAAAAAATAAAAAAATGACATCCGTAGTTATCAGGGAAATGCAAATGAAAATGACCTGAGATTCTACCTTACACCAATCAGAATGGCTAAGATAAGAAACTCAAGTGAGAGCTCATGCTGGTGAGGCTGTGGAGAAAGAGGAACAATCTTCCATTGTTAGTGAGATTGCAAGATGGTACAACCACTCTGGAAATCAATCTGGAAATTCCTCAGAAAATTGAACACAATACTATCTGAGGACCCAGCTATATGCTCTTGAGTATATACCCAAAAGATGCTCCACCATACAAGGACACATGATCTACTATGTTCATAGCAGCCTTATTTCCTTTTCTTTTTCTTTTTTAATAATAAAATTTAACTGTTAGAGAATTTTAGTGAAATGTTCCATATAACAGTACAAATCAATACAGTACTTCTAATGAACAGTTTACCAACAAGTACCAAAGTATAAATTGTGCATAACATTTTATCTACTAAATGAATTTCTTTGAATTTGTGTTGACAAAAATATGTATGTACTGTGGGATATCTATCACAGTATTATATACAATGGTGAAATATGAGAAACGTCAAAATTAAATACAGAATTAATAAATTATGAAATTACTTGTAGACATTTCTATAATAATTAAAACACTATTTTTATGGCTAAAACTTTAGAAGCCAATATTATTATTATCTTATACTTTCACATTATAAATATGATTAAAATAAATTAAATCACTTTGTAAAAACATTATGCAATTGGAAATTATCTCCGACAAGTCAACTCTTACAGTTTTATAGGCCATTAATTTTTTCTCCTTTGAAATGACAAAGGAAAGTTGACCAGTCAAAATAGCACACAGAACCTGATCTCATAAATCACATATTTAATGTTACTTGTTTTCAGTAGGCTTTGAAAACCTTACTACTGTCACACTCAACTAGAAATAAGTTGACAACTCCGGACTAAATTCAGAGAAAATAAATACTCGTCTTCTAAAATATACAGGGCTCACCTCCCTAATGTGAACATAAAATAAAAATACCTCCAATTTTCTCCCTTGAAGATATGTAAGCTTCAGTCTAAGCAAAGAACAACATTTCTTTGCATTTCCCAAGGCCATTACACTTAAACTCATCAGATACCTACAACACTTGCTAAAGTTACTCCTTAAATATTTCTATTTGACCAGTATGAAGTGTCCTTCCTTATCTTTTTTGATAACTTTTGATTGAAAGTTGATTTTATTTGATATTAGAATGGCAACTCCAGCTTGTTTCTTGGGACCATTTGCATGGAAAATTGTTTTTCGACCTTTTACTCTGAGGTAGTGTCTGTCTTTGTCACTGAGGTGCATTTCCTGTATGTAGTAAAAAGCTGAGTCTTGTTTATATATTCTGTCTGTTAGTCTATGGCTTTTTAATTGGGGAATTGAGTCCATTGATGTTAAAAGACATTAGGAAAAAGTGATTGTTTCTTCCTGTTATTTTTGTTGTTAGAGGTGGTGTTATGTTCGTGTGGCTATCTTCTTCTGTGATTTTTGAAAGATTACTTTCTTGCTTTTTTAGGTGTAATTTCTCTCTTTGGGTTGGTGTTTTCCATCTAATATCCATTGGAGGGCTGGGTTTGTGGAAAGATATTATGATATTTGGTTTTGTCATGGAATATCTTGTTTTCTCCTTCTATGGTAATTGAGAGTTTTACTGGATATAGTAGCTTGGGCTGGCATTTGTGTTCTTTTAGGGTCTGTATGACATCTGCCCAGGATCTTGTAGCTTTCATAGTCTCTGGTGAGAAGTCTTGTGTAATTCTGATAGGTCTGCCTTTAGATGTTACTTGACATTTTCCCCTTACTGCTTTTAATATTTTTTCTTTGTTTAGTGCATTTGGTGTTTTGATTATCACCAGAGGAATTTCTTTTCTGGTCCAGTCTATTTGGAATTCTGTAGGCTTTTTGTATGTTTATAGGCATCTCTTTTCTTAGGTTAGGAAAGTTTTATTCTATAATTTTGTTGAAGATATTTACTGGTCCTTTAAGTTGGAAATCTTTACTCTCTTCTATATCTATTATCCTTAGGTTTTTTCTTCTCATTGTGTCCTGGATTTCCTGGATGTTTTGTGTTAGAAGCTTTTTGCTAATGTTTTGTCTATGTTTTCCATGGTATCTTTTGCACCTGAGAGTCTCTCTTCTATCTCTTGTATTCTGTTGGTAATGCTTGCATCCCTGACTCCTGATCTCTTTCCTAGGTTTTCTAACTCCTGGTTGTCCCCCCTTGTGATTTTTTTTTTTTATTGTTTCTATTTCCATTTTTAGATCCTGGATGGTTTTGTTCAATTGTTTCACCTGTTTGCTTGTGTTTTCCTGTAATTATTTAAGGGATTTTTGTGTTTCCTCTTTTAGGGCTTCTAGCTGTTTATCTGTGTTCTCCTGTATTTCTTTGAGGGAGTTATTTATGTCTTTCTTAAAGTCCTCTATCTTCATCATGAGAAGTGATTTTAGATCTGAATCTTGCTTTTCTGGTGTGATGGTGTATCCAGGACTTGCTATGGTGGGAGAATTGGGTTCTGATGATGCCAGGTAACTTTCATTTCTGTTGCTTATGTTCTTGTGCTTGTCTCCTGCCATCTGGTTATCTCTAGTGACTGAAGCTTGTCCTTCCTGTGATCCTGACCAACTATCTCTGGGGTCCTGCAATTTTCTGATCCTGCGATCCTGAGATCCTGGGTGTGACAGAGCTCCTTGGAGTCAAGCTGCTTCTGGGATCCTGAGATCCTGGTGTGACCAAGCTCCTGGGATCCTGGGATCCTGGGCATTTTAGAGAACCTGATAGTGGAGTTTCCTCTGGGTGTTCTGGGACTGGTTGAGGATCTGCACAGACACAAGACCAGACTGGTAGGAACTTGTACCCCTGTTTTCCTGGGTCCTGGGATAGATGTTGAGTCCTCCTCACTTCTGATCCTATGATCCTGGGCATGTTAGAGCACCTTGGAGTGGAGATTCCTCTGGGTGTTGTGGGACTGGCTGAGGAGTTCATTCCCAGGGTCTGCTAAGAGCACCAGCCCAGCCTTGTATTTAATAGCCATTGGCTTGAAACAACCCAAATGTCTTTCATTGGAATTGGCTCCTTGGTGGTCTTTTAGGGCTTGATATCTTGAAAGAGCACAATGGCTTCTCTTGATTTCTCAGTCAGTTGCTTTGCTTAACCTCAAACTAATTCTGTTCATCTGTTCTAATATAATGGCTCCTTCTCATTATCTGGCTTTTTATGTCTTCACTTGCAACCTGTCTCTGTAAAACTCCCTCAAATACTGTCTCCTGTCTCTCATGCTTTCTGTGTCTCTCTCTGTGTGTCTCTATCTGCCTCTGTCTCTCTGTCTCTCTCTTTCTCTCTCTCTGTCTTTCTCTCCCTCCTGCTTTTTGTTCTTTTCTCTCTCTCTTATTTCAGCTCTCTTTTCTGTGCTGTTCTCTGAAGTAGCCTGTTTCTCCTGTGCTGTTCTCCTGTGAGTTGGGCATATCCTATCTCTGATTCTGCCAAATCTTTCTGATTCCACATTTTGTCTGCCTCTCAATTAGATGTCACTTTCAAACTTGGCTGCTTCATTCTCCAAATCAAAGTAGCCCTTCTTGTTTTGGGATGAAAGGTGTGTACTTTCAGCTTCTTCATTTCAGAAATGAAGCAGGCAGGTTTGAAAGTGACATCTAATTGAGGGACAGTCAAAATGTGGAATCAGAAAGATTTGGCAGAATGAATCAGAGATAGTTGATAGGGAGAGTGACCCCACAGGAAGACCAACAATCTTAACTAACCCAGACCCCAGGGAGCTCCCAGAGACTGAGTCACCAACCAGGAACATACACTGGTCTATTTGAGGCCCTGGCACATATGTAACAAAGGTCTGCCTGGTTTGGCTTCAGTGCCAGAAGATGCACTTATTCCTACATACTTGAGGTTCCAGAGAAGGGGGAAGTCTTGTGGAGGGGGTAGCACCCACTTAGAGGCAATGGGAAGGAGGAATGGGATGAATAACTGTGGGATAGGGATTAAAGGTATGCCATTTCATCCAGATCACACAGACCTAGAAGCTCTTTGGATGTGATCCCTTGCCAAAACAGCCATATTGCTGGATTTAAATTTCTCTACACTTAGCAGTAGCCTGTGGCAATATCGGAGAGAGTAGAAGTTTTAAGGGGTGGGGCTTTTGAAGAGGAAGTTAAGTCATTGGAGATAAATTCTGGGGGGAGGGAGCGGGGGGGTTCCAAAGAGGAGATCTGGGAAGGGGAAAATATTTGAAATGTAAGTAAAGTATCAAAAAATTAAAAAAATAAAATAAAATAAAATAGGAAAAAAAATTCTGGGAGTGTGCCTCAGGTGCTGATAGTATACCTGAGCTCCAGAAAGGATGCTCTACAGAGCCCTCTCCTAACAGTTGTTTTGCTTTCCAAGCATGATGAGGGGAACAGCTGTGCACTAACATGTATCTTTTACCAGAAAGTTTTCTTCTGTCACTGGTCCCAATGTATTAGAACCAAATCACCATTAAATCAAGCCTTCTAAACTGTAAGCCCTACATAAGCCTCATCCCTTTTAATTTCTGTTGCCTTGGGAATTTTTCACAGCAGTAGAGAGTTGAATTACATTATTTGATGGGATATTTAAATAACATTAATAAAATTGTACATGATTATGCGTAAGACATACACATACATGTGCATGTGCGTGTGCGTGTGTGTGTGTGTGTGTGTGTATGTCAGAACATGACAGCACAATTTTCAATTTCCTTTTGCCATCTGTGACCATAACCACCCCTGGGCTTACAAGAAATCTATAACTCAATTTATTGTGGAATAAATATGACTTTAAGCATTGTAGCTAATCTATAGTCTGGAAGAAGAATGCAAGTAGAGAATTTTGTTACTCAAAGGTATCACTGGGTCACCAATAAACCTGAAGAACAAACAAGGTTTTGCTGAATTCCTTTATATTACTATTTTATTTTATTTCCTTATGGTAATTGTTAAACAATTTACTAATACAAGACTAAAATGATTTCAGAAAGAATCTAGACTTTTCTGCTAGAATTTTGTTCTAAACTAACATTTAAGATATAGGGAAATAATATAATTATAAGAAAAATTAAGAAAACTCACACATAATATTGACAGTTCTCAAATGTGAACTATAATTGTTATTTTAATTATATTTAAAATATCGTTTTCATCATAGAATGATCAATAGGCTGCAGACACACTGAGAAGTATATGACCACATGAAGATGAGATAAATCAGAAAATGAGTAACACAAAAATTGTCATTTTATTCAAATACTACGAATGCTAATACATTAAAGAACACATACTATATGAGTAAATTAACTTAATGCTCCCATGTCTATAATAAAATTTATTATGTTCCTTGTGGGTGGCCACATTAATTACATAGAATGAATATTTTGCATTTGCCTTAGAATATTAATCATCCACATCAATGTACAAGTACTGGCAGCCAACCTTCAAGGATGTGGTGGTGTATTAATTCACACACTGATAACAACTGTCATTATTCAATATTACAAAACATGTATTGTTGTTTGTGTGACTTGGAAAATTCACAAAGGCAATGTTGGCTCTTAAAACAGCCCATGCTGAGTAAACTAATTGGAGGATGATTCATGCAGTTGCTCCAGTGACATATACATAACTCTCTGTCTAAACATTGCAGAAAAGAACATAGATTCTTTTCTATGTTCAAAGACATAGATTGTCTTTGAGCTGTCTTAGGCAGCCATTGACATTGCTATTTTGCCTAAAGAAATTACTACCAGGGACAACAGAGAAACACAGTCTATCTACTCCCACCACGCACACACCAAAAGCCTTCTTGGCAGTAGTTTCAGTTCTGCACATTCATTACCTTTTAATTGCTTGTAAATTGCATTGTGACCTCTCATATGAGAATCTAAATCTGTCTGACAGAAACTAGCACAGGTCTGGCATGAGTACTGTGTAATACCTTTTGTCAGTGAGTGCATGTGTGTATGTGTGTGTGTGCGTGTGTGCGTGTGCGTGTGTGCGTGCGTGTGTGTGTGTGTGTGTGTGTGTATGTGTGCATGTGTGTATTTGGTCATTCACATGCAGCTGTAAAATAAAATTAAAAGGCAAAGGTATTACTGTTAAAAACTTCAATATTACAAATAAATATATTTCACCCATATATTTATCATGATACAGTTCATATTTCAAATTTTAATACAAACCACTTAGTAAAATAATTATAGGGTCAAATGTTGTATATATCTGAAAGAAAATACAGAAATGATTTTAAAATTAAGCATTGTATTTAAGTATCTTTGATGTACAGAATAATTCTAGAATGAAAAAGATAAGTGTGGGTATTTTAGGCTGGTGCACAGTAAGCACACTGCCATAAAAAATAAACTACCAGGCTAAGCACTGTGAGAACTGAGGTATAAAACTGGAGCTTCTTTGGAAGATTTACTCGAAGCTATTTCTCCATCCTTCATAGATGGCACACACATCATCCAACTTTCAAAAAACTGCAATTGGAAAGCTCATGTTTCTGGGTCTCTAAAGAAAAATGCCATAACTCAGAAGCCTAAGTAGAATTTTCAATTTGCCCTGCCTGTCTACATTTTCTCCTATTCTTATTTTCATAGTTCAGTAAAACAAAATAAAAATGTCACAGAGGAGAAAATTAAATGATTTTTTTTCTTTCAGTTCTTAAGTCAGACTTTTTTTTTTATTACCAATTAAAGTTGGTTTTAGAAGAAGAATTAGGAACTGTGAGAAATGTAGTTCCTTAGCAAGCCAAAAGGGCAAGAGGTGACCACCAGTCATGTCTCAGCAGAAATGGCAGCAGGCAGTCAATGGTACTGAGCTGGGCCAGAGAGAATATCATCAGTATCAAGGTAACTATTACTTTTGATGTCATAGGCAGAGTATAACTGTAATGTCTATGTTCCTTCAGCACTGATGGATGTAGTCTTTTACAATTATAGGAGACCAATATGAGCAGGAAGCCAGTACACTTGGATAGAAATGGAAAACCAGCAAATGGATTATAACTCATCCATCAGTTGCTGATGATGTGATTCATGCAACACCTTTTAAGTTGATGAATATGCTATTAGAATGCTGATGAGAATAAGCAAGAAGTTGGGGAAAGAAATCCAAATGCTGCAGACATACTGTGGTGACAGAATTCTACTATTATATTCATAAATAGAGATGGAATTCAATACACATGCAAAAATATGATTGTTGATACTTTATAACATGGGCAATTCATCAGGTGGAAAGTGAAAAAAGGTAACAGGATAAAACATGTGGAAACCAAGTGAGGGAGTCACCTTATTCTAAAAGTGGAGAGAAAAGCAGGGAGAATCCAGAAAGGAACGTACAGAGATTAGAAGACTAGCAGTAATTTATGGCAAATTTCTTTATTGACAATAGATCATGGAAATTGAGATTACAAGAGTATGAGAGAGAAGATTATAGGCAGTTGGCAGAGGCTGGAAAGTATGAAAATAAGAGAAGTCTCTCAAGAAAAAGTGGAAGACGATCTCAGAAAATGGAGAGATCTCCCATGCTCATGGATTGGCAGAATTAATATAGTTAAAATGACCAATCTACAGATTCAAAGCAATCCCCATCAAAATTCCAACACAACTCTTCAAAGACATGGAAAGAGCAATTCTCAAATTCATCTAGAAAGGCAAATAATAAAAAAAACCCCTCAGAATAGTGACAATGATTCTTAACAATAAAAGAGCAGCTGGGAAAATCACCATCCGTGACACTGAGCTTTACTGTAGAGCAACAGTGATAAAAGCTGCTTGGTATTGGTACAGAGAAAGATATGTTGATCAATGGAATAGAACTGAAGACCCAGAAATAAAGCCACACACTTTCAGACAGTTGGTCTTTGACAAAGACACCAAAAATATACAATGGAAAAAGAAAGTATCTTCAATAAATGGTGCTGGTCTAACTGGCTGTCTGCAGAAAAATGAAAATAGACCCATATTTGTCACCTTGCAAAAGGTCAAGTCCAAAGGACTTCAACATAAAACCAGATACACTGAATCTAATAGAAGAGAAAGTGGGAAGGAGACTTGAACTTACTGACATAGGGGGAAATTTCCTAAACAGAACTCCAGTGGCTCACACTTTAAGATCAAGAATTGATAAATGGTACCTCATAAAACTGGAAAGCTTCTGTAAGGTAAAGGATATAGTCAATAAAATGTATCGACAACCTACAGATTGGGGAAAAATATCTTCACTAACCCCACATCCAATAGAGGGCTTATATCCAAAACATATAAAGAACTCAAGAAGCTAACTACCAAGGAAATAAAAAACAAAACAAACAAACAAAAAAAAAAAACCAAACAACCCAATCAAAAATTAAGGTGTAGAAGTAAACCAAGAATTCACAATAGAGGAATCTTGAATGGTTGAGAAGCACCTAAAGAACCGTTCAAAGTCCTTAGTGATAAGAGAAATGCAATTCAAAATGATCCTGAGATTCCATCTTACACCAGTCAGAATGGCTGAGATCAAAACCTCAGCTGGACACAACGCAGATATCTCAAGAAAGAATAATGGATGCAGAAAATGTGGTTCCTTTACACAATGGAATACTACTCAGCTATTAAGAACAAGGACATCCTGAGATTTGCAGGCAAATGGATAGAACTAGAGACTATCATCCTGATTAAGGTAACTCAGAACCAAAGGAACATGCATGGTATGCACTCACTGATAAGTGGGTATTAGCTAAAAAAAAAAAAAAAAAAAAAGGTCAACAAGCTGAAAGGCCCAAGTAAGCACACCTCAGTCCCACTTGTGAGGGAGAAGAAAGCAATTACAAGTGGGGAGGGAGGCAGGGACCTGGGAAGGAATGTGGACAGGGGTTTGTGTCGGGGAGAGGGAAACCTGAAAAAGACTGAATCCCTGAAGGCCAGTCAAAAGGATGGAAACAGGCAACCTTGGGAGGTCAGAGGTTGGGGGGACCATCCAGAATGCACCAGAGACCTGGGAGGTGAGAGACTCTCAGGACTCAAAGGGGGGGACCTTACATGAAATGCCCTATAGTAGGGAGAGGGAACTTGTAGAGCCCACTTCCAGCAGAAATACGGGGCATCAAATGAGGGAGGGAGTTATCATCCTAGAGTCAAAACAGACCCATAATTGTTCCTGTCTGAAAGAACTGCAAAGATGGAAATGGAGAGGAGACTGAGGAAAAGAAGTTCCAGCAACAGGCCCAAAGTGTGATCCAACTCAAGGAGAAGTCCGAAGACTTGACAATACTAGCTAAGTTTGTCTCGCGTTTTCCTTCACATGGCGGTTTGTCTGGGTTCCAGAGAGAAAGGTACAGCGGCAAAGTGTCGGTTTACCTGATGTACACCACAGAGGCCATAGGGGTATTGAAGCTTGGGGCTGGCATGGTAGCCACCTGCCAGTGGGAACCTGTCAAGCTGGGTGGAAAGATCATGGAGCTCTGAGCTCCACAAGATGAAAGCAGGTCAGCCATTGCCAGCCAGTGAATAGCTGGCCAGTCCAGTGGGGATGAAAGAACCAGAGCATACGTAGAGAGGGAACATGCTGTGAAATATTCCTTCTTTTTAAATACTTTCCGCAACTGTGCATGCCTTTAATTCCATCACATGGGAGGCAGAGGCAGGCAGTTCTCTGAATTCAAAGCCAACATGGCCTACAGAGTAAGTTCTAGTACATCCAGGGCAAAACAGAGAAATCCTGTCTTTAACACTTCTCCCCACCTCCAAAATCAAAGTCTAAAATTATTTTATATGACTAATTATAACCAAATTATTTTTATCATGCTTTGGTAGTTTTAAATGGTTTTTTTTTTTTGCCTTCATATTGCCTCATGGTTGTTACTCTAGAACATCTTTACTAGTCCTCTTTCATAATCTGTTTGCCTTTCCTGTAAAATTAAGTGCAGTTATTTCTATTGTCTCTTTTATTTCTGTGTTTTCTTTCTGTAAAATCCAAATTTAAGAAAAAATAAACTCACTTGTAAATATAGATGCTTTTGCAATCTGTATCTTAAAACTAAACGAACAGATTACAGATACCCAACAAGGATATAGTTGTATGTTAGATGTTACACGTAAAATTTAATTCTTGTATGGTATGATGCAATAGGAGTGCTAAGATTGATCTGAAGAAAAAAATAAATAGCTAGAAAGTACTTTTACATTTATTTTAAGTCTTTTAAATGGAAGAGGGACACTGGAAGAGAGGTCAAAGAAGTGGTGGAGTAAATGCTGGACAATGTATTGGCAATATTTTCACATTAATTTTGGTTGGATACACCCATAAAAGTTCCCTTTTTTATTATGTTTAACAACTCAGATTATACTTTACTTCTAATATTTAGAATAATGTAAATAGTATAGATCACATAAAATTCTGTATTTAAATATGCAGTGGGTCTAGTGGCACAGGTCTATAAGGGCAGAACTTAGAGGAAGAGAGAAAGGGAATATCATATGTGCACATCAAGAGAGCAGAATCAAATTCAAGGTCAGTCTAAGCTACATAGTAAATACTTGTCTCAAAATAATTATAAGTTTAAATAAATAAATATAAACTTTTAAATTCTAGAAGCAATCCAATTTTAAAATTAGTGTTTACAATTTATTTTCCCTTTTATTGAAGATTATTTTCTCATATAATAAATTCTGACACTTATACTTTCAATTATAAGAAGCCTTCAAAGATTGGTGATATGGTCCAAGAGTTAAAATACTTTCCACAAAGCCATGTGTAAACACATGTGCACAAAATTTAGGCAAATAAATAATACACACATACATACATACATACATACATACATAAATGTAATTTTAAAAAAGAAAATTTCAAAATTGATATTAAATAGTGCTTCAGAAAAGAACTGTACAATGATAAAGAAAATGTACTTGAATAAACATATTTTCTAGGTGTAATTTTTGGTAGACTTTTCAGCATATCTCCCTGTTAAAATTTTCCAGTATTACCAAAAGTGATGTTTTAAACCTCTAACCCAGCACTCAGTCAGAGTCAGATGGATCTCTGTGAGTTTGAGTACAGTCTATTCTACATATATACCTAGCTTGGTCTGAGTAAACTATACTATACACACATTTGTTCAATTTATTAATTTACTATTTGTATTCATGTACATATGTATTTGTGATTTTTCTATATGTGTGTTTGCATATACGGGAGCTTGGGAGGTGCTATATACACATGTGTATGGAGGCCAGGGTCTGACATCAGGTATATTCATTGAATGCTATTTACTTTATAAATTAAGACAGATCCTGAGTTTAATCCCCAGAGTTTACCAAATGAGCTGTTCTAGCTAACAAGCTTGCTCTTGGGAGCAGTACTCCTCATGTCCTTCTGGGATTATAAACAAGCGGTCATGTCTGTTCAGCATTTATGCAGATGCTGTGGAACCAAACTGTGGTTTTTATATTCTTATGAGAAGTGTTTCATACACTAAGCCAACTCACCACCCACTAAAGCAGCATTTATTTTTCTAGATTTTACTTGATCACAGCATTTTTACTCTTCATTTACCATCACTGAAAGTATTATTCAATATTATTCATTGTAGGAAACTCCCAGAAAGTTTATCAGAACTGCTGCAAATCTGCATCAAAGAATGGCATCTGCAATGGGAAAGGTGGTTCTCAGTGAAAAGTGACTATTAGCCCTAAAGTACAAAATGCCAATGATATACCCAACAGAATCAAGTTAAGCAGGAGCAAGGCCCAAGTGAGGATGCTTGAATCACACTTAGAGGGGTTAACAAAATAGTCATAGGAGGAAGATGGAGGGTGGGACCTGGGTGAACCTCTCTGGGTGGGAGGAGAATAGGATTTCAGATTTAGATATGGAAAGACACAGGTGAGAGGCTCAGAGAACCAGGTGGATGAATGCAAATCTGTAGATGACAGGGTTGGGGGGATCTCTAGATAGTCCCTGAGACTACTTAGAGGGGAGTCTTCCAAGAATTAATGAGGGTGACCTTAACCTAGAAGCCTAACCGTGGTGACATGGTCTTGAAGATGTCACCTCCTGCAGCCAGTTCAGATCCCCAGTAGAAGAATAAAGTAACCAGCCCACCAACAAAACTTTCAACCCAAAATCTGTCCTGTTTCAGAGAAATTTTGAATGTAGCTACAGTAATATTTCAGAGTATTTCTATTTGTCTTTGTCCTGAAGGCTATGTCTAAATTCTATGTGACTTTGTGTTTTGAATATTTTAGATATTTACATAATAACATGTAGTGTTCCATGCTTTCCTAATGCATGTGATTTACAACACATTTGTGTTAGATGGCTGGATCAGATATTTGAAAACTCTCTTTTGTCTGCTACCCAAAAATTATAATGTTTGATAATTAGAGATAAAAGGATAAAAGGTATAGACAAAATAAAGCAAAAGAAGTTAGTTTATTTTTTTAAAAAAAACTTCTTAATACTATTTACGTAATAGTATAAAAGAGAAAATTCAGTCTGATTTTTAAATAATTTTGAAGGATGAAACTATACTCCCTAAAGATTTTACAATATAAAAATATATAAGTTCAGTGTTAATATCAAGCTCCTGATCTTATTTAATTAAATATGCTTGTTACTCTTATTATAAAATTTAGAATTTAATACATTCAGAGAGTTTCTTCAAATTTCCTCCTTGGCAAACCCTACAAGTTCATCAAAATATTTTTTTTTCTTGAATAGTTCTATAATTTGTTTTCCTCTAGATGCATGGGGAAGGACTCAGAGGTGATTAATGCTGGCATTAATATACATTAGTCACTGGACTGGACAATTTCCAACTGGGCAGTGCCACATTTCCAATGGCTTCCCAATTAATGAGTGTCTAATTGACTCATCTGCAAATCTTGCAAAGCAATATTTTTACTACGTAAATTGAACCTGCCACTGCAAAAACTCTGCAGAGCTGAGGGCATAATTAACTATTCTCAGAATACTTGATCTCAGAAGCCCTGGGGATAATCAATGCTAGTTTCATTTGGAAATGGTTTTGTTGCTATAATCATGACACAGTGCTTGTGAATTACTGATGTTTTGATGACTGTTGCTTATTTGGGCCAGAACAGAAAAGCTGTACCTAACTCAAACTTTATAGCACAATAAATTTTACAAAGTATCTTGAGTTTAAAATTAGTCAAATGAAATGGAGCTTTAAGTACTATTTGTCTTTCAAAATATTAGTGCTTACCAAAACAAAAATGGGCCATCTAACATTCCCTCTGCAGCCCTCACATGGGAAGTTACATAGTAGCCCAACTTTCTTTTAAAGATTAGAAGTATGGGGTCTGATTACTTAATGATCATTTTAAACAATGGCTTTTTAGACAATTCATGCCTGAAAATTTATGAGCCTCACCGTTTAATTAAGAATGAGAATTATGAGCACAGAGACCATAATCACTATAATTCACATAGTTCAATAATTATAGGATCCATAAGTTAGCAAAGTGAGCACGCAGACTTGAGCATCTTCATGATCTAAGAAAAAAGGAAGCACCAGAAATTATAAATGGAGAAAATTCATAGAATATCAAATGAATTCCAGAGCATATGCTGCGGCATAAATATATTTTAATATCACAGAAGCAGCAGCAGTAGTAGTATATTTTGTTTGTAGATTCATGAGTATAATATCTTATGTGTAGAGTTCAATATACAAGGCTAAAATCATTTCTCTTTTTCTACCTTTACATGGGTTCTAGGGATCAAACTCACTTCATTACGATTTGCAGCAAATATATTTATGTGATCAATCATCAACTTGACCTGGCCTTAAATATTTAAATCAAGAGGTTGGGCATCCTAATTCTGTGTGTGTGTGTATATCTATCTATCTATATATCTATAACTATATCTATATCTATATCTATATCTATATCTATATCTATATCTATATCTATATCTATGTGTGTATGTATGTATATATATGCATACATATACACATATATATGTGTATTTATATGTATCATAAATAGTGAGGGTCTTAGATGTATATGTCTACATAGATACATATATGAATATGTATATATATTCACATTCCTGCTCTCATGCTCACAGACAACAAAATGTTAAAAAGTAAAAGCAGATTTAAGCATGATCAACAATTTAGTCTTAGGAGCCATCTGCCTGGGCCACCAGGGTTCCATAGCCCAATAGCGCCAGAAGAAAGCTAGCCATCCAGGAGTGTGGAAAAAATAGTGAGAGGGGGTAAGAGGACTAAATCTACTAAGAATGACTCGCCCAGAATCCTTGGTACACAACAGGGACTGAGGAACAGCCTGAAGGAAGGAACCTTGCAGTTTCCATCTGTGGCAGGAGACTTCTGCCTGAGCAACCAGGGCTCATAGACAAATAGCAAAGGAAGAAAGATAGCATCCCAGGAGTGTGGAAAAGCCTGTGAGAGGAGGAAAGAGGACTAACACTGCTCAGTGGGACTCACCCAGAATCTTTAGGACACGGGAACTGAGAAACAGTCTGGAGGAAGGAACCTTACCGGTTTCCATCTGTGGTGGGAGACCGCTGCTTGGGCCACCAGGGCTCCATAGCCAAATAGCACTGGGAGAAAGATAGCTTCCAAGGAGTGTGAGCAAGCTTATATGCTCAGAGGGACCCACCTGGAATACCCAGGACACAGAGACTGAGGAGAGGGCTTCTGGTTTCTTCGGGTGCGGGAGAGCAGATACTTTGACACAGGGCTCCATATTCAAATAGTGCCAGGAGAGAGTTGGTATACCAGGAGTGCCTACAAACCTTCAAGCACAGGCAAGACCATCACTTCGTTTCAAATTCACTACACCAAGAGGGACCCTTGCAGAGCCATCAGGACACAGGAAACAAGGGACAGCTGGAGACTAGATCCTTCAGTTTTATGTCTGCACACCAGAGCTGACCCTGTACCAGAACTCTCCAAACACAAATTCCTCTCAGAGAGAATTGGTCTTCAAGGAGTATTGACACCTAGGCTGGTAGGAAAGACAAGCCACAGTCAGAGAGAGTAAAAACAGCTAACACCAGAGATAACCAGACGGTGAAAAGGCAAGGACAGGAACACAAGGGAGAAGAGCTAAGGCTACTTGGCATCATCAGAACCCAGCTCTCCCACCACAGCAAGCCCTGGATACCCCAACACACCAGAAAAGGAAGACTCAGACTTAAAATCACATCTCAAGAGGATGATAGAAGATAAATAACTCCCTTAAAGAAATACAAGAGAACATAGGTAAACAACAAGAAAGGCTTACAGAGGAAACACAAAAAATCCCTTAAAGAATTACAGGAAAACACAATCAAATAGATGAAAAAAAAAAATGAACAAAACCATCCAGGAATTTAAAACAGGAATAGAAACAATAAAGAAATCATAAAGGGAGACAACCTTGGAGTTAAAAAAACCTAGGAAAGAAATCAGGAGTCAAAGATGCAAGCATCACCAACAGAATACAAGAGATGGAAGAGAGAATCTCAGGTGCAGAAGATACCATACAAAACATAAACACAAAAGTCAAAGAAAAAGCAAAATACAAAAAGCTTCTAACCCAAAACATCCAGGATATCCAGGACACAATGAGAAGACAGAACCTGAGGATAATAGGTATAGAAGAAAGTGAAGATTCCCTACTTAAAGGAACAGTAAATATCTTCAACAAAATTATTGAAGAAAACTTCTTTAACCTAGAGAAAGAGATGAACATAAATATCCAAGACGCCTGTAGAACTCCAACTAGACTGGAGCAGAAAAGAAATTCCTCCCATCACATTATAGTCAAAACACCAAATACACAAAATAAGGAAAGAATATTAAAACCAATAAGGGAAAATGGTCAAGTAACAAATAAAGGCAGACCTATCAGAATTACACCAGACTTCTCACCAGAGATTATGAAAGCTAGAAGATCCTGGGCAGATCTCATAGGGACTCTAAGAGAACACAAATGCCAGCCCAGGCTGCTATACTCAGCAACACTATCAAAAGCCATAGATGGTAAAACCAAAATATTCCATGACAAATCCAAATTTGTACTTATATTTCTATAAACCCAGCCTTACAAAGAATAACAGATGCAAAATGCCAAGGAAGGAAACTAAACACTAGAAAAAGCAAGAAATTAATCTTTCAACAAATTCAAAAGAAGATAGACACACAAACATAAAAACAACATCGAAAATAACAGGAAACAACAATCACTATTATTTAATATCTCATAACATCAATGTTCTCAATTCCCCAATAAAAAGATATAGACTGCCAGACTGGATCCATAAACAGGACCCAGCATTTTGCTGCATTCAGGAAATGCACCTCCGTGTTAAAGACAAACACTACCTCAGAGTAGAGGGCTGGAAAACAATTTTCCAGGAAAATGGCCCCAATAAACAGGCTGGAGTAGCCATTCTAATATTGGATAAAATCGACTTTCAACCAAAAGGCATCAAAAAAGATAAGGAAGTATACTTCATATGCTTCAAAGAAAAAATCTAACAAAAAAAAACTCTCAATTCTGAACATCTATGCCCCAAATGCAAGGGATCCCACATTCATAAAAGAAACTTTACTAAAGCTCAAAGCTCACATTGCACCTCACACAAAAATAGTGGGAGATTTTAGCACCCCACTCTCATCAATGGACAGATCTTGGAAACACAAACTAAACAGAGACACAGTGAAAGAGATGTTCTGAAGCAAATGGATTTAAAAGATATCTATAGAACATTTTATCTGAAATCAAAAGAATATACCTTCTTCTCATCACCTCATGGTACCTTCTACAAAATTGATCATTGGTCAGAAAACAAACCTAAACAGATCTAAGAAGATTGAGATAATCCCATGCCTCCTATCAGATCACTACAGAATAAGGCTGGTCTTCAATGGCAACAACAACAACAACAAAAAGCCCACATACACATGGAAGATGAATGACTCTCTACTCAGTGATAACTTGGTCAAGGAAGAAATAAAGAAAAAAATTAAAGAGTTCCTAGAATTTAATGAAAATGAAAGTACAACATACCCAAACCTATGGGACACAATGAAAGCAGTGTTAAGAGGAAAACTCATAGCTCTGAGTGCCTCCGGAAAGAAAATAGAGAGAGCATATACTAGCAGCTTAACAGCACACCTGAAAGTTCTAGAACAAAAAGAAGCTGATATACCCAAGAGGAGTAGAAGGCAGGAAATAATCAAATTAAGGGCTGAAATCAACCAAGTAGAAACTAAAGGAACTATACAAAGAATCAACAAAACCAGGAGGTAGATCTTTGAGAAAATCAACAAGACAGATAAACCCTTAGCCAGACTAACCAGAGGGCACAGAGACAGTATGCAAATTATAAAATTAGAGACGAAAAGGGAGATATAACATCAGACTCTGAGGAAATTAAAAAAAATCATCAGATCCTACTACAAAAGCCTATACACAACAAAATTGGAAAATCTGGATGAAGTGGACAAGTTTCTAGAAAGATACCAAATACCAAAGTTAAGTCAGGATCAGATAAACCATCTAAACAGTCCCATAACCCCTAAAGAAATAGAAGCAATCATTAAAAGTCTCCCAATCAAAAAAAGCCCAGGACCAGATGGGTTCAGTGCAGAATTCTATCAGACCTTCAAAGAAGATTTAATACCAATACTCTTCAATCTATTCCTCAAAATAGAAACAGAAGGAACACTATCCAATTCATTCGACGAGGTCATATTTACACTGACACAAAAATCTCACAAAGACCCAACAATAAAAGAAAACTTCCGACCAACTTCTCTTATGAATATTGATGCAAAAATATTCAATAAATTCTCGCAAACTAAATCCAAGAACACATCAAAATGATCATTCACCATGATAAAGTAGACTTCATTCCAGGGATAGAGGTTGGTTCAATACACAGAAATACTTCAATGTAATCCACTACATAAACAAACTCAAAGAAAAAAACCACTTGGTTATTTTGTTAGATGCTGAAAGAGCAGTTGAGAAAATTCAACATCCCTTCATGATAAAAGTCTTTGAAAGATCAAGAATTCAAAGAGCATATCTAAAGATAGTAAACACAATATACAGCAAACCAGAGGCCAACATCAAACTAAAAGGAGAGAAACTCTAAGCAATCCCACTAAAATCTGAGACAAGGCAAGGCTGCCCCCTCTCTCTCTATCTATTCAATATATAGTACTTGAAGTTCTAGCTAGAGCAATTAGACAACAAAAGGAGGTCAAATAGATATAAATTGGAAATGAAGAAATCAAGATACCACTATTTGCAGATACTATGATGGTATACTTAACTGACCTGAAAAACTCCAACAGAGATCTGCTACAGCTGATAAACACCTTCAGCAAAGTGGCTGGATACAAAATTAACTCAAGCAAATTGGTAGCCTTCCTATACTCGAAGGATAAACAGGCTGAGGACGAAATTCGGAAAATGACACCCTTCACAATTGTCACAAACAATATAAAATACCTTGGTTTGACTCTATCTAAACAAGTGAAAGATCACTTCAAGTCTCTGAAGAAAGAAATCTAAGAAGACCTCAGAAGATGGAAAGTTTTCCCATGCTCATGGATTGGCAGGATTAATATAGTTAAAATGACTATCCTGCCGAAAGCAATCTACAGATTCAATGCAATCCCCTTCAAAATTCCAACTCAATTCTTCATAGACTTAGAAAGGGCAATTCTCAAATTCATATGGAATAACAAAATATCCAGGATAGCAAAAACTATTCCCAACAATAAAAGGGCTTCTGGGGGAATCAGCCTCCCTGAACTCAAGCTGTACTACAGAGCAGTAGTAATAAAAACTGTAAGGTATTGGTACAGTGACAGGCAGGTAGATCAATGGAATAGAATTGAAGACCCAGAAATGAACCCACACACTTATGGTCAGTTGATCTTTGACCAAGGAACCAAAAACGATCCAGTGGAAAAATGACAGCATCTTCAACAAATGGTGCTGGTTCAACTGGCAGTCTACATGTAGAAGAATTCAAATTGATCAATTCCTATCTCCCTGTACAAAGCTCAAGTACATGTGGATCAAGGACCTCCATGTAAAACCAGATAAACTGAATCTAATAGAAGAGAAAGTGAGGAAAAGTCTTGAACACATGGACACAGGGAAAAGTTCCTGAACAGAACACTAATGGCTTGTGCTCTAAAATCAAGAATCGACTAATGGGACCTCATGAAATTACAATGTTTCTTTAAGGCAAAGGACAGTGTAAATAGGACAAAATGGCAACCAACGGATTGGGAAAAGATCTTTCTTAATCCTATGCCTGATAGAGGGCTAATATCTAATGTATACAAAGAACAAAAGAAGCTAGACTCCAGAGATCCAAATAACCCTATCAAAAAATGGGGAACAAAGCTAAACAGAGAATTCTTAACTGAGGAAACTTGAATGGCCAAGAAGCACCTATACAGAAAATGCTCCAACATGTAATAAAGACACATGTTCCATTATGTTCATAGCAGTCATATTTATAATAACCAGAAACTGGAAACAATCCAAAGGTCCCTCAACAGAGGAATAGATGTAGAAAATATGGTACATTTACACAATGGAATACTATCCAGCTATTAAAAACAATGACTTCATGAAATTCTTAGGCAAATGGATGGAACGTAAAAAAAAAAAAAATCATCCTGAGTGAGTTATTGTGGTCACAAAGAATGTACTCAATAATAAGTAGTTATTAGCTCAAAAGTAAGGAATACCCAAGAATCACTTCACAGCAACCATAGGGCTGATTATGAGTTTCCAGATGGATGAATTGGAGAAGGTACTGAAGGAGGTGGGAGAGTTTGCAGCCCCAGGGAGGGAGCAACAGTGGCAACTGGCCTGACCCCTTGATGCTCCTGGAGACTGGATCACCAACCAAAGAATACACAATGAGGGACCCATGCTGCTGGCCACATATGTGTCAGAAGAGGGTCTTGTTAGCCATCAGGGAGAGGAGAGGCCCTTGGGCCTGAGAGTGTTAGATGCCCCAATATAGGAGAATGAAAAGGAAGGAGGAGAGTGGGTGGGTGGCAGAGTTGGGGAATACCCCCATAGAGGCAGTGGGAGGGGGAAGGAATAGGGATGTTGCAAAAGGGAGACCTGGAAAGGGGAACCATTTGAAATGTAGATAAAGTATCAAAAAAAGATAAAAGCCAAATGGAAGTCATTTTACACACAAAAACATATACACATACACACACACACACACATATCTGTGCATATATATATATATATATATATATATCCCCTCATAAAAGTTAAGTATTTTCCATTAGCAAAGCTAAAACAGATGGCATTACAGTACTTAGTATGCAGACTTATTTCTTAGTAAAATGCATGACTTTTAATGCTACTAAGTGTCTATCAAGACACCAACTAAAAAAGTAAGAAAAATACAGAATCAAAGTAAAATTTTGTTTGTCTCAGTGAACAGATATACAGACTAAGAACAAACTTTAGGATTGAAACAACATTTCTGGAAACTAAATAAATTAATGAGGTTTCTAAATAGTGAATGTCCAAACTGAAAGAGCTTTGTGGAAGTGTGTTCTTGTACTGCTTTGTCATTGGCATTGGGATGGACAGTATACACATAGTATCAAAGTCCCCTAACCTGAATTAGATTAATTACTCTGCTAGTTTGTAGTTAAAGAATGAATAAAGAAGAATCAGAAACTGTCATTTACATTTAAAACCTCAAAGTAGACATTTATTTCAACAAATGCACACATTTAACACTGAGTATGAGAAAAATGTTTCTGAATGTGTGTGAGTAAAGAGTAGAGATATCCTGTTCTGCAACGCATACACACCATTTATTTAACTCTTCATTATCATAGCTGTGACCCCAGAATCTTTGTGATATTAGAATTTCCATTGTTTATTAATGATGTGATTTTTGGATATTTTATAATCTTCATTCATAATTATTTGGATAAAAATAAATATTTACCACACTTGAATGATTGTGGGTTATATAGCAAAATATATAAAGTCCTTGCAGTACTGTATGATAACTATGTTCATTATTTTAAAAGATCATAGCATTTAAAATTTAGAAACTAATTATAATTAATATCTGTAGAGCACTTATTGTGTGGAAAGTTTAATTTATACATAGTCATTTAATTATTTCAACTATTCATGCATAAATACCATTCGGAAATTAAAATAATCAAATTACCAAGAAGTATAATATAGGTGTTAGTCTATAATTCAGATTTCTATATATGGTGAGTCAAATAACTGTGCATGGAAGATATTGTATATCTTAAGTACATATATAATATTTGTTAAGCTACTTTTGTCATTATCGTTCCTTAACTCCACCATATAATAACTATGAACATGATGTTTACATTGAATTACATTGCTTGGTAATTTTGAGTTTACCTGGAGTATACAGAAAGAAGTGAGTAGATGACATGGAAATACTGTCTTATTTTATGCAAGAGGCTTGAGTATCAGGGCATTTTGTATCCACAAATATGTGTAGATGATCCTTTATGGAAACTTAAGCCAACTATAATGAGCCCAACATTATATACAAAGTAGACCTAAAACGGAGGAATTCATTGTTAACTAGCATAAGAAACTGAGTAACGAAGCTTGTCATCATAGGTATTCAAAGTTACTGCTTGGTGATTTCATGGAAGCTAAAGTCATAAAGCTACAAAGGCACAGAGAGTCAGTATTACCTAGATAGAGAAAAATCCCTACATGTCTGGGAAAGGATGGCTATTTTCAGTACTAACACCGAATACCATAGGTCTATATTCATTGACTATTACTTACTGTAACAGAGTTTAAATGGACACATGTATTAGCTGATGTCCTTGCACAAATAAGTAAGTAGGTTAATACTTTTGTTTTCTTTTGTTTCATATGATTAACCAACCTTTTTTGAAAAGATTTATTTGTTTGTTTGTTTATATATGAATATGTTGCAGCTGTCTTCAGACACACCACAAGAGGGCATCAGATCACATTGTAGGTGGTTGTGAGTCATCATGTGTATGCTGGGAATTGAACTCACCTCTGGAAGATCAGTCAATGCTCTTAACCACTGCGCTGTCTCACCAGACCCTACCTAATATTTTATTAAATGATATACATGTGCTGAAGTAAAATAGTCACCATAAAGATATTGTAATAATATAATTTCATGTACAAGTTTTACATGTGAGAGCTCACTAATATGTTGAGAAATACTACATGATTCTAGATATACTTTGTTTAGATATGTTTTCAAAAGGCATTTATGGGTGTGCTCTAATTTTCTAAAGTATGTGTTAAATTCAATCTCCACACACCGGCTTTATTTTTTAGAAACACTGAATATTGAACATCTTGTCTTGTATCTTTTGTGTTTACTATTCTAGAAGCTAAGAATGGGACAAATATTCCATAGTGATGAGCAAAAGCTGTCTCAATAAAATTCTTTTCCAGTCTGAGATCCATAATCCTTTGCCATGTTTTAAATAAACTATAGATAAATACCACGCCAAAGACTTTGATGAAAGATTAAAACAAAACTTTTAAGAGCCTGCTTTTCTTTGAAATAACAAACTTGAACTCTTGCAGACAAAACACTGTTGGCTGAGGTTTTCAAAGTTGGCTTTACATTCTGAAGCTATTTTGGAAAATGGGAGAAATATTATTTTGAAAAATCAAATTGATGCCAAGGCAGTGAGACAGGATAAAACCATTTTCACAATATGGTATTATGCAAGATGAAGCTGTGGATTGCAGTGCAGCTTGTGGCTTTCCTTTAAGCAGTTTATTTCGGCCAGCACTCTCTTTTGTGCTAAGGACTTTAAAAGCTAATTAAAGCCATATTTAATGGTTTAGATAAAAACTATACACTGATAATTTTATTTGTGCTCTAAGGTTTAAATTCTTTCACAGAAATAAAGATTTACCTCACAATCTACCTTGCTCTGACTTTCTTGTCTTATAGGATACAATAAAATAATAACAAACAACACAAAAGAACAAGAACAAGAACAACAACAACAACAACAACAACAACAAACAACCTAAATAACTGACCAAAAAGACAACATCCAAAATAAAAACAAAATTAGACATATAGTATATAGTATATTATAGGACTCTACAATTTAAATTTTCTAAAATATTTTTGTAAACCAAAAGAAACATGAGTTCTTTTAAATTTCAACAAGAAGCTGGTGTTATCGACCTTTAATAATCATTTAAGATTTAATCAGCAGTCTCCTTTGTGCTTCATTTTGTGTGTGTGTGTGTGTGTGTGTGTGTGTATGTACTGTTTAATATTTTTGGAAATTTTCTTTATTTAACTTTCTGGTCCCCCCCCAACATAAACCCCTCCCACATATGTTGTCCATGCTTCTATAAGAGTGTTTCCCCACCCACCCACCCACCCACTCCCCCCCTTGCCACCCTTGAATTCCCCTGCACTTGGACATCCATTGAGCAAGGTCATTTCCTCCCTATGATGCCTGACAAGGCCATCCTCTGCTACATATGTGATTAGAGACATGGGTCCCTCCATGTGTACTCCTTGGTTGGTTGTTTAGTCCCTGGGAGCTCTTGGCTGTCTGGTTGGTTGATATTGTTGTTCTTCCTATGAGGTTGCAAAACCCTTCAGCTCCTTCAGTCCTTTCTCTAACTCCTTCTTTAGGGACCATGTGCTCAGTCCAATGGTTGGCTGTAAGCATCTGCCTCTGTATTTTTCAGGTTCTCACAGAGCCTCTCAGGAGACAGCTATAGCAGGCTTCTTTTAGCAAGCACTTCATGGCATTCACAATAGTGTCTGAGTTTGGTGACTGATTATGGGATGTATTCCCAGGTGGGGCAATCTTTGAATGGCCTTTCCTTCAGTCTCTGCTCTACATTTTGTCTTCTTATTTACTCCTGCGAGTATTTTGTTCCACTTACTAAGGACCAAAGCTTGCACACTTTGTTCTTCCTTCTTTCTGAGCTTCATTTGGTCTGTGAATTGTACCTTGGGTATTCAGAGCTTTTGGGCTAATATCCACTTATCAGTGAGTGCATACCATGTGTGTTCTTTTGTGATTGGGTTACCTCACTCAGGATGATATTTTCTAGTTCCATCCATTTGGTCTACAACTGTACATGTGATCCTGAATCATAGTCCAGTCCCCAGGACACAGCTCTCCCTGATTTGGACCTGCTGCCATCAGAAACTATGAGCTATACTTATAATCCTAGAGTGCTGCTACTAATAGGGTCAACCAGGCCAGCCACTCTGGGGACAATCAGATGATTAATGGTCAGGATAAGAGCAAAGTCAACAAAAGCCAGGGTATTAAGGCATCATCATAATATTGCTCTTTTATTACACCAATCTCTGGCTATCCTAACACAATTGAACAGCAAGATAATGACCTTAATCTAATTTTATCAAGATTACAGAGAGTTTGAAGAGGAAATGAGTAAATCCTTTAAAGAAATACAGGAAAATACAATCAAATAAGTGAAAGAAATAAATAAAACTGTTCAAGACCTGAAAATGCAAATAGAAGCAATAAAGAAACACAAACTGAGGCAACCCTGGAGATGGAAAACCTAGGGAAGAGAGCAGGAACTACAGACTCTAGCATCATCAGCAGAATATGAAAGAGAAAATCTGAGGCATAGAAGATACTATAGAAGAAATTAATACATCCATCAAATAAAAGTCAAGTCGAAAAAGTGATTAACACAAAACCTCCAGAAATTTTGGGACACAATGAAAAGACCAATTTAACAATAGGAATAGAAGAAAATTCCCAGTACAAAAGCCTAGAAAACATCTTCAACAAAAAAGTAAATAAATAAATAAGATGAAAATTTCCTTAATTGTTAAAAGAGATGGCTATAAGCACAGAAGAACCTTAGAGAACACCAAATAGATTGAACAAGAAAGAAAAATCCACCTGTCACATAATAATCCAAATACTAACTGTATAGAACAAAGAAAGAATATTAAAAGTTGCAAGGGAAAAGTACTAAATAACATATAAAGACAGGCCTATGAGAATTACACATGAGTTCTCAACAGAAACTCTAAAAGCCAAAAGGATCTGGACAGATATATTGCACACTTTAATAAACCACAGATATCATCCCAGACTACTATACCCAGTAAAACTTTCAATCACCATAGATGGAGTAAAAAAAAAGATATTGTATGACAGAACTAAATTTAAAGAGTATTATTCCACCAATTCAGCACTACAGAGGATACCAGAAGAAAAATTCCAATACAATGAGGGTAAATACACTCAAAGCAAAAACAAAACACACACACACACACACACACACACACACACACACACACACACACAAAGTACCACTACCAGTATCAAAATGATAGTAACTAACAATCATTGGTCATTAAGATCTCTCAACAACAGTGGGTTCAATTCACCAATTAAACAACACAGGCTAACAGAATGTATGTATAAATGGGATCCATCACTTTGCTGTATATAAGAAACACATTTCAGAAACAAAGATAGACACTACCTCAGGGTAAAGAGCTGAAAAAAAGTTTTTCAAGCAAAGGGACCAAAGAAACAAACTGGAGTAGCCACTCTATTATCTAATAAAATAGACTTTCAACCAAAATAATCAAAGATGATGGGAAAAGACACTTCATAATCTTCAAAGGAAAAATCTACCAGGATGACATTTCAATTCTAAACATCTATGTCTTAAATGCAAGGGCACCTACATTTGTAAAAGAAACATTATGAAAGCATAAATCACACATTCAACATCACACATTAATAGTGGGAGACTTCAACACACCACCCTCACCAATAAACAGGTCATATAAACAAAAACTAAACAGAGAAATAACTAAATTAAAAGAAGTTATGAATCAAATGGACCTAATGAATTCCTACACAATATTTCACCCAAAGACAAAAAAATATATGCTTTCTTAGCACTTCATGAGATCTTCTCCAAAATTGACCTTGTATTCAGTCACAAAGCAACAGATACAAGAAGATTGAAATACTCTACGGTATATTATCAGATCAGTGTGGATTAAAGCTGGACTTCAACAACAGAAACAACAGAAAGCCTACACACTCATGGGATTGGAACAATTTTCTACTCAGTGACCACTGGGCCAAAGAAGAAATAAATAAACTAAAGACTGTCTAGAATTCAATGAAAATACCAAAACTTATGAAACATAACAAAAGCAGTGATAAGAGGAAAATTCATAGCAATAAGTTCCTTCATAAAGAAATTGGAGACGTCTCATATTAAAGATTTAAAAGTACACCTTAAAGCTCAGGAAAAAATAGATGCAAACACACCAATGAGGAGCATATGGCAGGAAATAATCAAACTCAGATGCTGAAATCAATCAATTAGAAACAAAGAGAGCACTACAAATCATGGAGAAAACTAGGAGCTGGTTCTTTCAGAAAACCAACAAGATAAACTTAGCCAAACTAAAAGGCAGAGAGACAATATCCAAATTAACAAAATATGAAATTAAAAGGCAACTATAATGACAGAGACTAAGGAATTTTTAAAAAATAAAATAAAATCAATAGGTCCTAATAAAAACCTGTACTCCTCAAAATTGGAAAATATAAAGAGAATGAATATTTATTTTCTAGACAGATACCATTTACCAAAGTTAAAATCAAGTAAATTATTCAAATAGTCCTAAAACCCTTAAGGAAAGAGAATCAGTCATTAAAATTGTCCCAATCCTGAGTTTGACTATTTCCTGCTTTCTTCTCCTCTTGGGTATATGTGCTTCCTTTTTGTTCCAGGGCTTTCAGGTGTGCTGTTAAGTTGCTAGTGTGGGATCTCTCCAATTTGTTTAGGAGAGCACTTAGTGCTATGAATTTATCTCTATAACTGCTTTCATTGTGTTGCATAAGTTTGGATATGCAGTGTCATTATTTTCATTGAACTCCAGGAAGTCACTAATTTCTTTCTGTATTTCTTTCCTAAGTTATTACTGAATAGAGAGTTGTTCTGTTTCCATGGGCTTGTGGAGAAGAGACTGAAGGAAATGTGGTCCAATGACCAACTCAAGTTGGGATCCACCTCATGGGGGGTGGGGGGGCAAGTCCTGACACTATGATTGATGCTATGATCTGCTTCCAGATGGGAGACTGGAATGGCTGTCCTCTGAGAGACCCTAGCAGCTGCTAACTGAGACAGAGGCAAATACATATACTGAACCATTGGACTGAAGCTTGGGACCACTGAGGTTGAATTAGGGGAATGATTGAAGAAGCTAAAAGGGAGAGTGACTGAATAGGAAGACCAGCAGACTCAACTAACCTAGACCCCAGGGATCTCAGAGACTGAGACACCAACCAGGAGCATACAGAGGCAGCTGGTCCGAGGCCCCTGGCACATAATAGTAGAGATGTGCCTAGTCCAGATTGGAAGAAGATAAGCCTGATCCTGGAGAGACTTGAGGTAACAGGGGATGGGGAGAACTGGTGGAAGGCTCTCTCTAGGAAAGGGGGATGAGGATTGGAATGAAGAATTGTGGGGAGGGAACAAAAACTGTAATGTAAACTAATAACTTAATAAAAAAGTAAAGGCAATTGTTTAATAGCTGCATTTTTAAAAATAAGAACTTCCCTTACTTGTTGATTTTTGCAGAATTAAGGGGTCATAAATATATGTCTTAAGGTCAGTCAAATAGCATGTGGTTGTATTGTTGCCAAACACTTAAGAATCTGAGGATGTCACTCATTAGCACTGATTGTGGCTCTCAGTCTTTAATCCTGTGGAACGGACTAGACAGTTGTAGGAAATTATAACTGGTAGTAACTCCGAATTGGAACATCAAATTTTTTTTTCATATTTCATTTACATTTCAAAGATTTCCCCCTTTCCAGATCTCCTCTTTGGAACCTCCCCATTTCCTCCCTACTCCCACTGCCACTATAGAGGTATTCTCCCACGCACCCACCCACCCACTCTCGTCTTCCCTCCTTGGCATTCTCCTATACTAAGGGATCTAACACCCTCGGGTACAAGGTCCTTTCCTCCCCCTGATGACTAACAAGACCTTCCTCTGCCGCATATGTGGCCAGCACCGTGGGTCCCTCCATGTGTATTCTTGGCTGGTGGATCAGTCTCAAGGAGTACCGAGGCGGGGTCAGGCCATTTGCCACTGTTGCTGCCTCCATGGGGATGCAAACTCTCTCACCTCCTTTGGTCCCTTCTCCAAGTCCTCCATCTGGGACCTCACACTCAGCCCTACTGTTGAGAAGGGACTCTTGGGTATTTCGAACTTTTGGGCTAATAACCACTTAACAGTGAGTACATACCATGTTCATTTTTTTGTGACTGCTTTACCTCTCTCAGGATGATATTTTCAAGTTCCATCCATTTATCTGCGAATTTCATGAAGTCATTGTTTTTAACAGATGAGTAGTATTCCATTGTGTAAATGTACCATATTTCTGTATCCATTCCTCTGTTGAGGGACATCTGGGTTGTTTCCAGCTTCTGGCTATTATAAATATGGCTGCTACGAACATAGTGGAACATGTATCTTTATTACATATTGGAGCATCTTCTGGGTGTATGCCCAGGAGTGGAATAGCTGGGTCCTCAGGTAGTATTAAGTTCACTTTTCGGAGAGTCCACCAAACTGATTTCTAGAGAGGTTCTATCAACTTGCATCCCCACCAACAATAAAGAAGTGTTCCTCTTTCTTCACATCCTTACCAACATCTGCTGTCACCTGAGTTTTTGATCTTAGCCATTCTGACTGGTGTGAGGTGGACTCTCAGGGTTGTTTTGATTTGCATTTCTCTGATGACTAAGGATGTTGAACATTTCTTTAGGTGCTTCTTGGCCATTCGAGTTTCCTCAGTTGAGAACTCTCTGTTTAGCTCTCTTCCCCATTTTTTGATAGGGTTATTCAGATCTCTGTGGTCTAGTTTCTTGTGTTCTTTGTAATCATTGGATATTAGCCCTCTATTGTATGTAGGATTTGTAAAGAACTTTTCCCAATCTGTAGGTTGTCCTTTTGTCCTGTTTACAGTGTCCTTTGCCTTACAGAAGCTTTGTAATTTTATGAGGTCCCATCTGTCAATTCTTGATCTTAGAGAACAAGCCATTGGTGTTCTATTCAGGAACTTTTCCCCTGTGCCCATGTGTTTGAGACTCTTCCCCACTTTTGCTTCTATTAGATTCAGTGTATTTGATTTTATGTGAAGGTCCTTGATCCACTTGGACTTGACCTTTGTACAAGGAGAACGGAATGGATCAATTCCCAATCTTCTACATGTAGATGGCCAGTTGAACCAGCACCATTTGTTGAAGATGCTGTCTTTTTTCCACTGTATGGTGTCAGCACCTTTGTCAAAGATCAAGTGACCACAAGTGTGTGAGTTCATTTCTGGGTCTTCAATTCTATTCCATTAATCTACCTGCCTGTCACTTTACCAATACCATGTAGTTTTTATCACTACTGCTCTGTAGTACAGCTTTAAGTCAGGGAGGCTGATAGCACCAGAAGTCCTTTTATTGTTGAGAATAGTTTTTGCTATCCTGGGTTTTTTGTTATTCCATATGAATTTGAGAATTGCTCTTTCTAGGTCTATGAAGAATTGAGTTGGGATTTTAATGGAGATTGCATTGAATCTGTAGATTGCTTTTGGAAGGATGGTCATTTTAACTATATTAATCCTGCCAATGCATCAGCATGGGAGATCTTTCCATCTTCTGAGGTCTTCTTTGATTTCTTTCTTCAGAGACTTAAAGTTCTTGTCATACAGATCTTTCGCCTGTTTGGTCAAAGTCACACCAAGATATTTTATATTGTTTGTGACAATTGTGAAAAGTATTATTTCCCTAATTTCTTTGTCAGCCTGTTTATCCTTCGAGTATAGGTAGGTACTGATTTGCTTGAGTTAATTTTGTATCCAGCCACTTTGCTAAAAGTGTTTATCAGCTGTAGCAGATCTCTGGTGGCATTTTTTTGGGTCACTTAAATATACCATCATATTATTTACAAATAGTGATATTTTGATTTCTTCCTTTCCAGTTTCTATCCCTTTGACCTCCTTTTGTTGTCTGATTGCTTTAGCTAGAATTTCAAGTACTATATTGAATAGATAGGGAGAGAGAGGGCAGCCTTGCCAAGTCCCTGATTTTAGTGGGATTGATTCGAGTTTCTCTCTGTTTGTTTGATGTTGGTCAATGATTTACTGTATATTGCTTTTACTATGTTTAGGTATGCTCCTTGAATTCCAGATCTTTCCAAGACTTTTATCATTAAGGGATGTTGAACTTTTTCAAATGCTTTTTCAGCATCTAATTAAATGACCATGTGATTTTGTTCTGTGAGTTTGTTTACGTAGTGGATTACATTGGTGGATTTTTGGGTATTGAACCATCCCTGCATCCCTGGGATGAAGCCTACTTGATCTTGGTGAATGATCATTTTGATGTGTTCTTGAATTTGGTTTGCAAGAATTTTATTAAGTATTTTTGCATTGATATTCATTAGGGAAATTGTTCTGAAGTTTTCTTTTATTTTGTGGTCTTTTTGGGGTTTTGGTATCAGTGTAACTGTGGCTTTATATAATGATTTGGGTAGTGTTCCTTCCATGTCTATTTTGTGGTATAGATTGAAGAGTATTGGTATTAGTTCTTCTTTGAAGGTCTGATAGAATTCTGTACTGAATGCTTCTGGTCCTTGGCTTTTTTTGGTTTGGAGAATTTTAATGACTGCTTCTATTCCTTTAGAGGTTATAGGATTGTTTATATGGTTTAATCTGATCCTGATTTAACTTTGGTAGTTGGTATCTGTCTAGACACTAGTCCATTTCCTCCAGATTTTCCTATTTTGTTGCATATAGGCTTTTGTTTTAGGATCTGATGTTTTTTGTTTTGTTTTGTTTTGTTTTTTTAATTTCCTCTGAATCTGTTGCTATATATCTCTTTTCATTTCTAATTTTGTTAATTTGCATACTGTCTCTGTGCCTTCTGGTTAGTCTGGCTAAGGGATTATCTATCTTGTTGATTTTTTCAAAGAACTAGCTCCTGGTTTTGTTGATTCTTTGTATAGTTCTTTTAGATTCCACTTGGTTGATTTCAGTCCTTAATATGATTATTTCCTGCCTTTTACTCCTCTTTTTGTTCTAGAACTTTCAGGTGTGCTGTTAATCTGCTAGTGTATGCTCTCTCCAGTTTCTTTTTGCATGCATTTAGAGCTATGAGTTTTCATCTTAACACTGCTTTCATTGTGTCCCATAGGTTTGGGTATGTTGTACATACTTTCATTTTCATTAAATTCTTGGAAGTCTTTAATTTCTTTCTTTATTTCTTCCTTGATCATGTTATCATTGAGTAGAGCATTGTTCAGCTTCCATGTGTATGTGGGCTTTCTGTTGGTGATGTTGCCATTGAAGACCAGCCTTAATCTGTAGTGACATGATAGGAGGCATGGGATTATTTCAATCTTCTTTTCTCTGTTTAGGTTTGTTTTGTGACCAACTATATGATCAGTTTTGTAGAAGGTATCATGAGGTGCTGAGAAGAAGTTACATTCTTCTGATGTAGGATAAAATGCTCTATAGATATCTGTTAAACCCATTTGGTTCATAGCATCCATTAGTTTCACTGTGTCTCTGTTTAGTTTATATTTCCAAGGTAAGTCCATTGTTGATAGTGGGGTGTTGTAGTCTCCAACTATTATTGTGTGAGGTGCATTGTATGCTTTGAGCTTTAGTAAAGTTTCTTTTATGAATGTAGGAGCTCATGCATTCGGGTCATAGATGTTCAGAATTGAGAGTTCTTCTTGGTAGATTTTTACTTTGATGAGTATGAAGTGTCTTTCCTTATTTTTTTTTGATGGCTTTTGGTTGAAAGTCAATTTTATCTGATATTAGAATGGCTACTCCAGATTGTTTATTGGGGCCATTTGCCTGGAAAATTGTTTTCCAGCCCTTTACTCTGAGGTAGTGTTTGTCTTTAACACGGAGGTGCATTTCCTGAATGCAGTAAAATGTTGGGTCCTGTTTATGGATCCAGTCTGTCAGTCTTAGTCTTTTTATTGGGGAATTGAGACCATTGATGTTAATAGATATTAAATAATAGTGATTGTTTTTTCCTGTTATTTTCGATGTTGTTTATATGTTTGTGTGGCTATCTTCTTTTGAGTTTGTTGAAAGATTACTTTCTTGCTTTTTCTTGGGTGTAGTTTCCCTCCTTGTCTTGGCGTTTTCCATGTATTATTTTTTGTAGGGCTGGGTTTGTGGAAACATACTGTGCATATTTGGATTTGGCTTAGAATATTTTGGTTTCACCATCTCTGATTATTGAGAGTTTTGCTGGGTATAGCAGCCTGGGCTGGCATTTGTATTCTCTTAGAGTCTGTATGAGATGTACCCAGGATCTTCTAAGTTTCACAGTCTCTGTTGAGAAGTCTGGTGTAATTTTGTTAGGTCTGCCTTTATATGTTACTTGCCCTTTTTTTCTTACTGCTTTTAATATTCTTTCCTCATTTTGCATATTTGGTGTTTTGACTATAATGTGATAGGAAGATTTTCTTTTCTGATCCAGTCTCGTTGGAGTTCAATAGGCTTCTTGTATATTTATGTTCATCTCTTTCTTTAGGTTAGGGAAGTTTTCTTCTGTAATTTTGTTGAAGATATTTACTGGTCCTTTAAGTTGGGAATCTTCACTCTCTTCTATACCTATTACCTTTAGGTTCTGTCTTTTCATTGTATCCTGGATATCTTGGATGTTTTGGGTTAGGAGCCCTTTGGATTTTGTCTTTTCTTTGACTAGTGTGTCCATGTTTTCTATGGTATCTTCCGTACCTGAGATTTTCTCTTCCTGCTCTTGTATTCTGTTGGTGATGTTTGAATCTATCACTCCTTATTTCTTCCCTATGTTCTCTAACTCCAGGGTTGTCTCTCTTTGTGATTTCTTTTTTGTTTCTATTTCTGTGTTTAATTCCTGAATGGTTTTGTTCATTTGTTTGATTGTGTTTTCCTGTAATTCTTTAAGGGATTTTTGTGTGTCCTCTTTAAGAGTTTCCAGTTGTTTACCTATGTTCTCTTGTATTTCTTCAAGGGTGTTATTTATTTCCTTCTTAAAATCTTCTATCATCCTCTTGAGATGTGATTTTAATTCTGAGTCTTCCTTTTCTGGTGTGTTGGGGTATCCAGGGCTGGCTGTGGTGGGAGAGCTGGGTTCTGATGGTTTCTGTTTCTTGTGTTCTTGCCCTTGCCTTTCACCATCTGGTTATCTCTGGTGTTAGCTGGTGTTTCTCTCTCTGACTGTGGCTTGTCTTTCCTGAAAGCCCAGGTGTCAATACTCCTTGGAGACCAGTTCTCTCTCCTGGCTATTCCTCAATCCCTGCATCTGGAGCCCTGCTCCTGCTGGCTTTTCCACACAAGTGGGCAGTTTCCTTTCTCCAGGCACTGATTGGTTATGGAGTCCTGTGGGCCCAGTGAGATGTCTCCTCCCAGTTGTTCCTCAGTCCCTATGTATGGAGCCCTCCTCTTGCTGGCTTTTCTGCACACATGGGAGGCTCGCTTTCTCCCGGCACAGGTTGGCTATGGAGGCTTATTTGCCCAGGGGGAGATCTCCCGCCACAGATGGAAACCTGCAGGCTCTTACCTCCTGGCTGTTTCTCAGTCCCTGAGTCTGGAGCCCTCCTCTTGCTGGCTTTTCCACACACATGGGCAGCTAGCTTTCTCCAGGCACTGTTTGGCTAAGGTGCCCTGGTGGCCCAGGCAGAGGTCTTTAGCTACAGATGGAAACTTGCAGGCTCTTACCTCCCGGCTGTTCCTCCCACCAAATTTCTTTAAGGAAAACATTCATGAAAAGTAGATGTTGTTCATGGTTTTGGCTATCTTACATTTTGCTTATGTAAACACTTAATCATCAATCATCACTTGTTTATACTTAGCCCCTCTTCCTTTTTCTGGTATTGGTTCAGGTCTTTTTTGCTCACTTCATGTACCTAGTACTTGGAAGTAGGTCTTGTCAATTTTCATCACTTTTATAGACATTTCAGCTTATTAGGACCTCATTGCAGTGACCATTATAGCCTAAGAACATTGGACAAATTGTGTTAATTTCAGGTAACCACAGAGGTTGTGGATTTTATATTTTGATTTAAACAGGCTTTTAATGTTGATTATACACTGTGTGATAATTCTAAGTAAAGAAAATATTAAATACAACTGTTTAATGTATAATTAACCTGTATATATTGAATGCTGGACTTCACAAACCTGTAAGAGTGTTCTGAATTCCATGAGTAGTCATTTAATTTCCAAAGTTTAGGATATTGATATACCATGAAAAATTCATAAAGTCAAAGAGTATCTTTAAGAATAGTATATGTATTTTAAAAATGTTTTCTAAAAATGTCCTAAATTAATGTTACATGCACTATATTTCCTAAATTATGATAAAAGCAAGAATTGATTGATAACATGTTAAATGACATTAAAATGAAATATACTATTTTATATTTTTAATGTTTATCTACAAAATGATTCAAAGATAGTGAATATAGTTTCCAGGCAATGAAAATTAGAACATGCAAATTTAAAGTTTCTTATAAAATGTATTTAATTAGGATCTTATAAGGCAAATAGATTAAATTATACTGCTCTTAAATGGATCTCTTGTCTATTCATTTAATTCTTCATCATGTTTCAATTTAAAAGCAATAGATTATCAGTAACTTCTCCTTCAGTGTATTTCAGCAATCTTGATCATACTTATGACCTTCATACTAGAATTTGTGCCAGCAAAAGACAAATCTAGTTTTAAGAGAAAGTTCAAATAACTAGATTATTTCAGAATATTCCATCAATAGAATATTAGAAATAACATGTTTTGAAATATTAGAATATCAGTTTGCAAGTCAGAACTTCAAACCATCACTTATTTCTATTTTTAGTCTATATCTTCTCTAAAGTCTGAAACAAAAATGTTAATGCACTTTTAAAGGTTAATAGTTGCCTAAGTGGTCCATAAAATTGAAGCTTAAACATAGCTGCTTGCAAAATTTAATGAGAGGCCAGACATAAGTTCACCTTGTCCTTTTATCTTTCTTAGCTTTGTCGTCTGGAGACCTGTGAGTGCCCTCAGATGATTATATCAATTGCAGGATTAGGTAGAATAGGCTCAGAGCTGCTTAAATGGTTCAACATCTGTGCACTTGAGGTTCCCATGACATAGGATGTGGGATATATTCAGAGGACAAAAGCACATTCCAGAGGTCTATGCTCTCATCAGAGCACAATGATTGCTTTAGAAATTTGATATCTGCAATACCACTTGAATTCTCACATGCCAGTTAAATTACTATATTCATTAGGAACTGAGATATGAGACCACCAAATGTGTGTTTTTCTTTATATTCAACTATTGCAGATATCTGAACTTACCAACATACATTTATCAAAGCAACAATCTTTGGGTAAATGCTGTAAAATATATGTATGTCCAAATTCTGCCCAACTTATTTCCTGCACTTTTTATTTATTTCACCTTGTAATAAAGTGCTAGGATTAAAAGTTCTCAGTTTGAATACAGACTGGTCAGTGATCTCAATGTCAGTAGAACTGGAAACTTTAAAATAACACTATTGGGCAATTTGCTAGAATTGGAAGTTGGAGAAGCAGTTTTGCTTTCTCCGACTCTCTATACATACACTGACTGCATGGATGTGCATAGATTTGAGAATGTTTGTATTGTCTACGTATTTGGAATTGAGGCTTACATAGACAGTCTGTATTTGGTTTAATAGACAAACAAGGAATTTTCCAAGTTATGTTGGATTTACAGAAGAAGGTTAGGAAGAGGTAATACAGGCATCCTTTGGATAAAACTATCTTTTACAAAGTGTAAGGTAATCCATCCTCAATCAAGAACTGCAGAGATTTAAAAGCTGAACATATATAGTTTAAGGGATCTTGCCTAGAATTTAACAGAAAACTACACATCATCATTCACTCACGGCTCTTCCATGCCTTTAGGTTTTCCATTTTTGCGCTCACATAGTACCTACTTGACAAGCCTGAGAAACAAACAGTACATATTAGTTGCTGTGAGAATTATTTAGTGTAAAAAGGTGAATGAGACAAAGTTCTAACTCCTTAAGTCTTTCCACAGCACTGCAGGGTAGTACAGGCCCAGGAAGACTTTTTTTTTTTTTGGATATTTTCTTTTTTTACATTTCAAATGTTATCCCCTTTCCTGCCCCTCAAAACCCTATCCCATTACCTCCTCTTTTTGCTTCTATGTGGGTACTCTCCCACTCACCCACTCCTGACTCCCTACCCTCGAATTCCCCTACACAGGGGCAACCATTGAGCCTTCACAGGACCAAGGGCCTTTCCTCCCATTGATGCCTACAAGGCCATCCTCTGCTACATATGCAACTGGAGACATGGATCAATACATGTGTACTCCTTGGTTGGTGGCATAGTCCCTGGGAGCTCTGGGGTGTCTGGTTGGTTGATATTGTTGTTCTTTTTATGGGTTTGCAAACCCCTTCAGCTCCTTCAGTCTTTTCTCTAACTCCTCCATTGGGGTCCCCATTCTCAGTCCAATGGTTGGCTGCAAGCATCTACTTCTCTATTTGTCAGGCTCTGGCAGGGCCTCTCAGGAGACAGCTATATCAGGCTCATTTCACCAAGCACTTTGTGGCATCCACAATAATATAGGGGCTTGGTGACAGTATACCGGATGGATCCCCAGGTGGGGCAGTCTCTGGATGGTCTTTCCTTCAGTTCCTCCTATGAGTATTTTGTCCCTCTTTCTAAGATGAACTGAAGCACCCACACTTTGTTTTTCTTTCTTCTTGAGCTTCATGTGGTCTGTGAATTGTATCTTGGGTATTCCAAGCTGTTTTGCTAATATCCACTTATCAGTGAGTGCATACCATGTGTGTTCTTTTCTGAATGGGTTTCCTCACTCAGGATGATGTTTTCTAGTTCCATTCATTTGCCTATTAATTTCACGAATTCATTGTTTTTAATAGCTGAGTAGTACTCCATTGTCTAAATGTACCACATTTTCTGTATCCATTCCTCTGTTGAATAATATCTGGGTTCTTTCCAGCTTCTGGCTATTATAAATAAGGCTGCTATGAACATAGTGGTGCATGTCTTGAGAAGCACAATTTCATTCTTTAGAAACTGGATCTTACTTTTCAATGCTAAGCAAAGTAAGGAATAACTAACATGTTATTAAATGTGCTGAATTGTAGGATGTTTGGCACTTTGATACTTGTGCTTTTTGTTTACTTTAATAACTATGAGCTAATATTTGTTTGTTGATAGAAAGAAAAAGTAAAGAACTAATTCAGCATCATAGTGGGCTTATTTTCTAAGAAAAATGAATGAGATGTAAATTGTATAACTGTGTGACTGTAAAAGGCAATAGATACTACCATTGTAAATGAAGGTCACATAGCAACAGATAACCACAAACATCTAAAGGAAGTAAACTAATCCTGTGGACAGGCAGTGCTATATAATATAAATACCAAATTTACACATCAAAATGTAAATTTCATGGATATCACATGAAATATTTTTTCTAAGATAAAGATTCAGAAATGTTGTATAAACTGTCTTTTTAGACATGGTGTCTTAAATAAATCAAAATAGAAAATATAAAATAAAGACCATAGAGTGGTTAAGCATCACTGTTACTGTATGGAAATGAAGTGCCCTCCAACTATATATGTTGAATGATTGCCCCAAATTGATGTATGTACTCTTCATGGGTAATTGGACTTTCAGGACTCTGGTTTATTCAATGAATAAGTCTCTTGATGGATTCAAAGCATTATGGCATTGCTGACTTGTGGAACATACCTGAAATGTGTAACTTTGAATGACAGGTTTGTCCCTAATAACCTACTTTTGTCACTTTTTGTTCCCTATCCTCCATGAGGCAAGCAGCTCTATTCCATCATTTTATGCTCCCCCACCACTTCTTTATGTTTCAGACAACCAGCATAATGGGCCTGTTTAGAAACTTAGAAAAATGTGGCCAAAAGAAATATCCCCCTTAGTTGACTTCCTTGAGTGTTTTGGTCATGGTATAGAAAACTGATTCATGTTTAAGAGGGAGAAACAATCTTAGCACATATTTTATAACCTTAGCAAATATTAAATACATCACCCTCTGAAATCACTTTTAACATTGCCTCTATGTGCTTATAATTGTTTCTTCATAATCTTTTCTCATGTATAAAGAACTCTGTTGACATTATAATTCAATATATATATATATATATATATATATATATATATATATATATATATCTTGGCAGAGTATTTGAAAATAGACACCCTAATCAATTTGTTTCTTCAGAACAAGGAAAGGAAGTTAATAATGATAACCATGACCAGTCAAAATTTCAGGATATAGGAGATTTAAAAAACTTTAAACAAAATATTTAAACAATGTATTTACTCCAGATTTTTCATCTAACAATATCCAGTCTTAATTATAATGGACAAAGTGCTATATTTAAGTTCTTGAAAAGAAAAAAAAATGAATATGAGAGTGTAAGGGTCAGTGTTTACAGAACTAAGGGTCTCTTAATATGCTCAATGGCAACTATTAACCCATAACAGGATAGAGGGGTTGACGTTGAGACAAGTTTATTCCAAGTAATCTTACTTTTAAATACACTTAACAAAACAGAATTTAATGAGGATAGCAAAGATATAATGGCCATTACATATGACACAGTGTCCACAAAATGAATATCTAATACTAACTGTTCTGACAAACTTCTACATGCTAACCGACTTCTAAGGAACACAGAGAAACACAGGTGGCCTGAATGATTCACAGCATTTGGGAGTCTCTTGGTTTCTCAAAACCTGAAAAACAACACAGTGCCTCAGTTCTTAGAACCTCAAAAGACGATAGCCACACAAACATATAAACAACATCAAAAATAACAGGAAATAACAATCACTATTCTTTAATATCTCTTAAGATCAGTGGTCTCAACTCCCCAATAAAAAGACATAGACTGACAGACTGGATCCATAAAAAGTACCCAGCATTTTGCTGCATCCAGGAAACGCACCTCCATGTTAAAAATAAACACTACCTCAGAGTAAAGGGCTGGAAAACAATTTTCCAGGCAAATGGCCCCAATAAACAGACTGGAGTAGCCATTCTAATATCGAATAAAATCGACTTTCAACCAAAAGTCATCAAAAAGGATAAGGAAAGACACTTCATACTCATCAAAGGAAAAATCTACTGAGAAGAACTCTCAATTCTGAACATCTATGCCCCGAATGCAAGAGCTCCCACTTTCATAAAAGAAACTCTACTAAAGCTCATAGCTCACATTGCACCACACACAATAATAGTGGGAGACTTCAACACCCCACTATCAACAATGGACAGATCTTGGAAACATAAACTAAACAGAGACACAGTGAAACTAACAGATGCTTTGAACCAAATGGGTTTAACAGATATCTATAGAACATTTCATTGTACATCAAAAGAATATACCTTCTTCTCAGCACCTCATGGTACCTTCTCCAAAATTGATCATATAATTGGTCACAAAATAAACCTCAACAGATATAAAAAGATTGAAATAATCCCATGCCTCCTATCAGATCACTGTGGATTAAGGTTGGTCTTCAATGGCAACAACAACAACAGAAAGCCCACATACACATGGAAGCTGAACAATGCTCTGCTCAATGATAACTGGGTCAAGGAAGAAATAAAGAAGGAAATTAAAAACTTCCTAGAATTCAATGAAAATGAAAGTACAACTTATTCAAACCTATAGGACACAATGAAAGCAGTGTTAATAGGAAAACTCATAGCTCTGAATGCATCCACAAAAAAAAACTAGAGAGAGCATACACTAACAGCTTAACAGCACAGCTGAAAGTTCTAGAACAAAAAGAAGCTAATACACCCAAGAGGAGTACAAGGAAGGAAATAATCAAATTAAGGGCTGAAATCAACCAATTGGAAACTAAAACAACTACACAAAGAATCAACAAAACCAAGAGCTGATTCTTTGAGAAAATCAAAAAGATAGATAAACCGTTAGCAAGACAAACCAGAGGGCAAAGAGAGAGTATTCAAATTAACAAAATTATAAATGAAAAGGGAGATATAACAACAGACTCTGAGGAAATTAAAAAAAATCATCAGGTCCTACTACAAAAGCCTATACGCAACAATATTGGAAAATCTGGAGGAAATGGACAAGTTTCTAGACAGATACCAATTACCAAAGTTAGAACAGGATTAGATAAACCATTTAAAGAGTCCCATAACCTTTAAAGAAATAGAAGTATTCATTAAAATTTTCCCAACCAAAAAAAGCCCAGGACCAGATAGATGGGTTCAGTGCGGAATTCTATCAGACCTTCAAAGAAGACCTAATACCAATACTCTTCAGTCTATTCCACAAAATATAAAAGGAAGGAACATTACCCAGTTCATTTTATGAGGCCACAGTTTCACTGATACCAAAGCCCCACAAAGACCCAACAATAAAAGAAAATTTCAGGCCAATTTCCCTTATGAATATCGATAAAAAAATACCCAATAAAATTCTTGCACAGAGAATCCAAGAACACATCACAATGATCATTCACGATGATCAAGTAGGCTTCAACCCAGGGATGCAGGAATGGTTCAATACCCGGAAATCCATTAATGTAATCCACTACATAAACAAACTCAAAGCAAAAAACCACATGGTCATTTCATTAGAGGCTGAAAAAACATTTGACAAAGTTCAACATTCCTTCATGATAAAAATCTTGGAAAGATCAGGAATTCAAGGAGCATATTTAAAAATAGTAAAAGCAATATACAGCAAACCAGTGGCCAACATCAAACTAAATGGAGAGAAACACGAAGCAATCCCACTAAAATCAGGGACAAGACAATGCTGTCTTCTCTCTCCCTACCTACTCAATATAGTACTTGAAGGTCTAGCTAGAGCAATCAGACAAAAAAGGAGGTAAAAGGGATACAAACTGGAAAGGAAGAAATAAAAATATCACTATTTGCAGATGATATGATGGTATACTAATTGACCCAAAAAGTGCCACCAGAGATCTGCTACAGCTGATAAATATATTCAGCAAAGTGGCTGGATACAAAATTAACTCAACCAAATCAGTACCTACTTGTACTCGAAGGATAAACAGGCTGACAAAGAAATTAGGGAAATAACACTCTTCACAATTGTCACAAACAATATAAAATATCTTGGTGTGACTTTAACCAAACAAGTGAAAGATCTGTATGACAAGAACTTTAAGTCTCTGAAGAAAGAAATCTAAGAAGACCTCAGAATATGGAAAGATCTCCCAGGCTCATGGATCAGCAGGACTAACATAGTTAAAATGACCATCCTGCCGAAAGCAATCTACAGATTCAATGCAGTCCCCATCAAAATCCCAACTCAATACTTCATAGACCTAGAAAGAGCAATTCTCAAATTCATATGGAATAACAAAAAACCCAGGATAGCAAAAACTTTTCTCAACAATAAAAGGACTTCTGGGGCCATCAGTCTCCCTGACTTCAAGCTGTACTACAGAGCAGTAGTGATAAATACGACATGGTATTGTTACAGTGACAGGCAGGTAGATTAATGGAATAGAATTGAAGACCCAGAAATGAACCCACACACTTGTGGTCACTTGATCTTTGACAAAGGTGCTAACACCATACAGTAGAAAAAAGATAGCATCTTCAACAAATGGTGCTGGTTCAACTGGAGGTCTACATGTAGAAGATTGCAAATTGATCCATTCCTTTCTCCTTGTACAAAGGTCAAGTCCAAGTGGATCAAGGACCTTCACATAAAACCAGATACACTGAATCTAACAGAAGCAAAAGTGGGGAAGAGTCTCAAACACATGGGCACAGGGGAAAAGTTCCTGAATAGAACACCAATGGCTTGTTCTCTAAGATCAAGAATTGACAGATGGGACCTCATAAAATTACAGAGCTTCTGTAAGGCAAAGGACACTGTAAATAGGACAAAAGGACAACCTACAGATTGGGAAAAGGTCTTTACCAATCCTACATCCGATAAAGGGCTAATATCCAACGTATAGGAAGAAATCAAGAAGCTAGATGCCAGAGATCCAAATAATCCTA
Source organism: Rhynchomys soricoides (assembly GCA_019843965.1). NCBI lineage: Eukaryota > Metazoa > Chordata > Mammalia > Rodentia > Muridae > Rhynchomys > Rhynchomys soricoides. The sequence continues at coordinate 7,331,929 of JADRCH010000243.1, forward strand.
TCAAAAAGTGGGGAAGAAAGCTAAACAGAGAATTCTTAACTGGGAAACCTCGAATGGCTGAGAAACACCTAAAGAAATTTTCAACATCCTTAGTCATCAGGGAAATGCAAATCAAAACAACCCTGAGAGTCCACCTCACACCAGTCAGAATGGCTAAGATCAAAAACTCAGGTGACAGCAGATGTTGGTGAGGATGTGAAGAAAGAGGAACACTTCTTTATTGTTGGTGGGGATGCAAGTTGATAGAACCTCTCTAGAAATCAGTTTGGTGGACTCTCCCTAAAGTGAACTTAATACTACCTGAGGACCCAGCTATTCCACTCCTGGGCATATACCCAGAAGATGCTCCAACATGTTATAATGACACATGATCCACTATGTTCATAGCATCCATATTTATAATAGCCAGAAGCTGGAAACTACCGAGATGTCCCTCAACAGAGGAATGGATACAGAAATGTGGTACATTTACACAATGGAATACTACTCATCTATTAAAAACAATGACTTCATGAAATTCGCAGACAAATGGATGGAACTTGAAAATATCATCCTGAGAGGTAAAGCAGTCACAAAAGAATGAACATGGTATGTACTCACTGTTAAGTGGCTATTAGCCCAAAAGTTCGAAATACCCAACCTTCACAACAGTAGGGCTGAGTGTGAGGTCCCAGATGGAGGACTTGGAGAAAGGACTGAAGGAGCTGAGAGAGTTTGCATCCCAGGGAGGCAGCAACAGTGGCAACTGGCCTGACCCCCTGATACTCCTGGAGACTGATCCACCAATCAAAGAATACACATGGAGGGACCCATGGTGCTGCCCACAAATGTGGCAGAGGAGGGTCTTGTTATCCATTGGAGGAGAAAGGCCCTTGGGCCTGAGGGTGTTAGATTCCCCAGTATAGGAGAATGCCAGGGAGGGAAGATGAGAGTGGGTGTGTGGGTGGGTGGATGAGAGATTACCCTCATAGTGGCAGGGCTAGTGGGGAGGGAATGGGGAGGTTCCAAAGGGGAGATCTGGAAAGAGGGAAACATTTGAAATGTCAATAAAATATGAAAAATTTAAAAAAAATACAAAGATCCTCATTATTCATGCGTCTCACGGCAGTTAGACCAGGGGAACTGCATGATTCTTTGTACATGAGTGTTTGTCTTTATATTAAATAAGATACAAGTTAGGTGCCCAGAACAATTTCTGGAGTATAATTTTTGTGATATTCCTCAAAATACACATACATTACAATGTTTAGGAACATTCATGATATATATTTATAGCTAAAATGTTGACAAGCAAAAATAAATGTTTATAATGTAGGCTATTTCCAGGGAGGAAAAATAAAACAACTCCTGATACAACTATTCAGATGGACATATCAAATTTCAAACTTTGACTCTGGTGAAGGTCATATCAGTGGTACATCTGTCTTCTAATCGCTTACTTCTTTCTACTAGTCTCTAAGATGTTTGGCATTCACTAGTAGTTCAGAAATCCTTAAGATTTTGTAATTATTATATGTTGATCTGGGCTGTCCATCTCTGTGATATCCCCTCTTGTGCTGTTCCTCACTATTCAATTTCCTACTAGGAATCATTCTCCACAGAATTTCCAGTGTCTTTGTTTTCAAACAGTCTTGTTTATACCTGTATTTTCTTGGTTCTCAATTAAACTAGCTTTTATATGGATTAATAAATTATTATTCAGATATTCAGTGTTCCTGAACTGATCCGTCTTAAAAATCACACAATGTGCTGAAGTAATTTTATTTGATTAACTCTACTTTAATAATTTTCACAGATATTCAGAATTGTTTGTAGAAAGCCAATACATTAATATCCAATATATTTGAAATTAAATCACTTCATAATTCTCATTACTTTTGGTAATATATTTCAGTAAATTTTGAGCTTCACTTTCTTCATATTAGGAAAATCTGCTTAAAATTACTACATACCAGTGATATAACTAACTCAATTGAAAATGCTATCTAGCTGAATATCAAGTCCGTATTTCTTGGTGTTTGAAGCTCCTGCTATAATTCATTTTCATCAGCTTAAGTACAAAGTTGATGGATGCTCTAGAAACCAACTATTCCATATCACAAGCAGTTCAATAATTTCCAAAGCAAAATCTTATTAAAAGTTCCTGCTTTAATACAGAATCTTTAATTGATGATATAAGATATTCTGCTTCATTCCTAGAGAAAATTAATCCATGGATTTGAACTGTTTTGCATGGCAACTTAAATGGGATTGGAAATTTCTGCATCATTCCACTGTTGTGAATCTTCAGGACTCAGCAAAAAAAAAAAAAAAAAAAAGACAAAGGCACTGTCCTCCATTATAGTACATTGACCAAGAGATTTGTATATCTGGACAATCCAAAAGTTCCTCAGCCTAAATGTATTCAGCCATCTATACTATATTTACATACTAGCATTAGAGTCCTGCAGCTCAAGACCTATGCATATTTTTCCTGTCAGTGCTTAGTAAATAAAAGGACTGTGTTCTTTGTTTAGTGGACCCTTAGACAATTTCCTTAGACCAAAAAGTAACACTGAACTGAAAATCTAAATAATTAGAATTCATTCTCACTGTAATGCCCATACATTGGCGTTTTCTCTGGACATTTAGATGACAGTTCAAATTCTATAAGGACTTTATTATACAGTCTTCTATATTCTGTTATTTCTGGTCATCAACAACGCTTCTCCAGTCAGCAATAAGCCCTGATTATGCCTCTCACACCTTGACTTCTATTGCTAATGTGTTAAGTGTGTGTTTTCTTACAAAAAAAAAAAAAGTGTTTTCCAACAATCATTCTGGTACCTTATTTGAAATTCATTTAATTCACAAACAATTTAATTAGGACAATATAGTTAGTCATACTCTCAATTTATAAATGAGAACACTGGCTTTCTAGGGATATATTGCACTTATTATTGTATTGAATTATTTTGTATAGATATAGTCATATTCTAGGTAGCTATCTCTTCCAAAACATGTGTGCATCTAAATCTTTCAAATAGTATGTTAATTTTATTTGAACACAAGGGGATTTGGGAGGATGATGATTAAGAGAGGCTATGAAGAGTAGGCCTGTGTGATTACATTAGTGGCTCTTTAGGAAGAGAGAAAAATTCTCTGGGTTACTGATTCTTCTTTGTCACTTGGTGTCTTCCAAATGTGCTAACAGGAAGCTCTTCCCTAGACATTAAATAGATGCTGGTAACTGCCATTGTAATTCCCAGCTCTAGAGCAGTGAGCTAGGCAAACTTCTTTATGACTTATACAGTCTGTGATATTTAGATATAGATGCAGAAAAGAGGGTTTAAATACAAAACTATGAATCATTGTCAAGTTGGACTGACCCTACTATTTTATGCCTTTATCATATGCCACACTGGTACTTTTGTACTTCTAATTTAAACTATAAGCCAATCCTACATTAATCTTAGAGTGAGCATTAGGTTAATACTATGAGTTTAAGTGAAGAAAGTAAATTTAATCTGATGTGTGAAAAAATGAGGAAACAGGTTTACAACTAAACAGACCCATAAGTAAACCCTAGCTTATTACATACATGGTTAAACTCAAGGTTTATTGTTCATTAGCTTACTTATTATCTTGATAGTTTTTCTAATATCAATATTATCTATCTCATTGAATATTTGTAAAATAAAAATTCAAGCTTCAGTAAGGTAGAATAATTTTCAATAGTTAGGAAAACTCTATATGACAATAGTGTGTATGTCCAAAAGAAGGAAATCAAAAGTATTTAAACAGTTCAAATAAAGTACATGCCTAATATCCTGTGTACTAAAGTGTGTATTAGATACCTAATTTTGAACGATATTGAAGATCATTCATGGCTAATAGGAAAGATAATATTAAGCTATTATAAATCTTTTAATTCTTCTGAGGGAATGATAAAATGAATGAATGTTTAAATATGTACAAACATTATGGATTTCTATGTCAAAAATATTTGATGTTGTATTGGAAATGCTTCTTCCTTTGTAATTGCTGAGAGTAGTAAGAGTAAGAATTAGACTCCTGCTCCTCGTCCTTTGAGAAACCATTACCAGTCACCAAAAGTAACCCCATCCTTCAGGAAATTTTAACTGGAAAATTAGCAATGTTTTAAAGTCTTCATAATTATAAAATTATGAAGTAGCAAATAGTCTCATATATAATATCCAGATATGCAGATGATGTCAATATGAGAAAACTAGATTACCTGCTAGGAGGAACAATGTGGTTCTCATTGCTCTGTTTCTTTCTTTCAAATAATTTATTTATTCACTTTACATTCTGAGTTCAGACCCCCCACCTCCCAGTCCCCAACTCATACAGCTATTCCTCCTACTCCCACTCCCTTCTCCTTTGGGAAGGGTGAGGCTGTCCCTGGTTAACCATCACACCCTGGTTTTTCAAGTTACAGGATTAGGCATATCATCTCCCACTGAGACAAGACAAGGCAGCCCTGTTAGGGGAACAGTATCCACAAAACGGCAACAATTTCAGGGACAGTCCTGGCTCTAATTTTCGGGGAACCCACATGAAAACTAACCTGTATATCTGTTACATATGGGCTTGGTCTAGCCCATGCTTGCTCATTGATTGGTGGTTAAGTCTCTGAAAGCCCCCAAGGGTCCAGGTTAGTTGACCCTGTTGGTCTTCCTGCGGAGTCCCTGTCTTCTTTAGGTCTCTCGGTCCTTCCCCTAACTTTCCCACAAGACTCCTTGAGCTCCATCTAATGTTTGGATGTGATTTTCTGCATCTCTTTCTATTAGCTGCTGAATGGAACTTCTCACAGGACAATTATGCCAGACTCCTGTCTGAAAGTATAACAGAGTAACCTCATCCCCAATTTCTTTCCAAGTGGATCAAAGACCTCAACCTAATACTGGATACAGTAAACTTAACAGGAGAGAAAGTGGGGAATAACCTTGAACATATTGATATAGGAGACAACTTCTTGAATCAAACACCAATATTTCAGGTTCTAAGATCAACAATTAATAAATGGGGCCTCATGAAACTGAAAAGCCCCTGTAATGCTAAGGGCACTAGCAATAGGACAAATCGGCAGAGTATAGATTGGGAAAAAATCTATACCATTGCTCTTGATTCCAAATTTCTTTACTTTTTAACAATGACCTACTGGGCACTCCATCATGTTTGACTGTTGGCTGCTAAGGCATCTCTCTTCAGGCTTGTTTATGGACTGCCCCACTGGTACATCCTCATCTCTGCAAAGTTTTAACAATTCCTCCATTGGGGTCCTTACTCTTCTTCCCAGACTTCTATTTTTTTATAATCTAATTTAGCTGTGCTCTTTTTACTTGAAAAAAAATAAATACCATTTCCAGACTCTCTTTCTGAACACTTTACTCCTTTCTTGCTTACAGATGACAGGCACTGGTACAATCAACAAACATCTATCAAAGGTTGTCTAGATCAGTGGTTCTCAACTCGTGGGTCATGACCCCAACAGCAGTCACATATCAGATATTCTGCATATGAGACATTTACATTATGATGCATAACAGTAGCAAAAAATGTAGTTATGGAGCAGAAAAGAAATAATTTTATGGTAAGAGGTCACCAGAGCACAAGGTATTTCTTAAGGGGTCTCAGCATTAAGAAGTTTGAGAACCACTGGTCTAGGTTCCAGATCTTGAATCACTTGCTCCTAATGTGAGTCAGTTATGAAGTATTTGTGTGGCGTCAAATAAAAGACAAATGTATTCTTCTTCCTTAGGTCAAAGGGCTTAGCATATCATAATGATTTTCTTAATTTTACATGACATGCACTCTTACATAAGATTTCACTGGCTCATAAGTCAACATGAAATCTGTCTCCAGCCACTTCACACTAATTTAAGAAACATTGTCTAAGCCAGTATTTTTCTTGTCTTTATCATGGATTAATTGAATTAATGGCTAACATGACTTCTGCTATTTTATATTTTGGGGACTGGTTTCCATGGTTTAAACAGAGTCATCCTGTTAACAAGCAGCAGTTATTTGTTCAACACTGCTGAAGTCTTTCCATCTCACTTAGAGAACAACAAGTCCAGTTACACATTGCTCTGTCATACTGGTCAATTACACATGAAGAGCTCAGGGGACAGCCATCCTGTTATCACTAAGAGAAGCATTTCTGGCTGAGCATATGATTAGTACAAAGGCCTTGACATAGATCCCCCCCTCTGCAGATTTAAGATGAAATAAAACCAGCATATCAATTCAACAAATATAAACCTATTCTTCAACTCCCATTTCTTCTATTTACTGATCTTAACCAAATTTCAGATGTGATAGTTGATCAAGAAGTCAAGAGCCACTAGCATGCCTATTTTGAATTCCCACATTAATAAATACCTTTGAGTATTTTCTTTGAGCTGATTTCAGTAAAATGACTTAAATGTTATATATGGAGCTCTGAACAGAAGAGAAACAAGTTCTGGTTGCTATGGAGCCCATATTTCTGTGACTTGCAAACACACCTGAATCAAATTAATTATAAACTCTGGACAAGGAGTGTGAATAATGTGGGTGTTGGTGCAAATTGTGGTGGATGGAACACTTGAACTTAGGTTCATATGAGTCCAAATTCCAAGGTATTTGTAAACTTCTGATGCTGCTCTCTGTCTCTACTTCCCTGACATCTTCAGGATTGTCCTGAATACAGTAAAGCAGAAATTAAATATACACTTGCTCATTAAATTTAACCCTAACTATCAAAAGGCTTAAGTATGGAGAAGTGGAGAACTGGAAGATAGTCAGCTTAATGAGCAGATGTAAGCATGACACCAACAGTTCTTAAAGAGAAGCAAAGGAAATCTACTGTCCTTTTCATGAGAAAATGAACCATTCCCTACAGGGACTGCTGGGAATTTTGCTGCATTTCCATGGATTGGGTCACTAAAAGGTTTTGATCAAAAGGTAAATGCAGGTATGTCTCATATTTGTAAAGCTAAATTTTATATTTTAAAAATAATACATCACATGTTATTTTTAAAGATCTATTGATTAAAACACCACAGGAGATTGCATTGATGAAAATAAGATAGCATTTTTAAACTCCACCATTGTACTTACAAAAATATTTCAAAGTTAACATGCTAAATTTAATATACATTTGTACAACAATCAGTATGTATTTAGATATAAATGGTAACAAATATAGAAATTATTTTGTGAATCATGTTTGTCATCCCTCTTTCTTAGAAGCTAGTGGGTATATAATAACTCATTGTCAACTTATATCACACTATTATCAACACCATTTATTTATTTGAATATTTTTTCACCTTTTAGAGGGGCAGATTCATATCTTTCAATTTCAGGTTCAATTTACTACGTTGCTAAACACTGGCTGTAGCGAATTTTTAAACATAAGTACAATTTCATGGCCTCACTAAGAAAATGTCAAATAAAATTGATTTGATTGCTACTAAAGCTTGGAATTTTTAAGAGTTCATTGGGTATTTCTAAATTGCTTGGTATTTTGTTTTGTTTTGTTTTTTGCTTATTTTTTTTTTCAGGACAGGGTTTCTCTGGGTAGCCCTGGCTGTCCTGGAACTCACTCTGTAGACCAGGCTGGCCTCGAACTCAGAAATATGCCTGCCTCTGCCTCCCAAGGGCTGGGATTAAAGGCGTGCACCACCACTGCCCGGCAGATATTTCTAAATTGCAAGTAAAATTGAGTATCTTTCTATGATGAATTATTAATTTACTATCATGACTGTCCTTTCACTTCATTTTCTCTCATAGCCCAGCTACTCTTTGATGCCACATATATATATACTTTATAATCATTATTTGTACTTTATAACATTACCTCCACATTGTTACTTCCAGGAACCTCAGCAGGATATGCTGCATTAAGGGTAGAATATGAAGCTAAGCTTCTATACTTCACAGTCAATCTCTCTATTTATATAGACCAACTATTAAGCAGAGCCAAAAATTTAAGACATAGAAATTTGTGATTTAAACAGTGTCTTAGAATAGTTTGCTTATATCTGTTCCTAACTTAGCACCTGTTTTCTGTTTTATTGATTTATCCTGCTATACTACAGCAAAAGAATTAAAATACAATATTCTATCTTAGTTGTACTCAAAATATACTTGTTACCTAGACATCGATTATCAATCTGAATTTCAGACACTGAAGGGAACCAAAATATATCTTTCTGGTCATAAAAAATAAAACTTTTAATATAAATGATATAAATGAATACAGTATGATCTCGTCCCCTTTTTAAACTAAACTCTTCCCATTTTCTAACACATATCACGAAATTTTCCAGATTTCATTGCAATGAGCTAACAGGAAATCATCCCTTTTGATGCACTTTATTTAATATCTGCATATTTAGAGAACTGTTCACAGTGACTAAATGGAAGAGTTAATGATAGTGTAAACATGTAATATAATGGTAAATAGAAACTTAAGTCAGAAGCCGGGCAGTATGGCGCACGCCTTTAATGCCAGCCCTTGGGAGGCAGAAGCAGGTGGATTTCTGAGTTCGAGGCCAGCCTGGTCTACAGAGTGAGTTCCAGGGCTACCCAGAGAAACCCTGTCTTGAAAAACCAAAAAAAAAAAAAAAAAAAAAAAAAAGAAACTTAGGTCAGAGACATCAGTCCTTAACTCAATTATTTATAGTATCTTGATAACTTCAGTTAATTGTGTTGAATTAAGAAAATATTGCAACATCATTTAAAGTGGAACCTAGCAAGTGATGTATATTATTTGTACATGTAGAAAATTTGCCTCACACCCTCAAATCCATTGAACAAATGGTCAATAACAAACACTGCCTAAACCTGAGTGGTATCTTACAGCTATGGTCAGACCAATTGGGAGGGGGAAACAGTAGGCAAGCTCAAGATTATTCTCAGATACATACTGATGAATATAGTACGGAATACATAACTTTTCTCAAAACAATATGAGTACCCAATGGATCTGAGTGTAACCAAATCCAATTTAGATTACATGGTATAACTTTGGGGTTGCATAATTTAAATACTATTTTGAACATATTTTTCTTATAGCTGCTCATTTGGAAATAAAACAAAATCTCTCTCTTTTTTTTCTATCCATAATGCTCCTAGAATTTCTATCATGAAGAATTACCAAGTAAGCCCAAGTAAGTATAATATATATATACACACACACACACACACCGGTAGATACTGATCCTGAAAAAAAAATTGTGAATTAAATTACTATGCTTTAAAATACAGATAAATGCACCATCTGCATGACACTCACCCTGTATTATTTATACATTTAGAAAAGAATTTGACCTTTAAGTAAAGGGTTAGATAAAGAATGAATAACCTATAGCTACAACTTATCTGTCTTATATATTAATCTTCTTTTCCTTTAATTTATAATTTTTATGAATACATTTATTGTGCTTGTATTTATAAAAATATACATATGTGTGGATTCATATGCACCTATTTTATTTATTGAGGCAGAGCCTCCCACAAAGTTTAGAGCTTTACAAATGTGATAGTCTGGATAGCAAACTTGCCCTAGGAAAATCTTATCAGTTATGTACTGGGATGACAGATGGGACACCATCCATGTGTAGAGTCTGTGTGAATGCAATAGGTCCATTCTTTGATACCCATGATTGTATATGAAGTACATTATCCATAGAATCATATCCCAAGTCCCTTATTATAAATTTTACATATAATATGTGATGTGTACATTAGTGTAGAAATTTTATACATATGAAGACAGCATGTAATAATGCTAGGCTGATGAGAATTTTTAGCAGGTAATGATATTTGCAGCTAAGTGATACGTCCTGTATTTAATCCCTAGAACCCACATAGTGTAAAGAGAAATCACTGCTTCAAATTGATCTTGATCTTCATATGCCTAAACATAGTATGTATGAAGATACTCATAAGCACATGCACACAGAGACATTAAAATAAATAAATACATTTAGAATGACTAAAAAATCCCCACTGTTTTAATGGCTAACATAATAGTGTAAGTAATCATTCCAGTACATATTACTAAACAATAATAATAATAGTAATAGTAAAGATAAAGTAGTAAAATGGTAGAGATAGTCAGTAGAATAATAATATAATGTATAAATAATTAGAATTCAGAAATTATAATTTAATTCAATTTTATTTTTTATTATCATATTCTGCTAATGATAGATGCTTCTAAAAACAGACCTACATAGTATCATTCTAAACTCTAGAAACTTCATTTCCCCTTGAATAAAGTATTTTCATGTCTGAAGAATATGCCCATCTCTATCCTAGGTATTCTATATTGTATATATTATATTCTATATCAGGCGCTAGATATTTCACTCCTTAAGTTTTCAGTATATTTAAAATATTCCAGTACACATGACTTCAAAGCCCTATTTCAATTGTTTTTCCTCTTCCTACTCAAATTTCTAAGCATACAGCCAGACTGGGAGTAGTTATATGTGTAGGGGCTGACAGAGTTTAGGTTGCACAGAAAACATACACACACAGTAGTATGTGGCAATAAAATTTCACATTTACGTCAAAGCCGAGTGTGGTTTTGGAGGAGAGCAAAATGTGGGCAGGAACCTTTTTCTTTCCTATTGTACCATTGCATGCAAGTGGGAATAGTTAAGGAGTCTGAAATTTTCTTCTTTTTATCTGGATGCATTTTGATGTTATGAATACTTGCCTGCTGAGATAAAACAATAGAATTTTCTTACATCCAGATTATGTAATTGGACTTTTAGTAATCCTTTTACATGAGATTTGCCAAGCCTGTATTTCACAAGCCTGTACTGTGACTAACTCAAGTCATGAGTCATAAATTGATTATAGAGTAGTCATGACACTGCTGCATCTGGATTGGAAATATTGAGTGGACATAGGAACTGGTACTGTGAGTTGTAGACCCAAAACTATAGAACTACTTCTTAGCTAGGTGAAATGTCAGCATTTGCATTGGCTTTGAAGTTCATATTAGTATTAAAAGTCCTCTGCTACTGTCTTATTTCTGGGTAGAATTTGCTTAGACTATAAAACATCCTTTTTTGTACACACAATTATTTAAGTCATACAATATATAATCAGTGCATGAGATATAAGTAATCTACCAGCAAATATAGAAATAAAGAAAGCAATTTTACACAAAGAAGGCTATATAGGGAGAGAAAATAGACTGAACAGTGTGGAAAACTAAAGGTTTTCTTTTTTAAAAAACTCTGGTAATTAAAATGCTGCAAAACCATCACTGTGTGTAGAAATATAGTCATGTTATAAGCTTTATTTCTGAAATGTTTTCTTATGTTTAAAATATTTATTTGAAAAGTACTTATACTTATTAAAATACATAGGCTATAACTGTAAACATTGGGTGAGATACACCTGCAATGGTAGAAAGATCGGAGTTGGGATTCAGCCAATGTTCTCAAAATTCATGTGTTAAGAAACTGACTTTTAGAAAAATTAGTGTAATATGCACAAAATTTAAAAGTATGAGTAATGTAAGTTTCCTGAGAAATATTACAAATGAATTGTCCTCATAATTAGATATTCTGCTTAGTAGTTTTTGTTTGCAAATAATAGCAATCATAGTAAAATGCATGTATTCCTCAAACATTAAGAGAACCTGGTTGAATCATCTCCAAACATGTCTCAGAGACACTGCCTAATTTCACAACATAAAAATTATAGCTATGAGAGTCCTGATATTTGGAAACTGTAAGATTTAGGAATAATGTCAGCAGCCTGTAAACCTACAGTGCAGAGAAAGCTCACTCCAGGCTCCTGAACCAGACACTCACAGACATTGCACTTTGGATGACATGCAGAGGATGACCTAGCTTATGGTTCAAAGTGCTCAACACCAGAACTAAAGAGGATAACATTATCTTATGCCCAGTAGAGGTTTGTTCAGTTGATGTTGTCCTTTGCCTCAGTTTCATGAGGTTAAATTGTTGCTTGTTTGTTATGCTACTATTCTCATTAGGAAGCTGTTATTTTTTTTTCTCTTCTGATGCATTCAAGGCTACTCCCCATTTTTCCTTCTATCAGATTAAGTGGATCCAGTTTTATGTTGAGGTATTTGATCCTCTTGGACTTGAATTTTGTGTAGGGTGATAGATATGGATCTCTTTGCATTCTTCTGCATGGTGACAAGCAGTGAATCGAGCAACATTTGCTGAAGATGCTTTCTTTTTTCCATTGTATAGTTTTGACTTATTTGTCAAACCATGTTTCTATAGGTGTGTGGATTTATTTCTGAGTTTTCAAGTGGATTCAGTTGATTAACTTATCTGTTCCTATGCTAATACTACCTGGTTTTTAATTTCTATTGTTTTGTAATATAGCTTGAGATCACGAATTATGGTAAGTCCAGAAGTTCTTTTACTATGCAGCATTGTTTTAGCTACCCTGTACTTTGTTTGTTGTTTTTGTTGATTTGTTTTTTTCCCATGTGAAGTTGAGATTGTCTTCCTTCCTTCCTTCTTTCCTTCCTTCCTTCCTTTCTTTCCTTCTTTCTTTCTTTTTTCTTTTTTTGAAATTTTTTATTCATTAATCTTTTTTTACAGTCCAGATTTCATCCCCCTCCAGTTCTGTCCCCCAAACCTTTCCTCATTCCATACTTCTTCCCCCCTCCAAGAGAATGACTTACCCTCACCCTCACCCCACTGGGCCTCCTCACTTCCTGAGGCCTCAAGTCTCTCGAGGGTTATGTGCATCTTCTCCCACTGAGGCCAGAGCCAACAGTTTTCTGCTGTATATGTGTCAGGGGCTTCATATCAGCTGGAGTATGCTGCCTGATTGGTGGCTCAATGTCTGAGAAATCTAAGGGTCCAGGTTGAGACTGCTGGTCTTCCCATGGGGCTGCCCTCCTCAGCTTCTTCCAGCTTTTCCCCAATTCAACCATAGGTATCTCCGACTTCTGTCCATTCATTGGATACTGGTATCTATGTCTGACTCTTTCAGCTGCTTGTTGGGCCTCTCATCTTCACCCAGAAGCTGAGCAAAACTCACACAAAGACACACATATAAACACTAAGCAGAACTCTAGTAATCTTATGGAAGAGGGTTAGGGAGGATTGAAGAAGCCAGAAATGCCAGGAAAACTACAGGAAAACCTACTGAATCAACTAACCTTGATCCATAGGAGCTCATGGTAACTGAACTACCAGAACTACCAGAAAACACTCATGAGACACTCATGAGACAGACCTAGGCTCCTCCACATGTGTAACACTAGGAGCAAGGGGTGTTTCTAACTCTGCTTCTTATTTTTGCATTCCTTTCCCCTAACTGGGTTGCCTTGTCTAGGCTAAATAGATGATGCTCCTAGTCCTACTGCAACTTGATATGCCAAGGGTAGTTGTTATGCATGGGAAGCCCCTTCTGAGGAGAAAAAGAAGGAAGAATAGGGGGAGGAGAGGTGAGTAGGAGGGACTGGGAGAAGAGGAGGAAATGGAAGTTGTGATAGGGATGGAAAGTAAATAAATTAATTAATGAATGAAAATAAGAAAATAAAACATCATGGAAAAAATAAAAGACATGAAAACATTTTATGATTCAAAATATTTGTTTTGACAATTCAATCATCTCTATGTAGGACACTGAAAGAAATACTTTAATTCAATGAGAAAAATAAACACACAAAAGTGGTCACAGCAAATAACTAAACACTACTAAGATAGGGATTTAAAACCACTATAAAATTAGCAAAATGAGAGGAATTAATATATGTCTTTCAATAATAACTCTGAATATAAGTATTCTTAATTGCTTAACAATATTTTGCAATATTTGGTTGATATCTCTGGGAGGCCTGCTCTTTTCTGAAGAGAAACTTAGGAGGAGTGGATCTTCAGGAGAGAAAAGCTAGGGAGAAGGAACTGTAAGAAGAGGAGGGCAGGAAAACTTCAGTGAGCTGCAATATAGGAGAGAAGAATAAATATGTGAATAAGTTACAGACCACAAACGGGCAGACTTGATTTGTTAAAACCATATTCATCTTTTCATACCCCTAAGAATCACATTCACCATCAATGACAATCACCAATTTATGTTAAGTGAATGGAAAAATTATTTCAATCACTTAGAGCGAGGAACCAAGCAGAGAGAGCTATTCTCATATATAGTAAAAAAGACTTCATACCAAAAGTAGTCTTAAAGCATATAGAAGCATTCCAGTGATTCTCAGCCTTCCTAATGTTGTGACATTTTCATGAAATTCCTCATGTTGTGGTGGTCTTCAACCATAAAATTACTTTTGTTGCTGCTTCATAACTGTAATTTTGCCACTGTTATGATTATAATATAAATATCTGTGTTTTTTGATGGTCTTAAGAGACCTCTGTGAAAGGGTTGTTCAACCACTGAAGAGGTAATGACCCACAGGTTAAGAACTGCTGCATTACATCAAGAGGCATCTGTAATTCTATACACACCACACCAAATATAAAAGCAGAACTAAACCTAAAAGTACAAAATAGCTTCACATATCTATAAAGGATAACTGCAATACCTCACCTTCACCAAAAGTCAGATTATCTGAACAAGACAAAAACCAGTGGGGGAGTTAAATAATATCATAATTGAATGGTCCTAATAGATATCTACAGTATATTCCACCCGAATAGTAGAGAATTCATATTCTCCTAAGCCCATAGGATACTCAGGAAAATGAATCACATATTCTAATACAAAGCAAGTCTCAATAAAGTAGGAAAACTTAAACAATGCCCTGTATTTGGTCTGACCATCTTGTAAGAGAACAGTATATCAACAGAAGTAGAAACTACAGAAAGCACATCAATTCATGAACATGAAAGAACACACTATTTAATGATTACTGGTCTACTAAATTAAATTGAATGGAAGTAAAAATAAACACACCAAACTCTGCTATATAATAAAAACAATCTTAAGGGACAATATATAGTGTTAATTATTTACATCTAAAATTCTATATCTTAATCTGCAGGTAGCAGATAGAGACTGTGTGTCAAACAAATATGATGTAATATACAAAGGGGTGTGATATGCCTGTGTGGCTTGAGCATAGAAGTTCTCAAACCCTGCTTGCACAGTGACATGCTCCCTCCAAAAATGTCACACCTACTCCAATAAGTTTGTACTTCCTAATAGTGTCAAGCATTTAAATACATGAGTTTATGGTGGCCATAGCTATTCAAACCACCACAGTAATATTTTCAAATTATAAGAATGTATAGAAAGAAGACCTAAACACCCCCCAAAAAATATTTTACAGCTGATAAATACTTTCAACAATATAGATATAAAATCAACACACAAAAATTCAGTAGCTTTGTTATATTCAATAATAACCATACTAGAAAAGAATTTAGAGAAAAAATCTCACTCATACTAGGCACAAAATATAAATGAATACTTGTGAATAAATCTATTCAAGGAAAAGAAGGACCTGAAATCTTTAAGAAACTCAGTGAAAGAGTAGAGGATTGAGGCAGAATTTTACCCTGATAAATAAACATTATATGAAACCAACCACTAGGCTAGAAGGAGGCAGGATTTCTTGATCAGAGAGAGGAAGAGAGAAAGCAGGAAAAAGGAACTTCCTTTTGGACAACAGGAGCAAAGGAGGCAGACACAATGTCGGAAGCCCAGAGGCTGTCAGTTTGAGAGGCGGATCCAATACGATAAGCCACTCGAGGATTTATAACATAGGTTAGTTTACAAAATTAGGATATTAGGTTCTGCGCCCAGTGATTATGTTACCTGTTGATTCTAAACTAATATAGTGTGGTGTTTTCCTTCACACCGTGACCTTGCTGGGTCCCAGAGCAAAAGAGTTCTTTCGAAGCTTCGAAGAGGCAGATCGAATATGGATGAGATAGGACCAGGCTAAAAGGAATAATGGTGTCTTGGTCTGTCTTCAGGGCTGGAACAAGACGAGGCTGCCTGTCAGTGCCTAGCCAGCAAGAGCGTGGGATGCTTTTTTTTTGTTTTGTTTTGTTTTTTTAATATTTCACGCAACAGAGGATAGTACCAGATTATGGAAATATTTCCCATGCCCATAGATTGGAATAATAAATAATGTAAAAATGTCCATTCTACTAAAAGTAAACTACAAGACCAATGTAATCTAAATTAAAATACTTGGCCCATTCTTCACAAACCTAGAGAAAACAATCTTGAAATTTGTATGGCGGCACAAAAGACCAAGGCTAGCTAAAGCAATACTGAATACAGGATACTACTACTATTACTACTACTACTACTACTAATAGCAATGATAATGATAATAATAATAATAATAATAATAATAATAATAATAATAATAATAAACTACAAGAGGTATCATGATACCTGATTTTAGTTTACAGCATAAACCACATGATAAAAATATCATGGCAAGAAAACCCACATAGATCAATAGAATAGATTAAAATACCCAAATAAATTTCCACACAGCTAAACCTACTTGATTTTCTAATCTTGAAAAATTAGTAATATCTATAACAAGTATGGATTGGACATATTTGTTATAAATAAAGGGAACAAATAGCAAAAGGCAGAGTGAGTTAAATGAGGAGGTATGGCTCAGATCACACTACTAAAAACCTACCATTGTAACTGAGGCACAATGCACCAGATAATATGGAACAAAATGCTTACTTTATTTTATTTATATTTCAAAAGTAGCAGAGGAATCACTACACTGAAAACATACTGAAGTGAGAAGCAAGCCAATGAGAGGAAGGTGAGGAAGGATGCTATCCCCAAAATCCCCGAGAGATGTTGGACTCATGAACTTAATGAGTGGTGAAAAGAATACCATTCATCTAACAGGATGTATTAGTGAGTTGTGCATGGCAACATTCATATGATCATAAGCATTTTGGAAAAAAACGAGTAAAATTTTCGGGTCACAAGTGTTACTTGAAGGCAAGTATAGCACAAGGTATATGTTATATCGTAAACACATCTTGGACAGGTAAATGAAAAGTATGTTTGAAAATGACATCCTGAGGCCCAGCAGAATGAATAGAAAAATGCAACCTTTGGGGGGGTGTGGGAGGCGGGGTGACTCTAGAGTGTACTAGAGGCCTGGTAGGTGAGAGACTCTCAGGACTCAAAGGGAGGGACCTTAGATGAAATGCTCAACCATGGGGAGAGGGAACTTGTAGAATCACCTCCAGTAGAAAGACAGGGCATAAAGTGGAGGGATATAATTTACATCCCAGAGTCAAAACTCTGACCCCAAATTGTTCCTGTCTAAAAGAACTACAGGAACAAAAATGGAGAAGAAAGAGAAAGGAGGTCCAGTGACTGGCCCAACTTGGGATCCATCTTAATGGTAGACACCAAGGCCTGATGCTATGGTGTGCTTACAGACAGGGACCTAGCATGGCTGCCCTCTGATAGGTCAAACAAGCAGCTGACCCAGACAGATGCAGAAATTTATACCCAAACAATGGACTGAAGTCAGAGAAACCTGTTGGTAAATGAGGGAAAGGCTGGAAGAAGCTGAAGAGAAAGGCTACCACATAAAAAGACAAGCAGTCTAAACTAATCCAGACCCCTGAGATCTCTCACACACTGAACTACCAACCCAACAGCATATAAGAGCTGGCCCAAGGCACTTGACACATACACAGCAGATGACTGCCTGGTCTGGCCTCAGTGAGAGAAGATGGACCTAACCCCCAAGAGATGTGAGGCCCCAGGGAATGGTGAGTCCTGCTGGGGATGGGGTGGTTAGAAACATCCTCTTAGAGACAGGAGGAATGTGATGGGGAAAGGCCAACTGGGGTGAGTAATGACTGGATTGTTAAAAAAAAAAATGTAATAGAATGAAATGATAGTGTGAAATCTTAATTGTATATAAGATTTGAGAGCTCATGGCACACTGGTGAGTAACATAGATATGGTAAATGATAAACTCATTAAGAGGAGATCCAAAATGAAACAAAAATATTTGATAAATGCAACAACAAGATGAGACAG
The DNA here is from genome assembly GCA_019843965.1 of Rhynchomys soricoides. Lineage (NCBI taxonomy): Eukaryota > Metazoa > Chordata > Mammalia > Rodentia > Muridae > Rhynchomys > Rhynchomys soricoides. The sequence goes on from JADRCH010000243.1 coordinate 7,349,941, forward strand.
GATCAGAAAAAATCTGTAATATTGAATAGAACAACAAAAGGAAATGCTATACATATATATTCATAATGTTATACAATTGCTTCAAAATAAGAGATGGTTAATTTGGTTCAGTTACCAAATAAATAATGATGTAAAGCTGAGCAGAAGATGGAAAAACATGGAGATTATTCCTGAGTTTAACATGAGCAGTATAATATAAAGCATTTGATTAACGTAACTTCAGAAGAAGAATAGGAGGGAGCAAGTCTTTGTACAGGAAACTAAATAATTGAAGTACTTCATGAAGGAGTTGGTTCGCTTTAGTGTAGAAGAAATTAAATACTTGAATACGGATTTATGAAAATATGGTCATATTAAAAGGTAAAGTGGTCATAAATATTATTAAAAATTAAAATAAGAATAATTATCATTATTAAAAATATTATACATTAAACAGAACTCTATAACACCAGTAAAGTAGGTATTCAGAAATAAGACCGAGAATTGTTGGAACATGTTATAATGAACATGGTTTATATGGACATCACAACAAAGTGTTACATGAGGGAGAGATGTTAGGGATGAGCATGGAGCCAATAGCTAAGACCTTTAAGGAATGACACGTGAAATCTTTGCAAGATATCAGTAGGCAACTTGATAGAGAAGGGACAGTGGAATATAGTCTTATGGTTAGAGTCAAGACCCACGTGTTTCATAATTGAGAGACCAGTTCACACAAATGAAGTACAGCATCCAATGGGGTGAACAATTGAGCATATTTTAATGACTTAAATGTGTCCAAATAAAAGTAACATATCTTCAGTTCTGTAAGCAAGGACAAGAATGAGAATGATATATTTCATAGAGTTAGTAATAGAATGTTTATAACTGAATAGAGGATAATAAACAATAGCTTCAGTCTGAGACACTTTGAATTTGAAATCCCCTTAGTTCATCTACAAGGCTATATCTGTCTGCTAACACTACACTATCTTGAATAAAAGAAAGGGAAGATGACACTATGAAAAAAACTCCCTGTCACTAAATCAAATTGTCCCACAGACAATTCCTATTTAAGATATCTGACATGAGAACATAAACAGTAAAGATTGTAAGAAAGTTATTTAAAATATTTGTTCATATTAAAATAATACAAATAGTAAAGTAGTGGTAGGAATTTAAATACAGTAATAGGCATGATAATGATAGTCGATGCTATGAGAGGGGTCTATGTCTAATGTCCCTCAGCATTTCCAAAAACATCTGTTTAGAAAAATTGAGGAGAATATCTCAGCTTAACAAGGTCATAAAGGATTAAAGTAACTAGAACAGTACAGCCATAACCATGTAATATCTGACTCTAGTATTTTCTCATTGATTTTTCTTTCTGGTCAAAATCCCTTCATGGTTTACATCAGAAGCCAAAACATTCCTTTGTTCAATGCTGTCTCCTCCCTTCCTAAATTCTGCTATATGTGACAAGATTCTTCATTGAGCAATCTAGCTTCTTCTAAAGCACATGTCAACACAACACTGGGGAAAAATGGTTCTATGGCGATTTCTTTACTCCATTAAAACATCTTTTCTAATTTATTATATGATACACGAATATTTTTCTTAAATAAAGTAGATTAAAATTGTATATTGCTGAAACAACTTGCCAGTGTTGAGGAATCTTTCAAACCTTTCTTTCATTCTTTCATTTTTCTTTCTTGTTTTCTTTTATCTTTCTTTGTTTCCTTCCTTTTTTCTTACCTTCTTTATTTTTTTCTTTCTTTGTTTCTTCCTTTCTTTTTTCCTATGGAAAATAGGTTTTTCTCTCATACAATATATCCAAACTACTGTCTCCCCTCCCTCCACTCCTCCAAGACCCCCATCTCTCCATTCTATCCCAGTTCAACTTCCCACCTTTTTCCTCCACAGAAAAGAGTAGACCTCCAAGAGATTATAGATAAGCTGGACAAAAGAGGATACAATAAGTAAGACAAGGCAAAAGCTCTCATATCAAGGCTTTACAAGGCAACCCACAGAGGAAAAGAGTTCCAAGAGCAGGCAAAGGAGTCAGAGACACACCTTCTTCCCATTGTTAGAAGACTTACAAAGCACCAAGCTAACAACCATTGTGGATACAGAGGACATGGCACAGCCCCTTGCAGGCCCTGTGCTTGCCATGTCACTCTCTGTGAGCTCATGTGGGACCTGTTTTACTGATTATATTGGCCATGTTCTCCATCCCCTCTCATTCATAAAAATCTTTCCTTCTTCTTCTGTGGAGTTCTCCAGGCTCCAAGGAGGGGGGAGCCAGATGGAGACTTCCAGTATAGACTCTCCACAAAATATCTGTGAATGATTTCTAAACTGTGGTTATTTTATAGTTAGAAAATGTAAATAAATATAGTTAGAAAAAGTTATATATATATATATCTTAGTTTGTTCCATTTCATATAGTTGGTCACAGCCTGCCTAGAAAAACAACAAGAGAGTTGCACAATATTATGATTGGAATGATACACATATCAAGATATTATATGATTGCAATAATTTTAACTAAGTCAGAATGAGTCTAGGTTTCCCAGGCACTTTCTTTTTGATTCCATAGTGCTTTATGTGTGGAATTATGCAAAATCTTGTGAGTAATATAAAACTCATAATACATAAAGCTTACATATGGCAATAAAGATTCACAGGAGTTACAATAGACACTGACATACTACAGGGTCTTGGCTTTCAGCAGTACTAACTTCAAAGACCTCTTGATAAAATACATGCTATTTAGTACTGGACACTATACTAGAAATGTGCATGATTCATACACAGTAACTTAGTATTTTCTAGTTTATTCCAAGTCATGTGTCTAGTGACTCTACTGGATTAACAGTGCAATTAAACATTAAATAATGTAAACAAAATTCAAATGAGCTGTTCTGTGATGACTAGCCATTTTAGTAATGCTGTACTTACGAATGTTTGTAAAAATGTGGCTATGGAAAGTAATTAGATAACTGTAATGAGAAAGGAACAGAATTTTGTATTAATGGTTTATTTTCCCATTGCTTAAATAATATTACAGGACTTCAAAAATACTAAACAAGATATTTATATACACTAAAGCCACATTTATATACTGATTACTAAAATATACTGAAGGGTATCCTTCCATTGTCACCTGTAAAGTATTTCATTCATTTTAAAAGCATAATAGCACATGATTTGGATTTAAAATGTTTGGCTGAAATTAAAGTTGGATAATTGTCATTCCTTAAAGCATTATTAAAATAAACATCTACAAAAGCTTACTTTTGTCAGATTATCAGTTTCTTGGGAGATATTTCTATAATCATTATTTCCAAAATTCCTAGTAATATATCTCTAAGTCTTTTCCATGTAATAGGTTCTGTTCTAAAGTGTTACTTTGGTAATGATAAATAACCACACAGTCTAAAAACCTGTGAAAAATATCCCTAATGATACTCTAAAGCTGGAAAATTAAATATTTCCTACATATAATATTCAGAAAATAGTGAAGTTTCACTTTCTTTATCCCAAAGAGTTGGGTGATTTTCCTTACAGAATTTTAAAATGGTTGAGTTTTATGCTTCTTCTATCAAACCAGTTAATACAGCTTAAGATGAATGGGGAGCAACACTACAGGTTATGAGATAGAATGGGCAAAAGGGGACCTGAAAGGAGTTCAGATTTGATGGATGTTTGAATACAAATTCCTTTAGAATCTGAAAGGTACAATGACTCAATGGTTAATCAGGACAGGTTTTATAAATGAGCCTGGCAATGGGATGGAGTACAGGGCAGGAAACCTTGTATTTTTTTTTTTTTTTTGTGGTTCTTATTAAAAGGGAATAGCAGAGGTTATTACCTGGTAAAACGAAGGAAACTTGTGCATTTCTGTAATTTTTTTTTTTTTTTAAATTTGATGAGGGAGAAAGAAAAGAACATGTCAGTAATGAAATGAATCTTGAACTTAGAAAAGGAAGGTAATTGTGAGGCGTTGAGTGAACAGACATCTTGTTTGACTTGCAATGATCATGGACACAATTTCTTGTCAAACACGTTAGTTTCTTACTGTCAGAGAGAGCTGTTCCATTCCTGATATTTCAGCATCAGTCTTTTGCTATTACAAAACCGATGCCGTTGGCTGTCAGAACTTTACAGTTTCAATTGGCAGACTTATCTGTCTTCAGCAGGATTAGACAGAAATATTTCTCATTCAGAGGCTGCTTCTGTAGAAGATGGCAGCAGCCCCAGGAAATTTGAGTACATTACCTTCAAAGGACCTGCCTGCCACCCTCTGACAGTGTATTCTGCCAAGTGCCTTCCAATCTCCTGCTTCATAGGTGTTTTTCATTTTTATATTTTCATCTTAAACATGTATTTCTTACATTACATGAACATGTTAGCAATTTCTATATATTAATATTATGATTTTTACATACAAATACAAATAATTTTCATTCAAAATGTCTTTTCTACTAATTAAGAAGTAAAAATTCAATGGAAAGAAATTGAGTCTAAAATATAAATAAAGTCAGTAGAACTGACCCAAAAGATTGGATGAGGAGGAATGTTTGCAATGAGTTGTATCCTTGATATAATTTTCAATTATTATTTTTTATTAACACCACAGGGTATTTTTGAGAAAATGATACCTTAGATATTTACTAATATAATGTTGGTTTTCTACTTCTGAAATACCCTAAATAAATGTACTATTCTGATTTGTCCTTTCTCTGTTCTGAATCATTTGTAAAAGGTCTAACAAACCCACAGTATGTCTAGAGAGTGATTGCGAGTATACATGTGTGTGTGTGTGTGTGATAATACCTGCAATAGATCACATCTCTTCATATTTACATGCCTCTAAAACTTTCTTCAGTCCTTTATAATCTATTCAATGAATATTTTATTATTCTGTAAAATCTGCAAACATCTCTACTCAGAAAATGCCAACCCATGTTTTAGTGTGAGCAAATAGCCTACAACGTTTATAAATGTCAGTGACCACAGATGAATTTGACTGTTTATTTGTATAGGGAAATAAAATATACAGGAACTATTTTTCTAATCCTTAGTTTTAATAAGCTATGCTTGTAAATCATAGGGGTTGTTTGGTTTATTTTATTGTTTTCACTATTGGGATATTTATTTATTTATCTAATGCCATGACACTCACAGGACAGAAGCTAACTGATGAATAAGTAGCTGTTCAGTGTCTTTTCAGAAAGTAATATGTGATTATTTTTATTCAGAAAAGCCTAACTACCAAAGAATAGCCACAAACTGAGTTCTGGAATAATGGTCTTCACTGACCTTTATGACGAATAACATAGATCATCTTATTCCTTATAGTGCTTGGCTGCAAAGCAAGGTAAAGCATAGTAGTTTAGAAAGATCAGCTCATTTACTAAGGGTTTTTGCCAAGTTTTCATATAAAAAATGTTAATTTATTTTTTCTTATAAGAAATATTTGTTCCTTATCTACAGTGTGCAAAAGACAGATGAAATAAACAGTGTTACCTAAATGAACAGGTCATTAAACAATATAAATGATAGCTTCATTTTTGCATACAATTATCAAACACCATATACATCTACTATGAATGTATGCATAGGTATGCACAAATCCAAATCTATAAACAGGAAATTATAAAAATGGATAGGAAGTCAAGTCGAATTGTAATGGGGGGATTAAAAATGATTCTTAATATGGATAGTGCTATAAGAACTATTTTAGACTGAAAAATGTTTTACAGTGGTATATACTATAGATAAATAATCAAGAAATTAGCTGCTTTACTAGGAATTGAACAGAAAGATTGAATAATTACCCAATGTTCAGAAATTTTCAAACAGGTACTATTTCACACACTGGTCATTGACTCCATTAGTAATGTCTTTACTCACAGAATAAGTAGAAAACATAAATAACTTAGGGTTCTATATTCTTGAAATGCCAAATTCTGTGTCTGAATAAAATGATATGTCCTTTAAATATTTATTAACCTGAAAATTATAACACATATGTAGTTTGATATCTTTTGTATCCCTTGATGGTAATTTTCTGATTCATATATGTCTAAATTAGCACTTTTATAAATCAGTAATGTACTGCAATAAAATCTTTAGGTGAGATAGTGTAAAAGCTGAAAAATAAGATATAATTCTGGCATAGTCAGAGGATATTATGTTTTCTTATTATGAAAAAATGCCAAATTCTTCCTGTGTGATTCCCTAAATGTCAAGTGACTTATTTGCTAATATTTAATATCTTTCTAAGTTCTCTTTTTAAAGATATGGTATTGCTTCACACTCACATTCTTCCAATCCTGATATATTTTTTCTTAAGTTTCATGTTGTTAAAAATTATGGATGCCTGAACAACAGCCTATCCCAATTGAGTCATTTCAATGTAAATAAAAATGCAAAGAAGCAAAGTTGATAATATTACCCCAAAAATTGGTGTTTAGGGTATAATATGGAGAGTCATACTGCACAGATGTTTGGCAGAAATGAGGTTTGTACCTCAACTGAATGAGAGTATTACCTGCTTTATTGCTCTGCCTATGTACAGCAGGCAAGGGTAGGGACTGTGACCTTGAATGCATCACAGAAGCACAAGCTGCTTTACAAAAGAAAAAAAGCAAGGAAAAAATTATTGCCAAAGGCAAGTATGTTTAAATGACTTTTCTAGTAACACCAAAAAAGTAAAAAATTCTAACAATTCTACTGAACATGACAATATCTATTGCTCAGATCTCAGGTGAAATGTGTGAAGACATAATCGTAGTCAAGATAAAAGAAGGAAATGAGAAATTGTTTCATTTCTTCAGTAACACTGAAGGTTCAAAGAATCAGAATCTGTAAGTCCTGAGTTCTATCTTGGCAGAAACCAATGAGCTATTCTTTGTGATGCGATGGTTATCATTGCATACTCTATTTGGCAGAGTATACAAGGTACTTGATTTTGAAGAATTTAAAAAAAACATAATTCATCCTAAACATATATTGAATGTGTTGTGCCATAGATGTCTTATTTATGACTTAAATGCAGCCTTCCAAGTCATAATGCTTTGAACATCATGGTAAAATTTATTGTCAATTAAATTAAAATAGAACTTGAACATGATGATGAACAATCACAACTTTTAACAATTAGCTCAAAACACTTGCTATGATTTTAATACACTTTTCTTTGTTTCCTGAAAATTGTAAACAATTAATTTCACTGAATTTGCAATGAAAAGAAATATTAGTAATCTTCTTAATCAAAACAAAGGCTGAAACTTATGTCTCTTTAAGTAGAAATCAGATTTTTCTTTCTTGTATCAAAAAAGGGACAGTATTTCACATACATTACAGTGGTGAATATAAAAGCTGAGGTAACATGTCATACTTTAACAAAGGAGTGTTTGTTATTGCACCTTGATGTGGCTGAGTAAAACCCTCTTAGGCAGATCCAGTCTGCTTTAAACTCTGTGCTTAGCCAGTGTACCTTTCTCTTCTTATTCTGCTCCACAAAGTCCTACATATTCTTCTTTCTCTAGAACAGGACAGCTTTATTCTATTTCCAGGAGGAAAAACATGAGCATTTCTCTCAAAATTGATCATAAGTTTCACATTCTTTGATTCCAAATACTCAATGTTGAGCCAAGATAAGGGTGTTGAGGCAGTTTCCTTGTTGTTTGTATTTTTAAAGATTAAGTCTTCTTCTCCATCAGTTTACATGATTTCTTTTAATAAATCAGTTCAATCTCTGTCCCTAATTCTGAATACATTAGGAATAAATAAAGTCATTATTGATAGTGTGGAAAGGAGATTGAAGAAGGAATCATGGCAGTGATAACAATCAAGACACTAAGAAAAACTTTTCAAAACCACATGACAATCTACCATTTCTGGAGTTCCGAAGAACATATAATTATAAAAAGAGTTTTAATGGTGGTATCCTACACGCAAAGCTGCTGCACCTCTCATAAGCCATAGTATATTGAGTATTAAAAAAAGTCCAGTTTCAATAGTGAGGGAATTTCGTTATGAGTTGTTAGCCAAAGAGACACCTGAGAAGTCCAGCAAATAATACAAACCTTTAGTTACATATCATAACTTAAATGGCAAGATCTTATTCATGATAACATCATTGTTCATAGCACATTTAAAACTACATTCATTAACACTGTTGACCAACTTCAAACTCTATGAATGACAATAATGACTGACCTGTCAAGATGCACCCGGTTGATAAAACAATGCTATGGATGTTACTGGGTATCCAACCTCTTTCTAATTACATTTGAGACCTGTAACAAAGAAAAGAATGAAGGCATGATACAAAACAAACAAACAAAATAAAACAAAATAAAACAAAACAAAATGTACTCAAGTATTTGTGTATGAGGAGACTATACGCCATAGGAGGGACCTATTATTTTTCTAAATGGTAATATGGACAAATGACCCTCCAAGTACTTGGCTTTACATCTATAAATTAGTGCTTACATTAGCCTTTATTATGAGAGCTTCTAATCGCAGTTATTAATTGGTTAATGTAGAGATACATAACAGACTAAAAAAGACAGTATTTTACTATTAATACCTCTAACATCACTGAAACTATTTTTATAAGTCCATCACTGACTTTCCATAGTGCATGTGTGTATGTGCATGTGTGTTTTTCAGGATGTGTTTTGTATGTGTGTGTATGTGTGTGTATACACAAGGTGCTGAGATTAAATAATAGTGGCGTGTAGGAAGCAGGGAAATTCCTGAGTGAATTCTTGAATGAATGTGTGTTCTTTACAAGGATTTGACCATGTCAAAGCCCCCGTGACTGTGGAGGGGCAAAGCCTTTGTCTAGTAAGTGTAAGATGGATAGCAAAGCCTTTCACAAGAGTTCCAGTGCAAATGTTGGCAGCAAATGATGAAAAGGTCTTTTGAGGCTTTCTACTCTGGAGCTCAGGCTACCTGAGCTAGATTTTCTGTACGTCAATGTGTCATCTCTTCTTTCTTCACTAAACTATTCAAATTAAATCCCTGAAGTCTTCCAAGATGCAGAAGCAGAATGTTTGGCTTTAATTAAGCTACCAACATCATGCTGTCAAGGTTTAAGAAACATCATGGAATAGAGGTTACAAAATCATGAAAGAGTTGGAGGATGGAGAAATAGAAATGTGTTATAATTTGCTGTCTTCTAGACATAATTTGGATGATGCACTCATGGACTCTTGGGAAATATTACTACCCACACAAGACTTCCACAATATTTTACTTAACAACATTTTATCTTGGAAAGTAGAAGCTACCAAGAGGCTCAATTCTTCTCAATGGGAGGAATGACATTTAATGGTAGCTATAGAAAGAAAGTGACTTTCTTTAGTGGTATGGTTAATGCCCTCCTACACATGGTCCTGAAAGCAACCTTAAAAAAACTAATACACAAACACACACACACACACACACCATGGAAAGTTAAAGATGGACTTAGGAATAGCAAAAAGTTTCAGTGACATTAGAGATATTAATAGTGAAAATTTTTAAAATTCATTATATGCATGTGTAAAAACTCTCAAGAATAAAAAGTAAAATTCGAAAGTTAACTCCAATACAAAGTAACTCAATATCCAAGTGATAAGATTATATATCAGAAAGTTTATATCTAATTATCCAAGGAAATATATTCAAATATATTTAAATAGAACATCAGATTTTGGAGACAAATAAATAAATAAAAAATTACAGTATAAAAATGCAAAATATTCATTCAACATCTTTCCACAAAAATCACCTCTTCTTGTGTAGTCTTTTTAACCAAGTAACAACAAATATTCAGGGATATATCTTTTTCAGGGCAGTATAAAAACCTTGAAAGGAAAAGGGTGAACTACTTCATAAACAGATAATTTTCTTATTTATTATTGTCAAAATAGTTGCTAAACTATTTGAAATTATCTTAGATGTTCAAAGTAGAAAATATATTAACGGGTGTGGTTCATAACCATTTCTCTACACTTTTAACTTCCTGAAAAATTACCAAATACCTCTAGGTCTGAGTCTTGATTATAAGGCTATGTAAGGAAGTACATTGGGCAAAACAGATGATTGCCAGTTAAAACTGAGACACTGTAGGAGGTATCCCAGAGTTAACATTGAAAGAAAGTTTGGAAGGGAAAACACAAAACACAAAGCCTTTATTTTAGTGGTGTGTGTGTGTGTGTGTGTGTGTGTGTATGTCTGTGTCTGTGTGTGTACACACGCGCATGCGTATGGTTTTCAACAAACACTAAAAGTAAAAGAATGGGAAGGAGAGAGGACTTTATTGTGAACAAAGCTAAACCAAACAAATTGGTATATTTGCTACATAAAACAACAAAATCTTGTGAGAAAATATACGAAAGAATGATTTCTCCACTACATGTGATATGTAATAGTTCAATGACAAAAGATGTATATGTAAATGTATACTTATAAGAGCTGTTTACTTTGAGAGTATATTACAAGGTGGCTGTACATTAGAAAGCCACCTTAACTTCAAAATCTCTAAGTCAAGTGTATTGTATACAATGCCCACCAATAAGATAATTGGGATGCACAGACACAGTGGGATAGCTTAAGAAGAAGGGATTCAGACCATTCTTACTGCCCAATAGCTAGAGTGATTGTCATTAAGTATGATATCTATGAAAAAATTCAAATCTATAGTATGATTTCTACTGAACATTATGGTACATTATGACAAAGTACCATTTTAAAGTCTGAAAATTTATAAACAAAAGCATCATAAGCTGTGAATCATATTTGAAATGTAAATCAGAAGAATAACTTTAATAATAAGTTTGGTATTGTACTGGTTTGAGTAAGTGTAGCCCCAATAGACTCATGTTTGAATACTTGGCCCATAGTGAGTGCCACTACTATGAAGTATGGCTTTGTTTTAGTAGGTGTGGCCTTATTGGAAGAAGTGTGTCATTGTGAGAGTAGTTTCTGAGGTCTCCTATGCTCAATATATACCCAGTGTGACACACCTCCCTTTCTGCTGTCTGAGAATCAAGATGTAGAACTCTCATTTCCTTTTCCAGCACCTTGTCTGCTCGCATAATGTCAAACTTTCGATCATGTTGATAATGAATTGCACCTCCGAAACTGTAAGCCAGCCCCTGTTAAATAATTTCTTTTATAAGAGATACCTTGGTTATAGTGCTTCTTCACAGGAAAAAAATCAAACCAAACAACCAATCAAACAAACAAACAACCTATGATAGGTATCATCAGCTGAAACTCAATATATAGCTACAAACAATTGTCTCGATAAAAATAATCACTTGAGACTGTTAAAGTCATATATGCACATTTGTATATCATCTCTAATCTTTAAAGGTACAAGATCCAAAAAGAATAATACAACACTCAGAATTCCAAACCATATATTCTAAAATATATACAAATATCAAATGCTTTCATGGAATTAAATAATATACAATATAACAGTGAAATATAACAACATGCAACAACTCAGAAAACACATAGATAAAAATTGTAATTGCATTTACATTGGCATCAAAATACATTCTTTAAGTTTAAAATTAAGATGTGTTTGCTGAATTAATATTAACATTCTTATATATGTAAGTTAATTTATAAATACTATTCATATATATATGAGAGATAGAAGTAGAAATACAAATAGAAATAGATAAGTAGATAGATAGATAGATAAGAATTGTAAAGATTTTCATAAAAATTAACTAAGGAGGAGGAATAAATAGAATGTCCTTGATTATTTAAAATTACCCATCTATAGGTAAATTTATTAAGCTAATATCTGAATAACAGAAGTAAAATCAGAAAATGACAAAGAAGAAGAAGGTAGAAGGCCAGAAGAAAAAAAAAAAAAAGACAAGGTACTTTCAAATAATAAAACATAAGAGGTCTGAAGATAAGAAAGAAACGAACTAATAGAAGCTCAGCAAAGACAAGAAAAATGAATTGAAAGGAAGAAATGAATGGAATAGTAAAAAGGGTAATTAGAGGAAAGATAGTAACACAGGAAGGAATTAATTAGAAATTAAAATGGAAAATAACAATTAAAAAACAATCCAATACCCCACTTTTAGAAAATCCTAAACTTTAACAGTGTTCTTCTAAAGACTCGAAATATGCTTTGAAACCTTTTATAAAGCCAACCATGTTTCTAGGATGACCAATAACTCAATAAATAATTTTATCACTTTTGGAAACTTTACTTATGTCATATTTGTGTGAAGCGAGAATATCTTATTCATTGTATGGATGTGTCACCTGTCAATTATAGAACCTAAGGCCTGTGGGAAAGGGTAGAATATAGGTGATACATGTGGGTTGCAGAAAGAATTCTGAGATAGAACCAGGCATGAGAGATTATTCTGGGAAAATATGAGAAGATAGATTCATGGTATCTGAGCACAGGTAACTAGCCACAAAAAGGGATGTAGATCAGAATAAATGGGTTGTGTTAAGCTATGATCTAGTGAGAGAAAAGCCTAGCTATGTGGCTAAGGTATTTGTAAATATCTTATGAGTCTGAGTCTTTCTTTTCAGAGGTTTTATATTTTATTTACAATTTGTTATGATGAAAGACCTGATTCAAAATATAAATATAGCTACAGAAACATTGTTCACAAATGATATCTCATTTCTTATAACATTTAGTTTCAATGAAAGAGTGTTGGTGTCATTTTTAAAATGTTATGTATATATTTTAGAAACAAACCCAAGTGTTTTTCTGTATCTGGGTCAAATTTAGTTATATTTTATATTGCATTTGACTCTCTAGGCTTCCTCTTATAGATAATAAAGAATTACAAAATTCCCTTCCGCCATGGGTTTTCTGTTGGCGCAGACTAGCTAGGCTGCTTCTGTGAGGACACCATATCCTGACCCATCCTAGAGGATCTGTGGCACTCAGAGCAGTTGAGAATCCACTGTACTCAGAGCTGTTGAGAATCTGCTGAACTCAGAGCAGCTGACTTCTAGCTAGTCTGCTCCCTTGAAGACACCATATCCTGAGCCATCCTAGAGGATCTGCTGCACTCAGAGAAGTTGCCACCACAGCTTGAAGGCATGCAGGGCAACTGACCCGACAGACTGAAAGCTTCCCTGAAGTTCTGCTGCACACAGGGAAACAGAAACCACAGTGCATAGCCATCCCCCCCAAGAACCTCTTCACACAGGACAACAGCTAGAGTGCTCCACTGGAGACCCAACAGTCTTAAGGCCTCCCAGGAGATCTGCTGCAGCCAGGGCAACAGATCAGCAGCTTCTATGCTTCTCTGAAGAGCCTCTAGTTGGAAGGCCCCACAGTTAGTTTGGTACTTCCAGGAGACGTGAAACAACCCAGAGACAAAAGAGGTAGACTCCAGACAGAGTCACCCAGACCAACAAATACCAGGGATAACCAGATGGCGAGTATAAGACCATAAGCAACAGAAGCCAATATATGTGGCCAACATCAGAACCCAGTTCTCCCACCACAGCAAGCCCTGAATACACCAACACACCTGAAAAAATCATGATTCTGTCCTAAAATCCTATCTCATGAATATAATAGTGTCCTTTAAGGAGGGTATCAATAACTCATTGAAGGAAATACAGGAAAACACAAGTAAACAGGTGAAGGAATTGAATAAAGTGGGAGTAGAAACAATAAAGAAAACACAAATGGAGGCAAACTTGGAAATGGAAAATCTAAGAAAGAGGTCAGGAATTACAGCTGTTAAAGTATTACCAACAGAATACAAGAGATAGAAGAGAGAATCTCCGGTATAGAAGATTCCATAGAAGAGATTGATACAACTATCAAAGAAAATTCAAAACATAAAAAACTCCTAACCCAAAGCATCCAGGAAATTCAGGACACAAAGAAAAGACCAAATCTAAGAAGGATCAGAATAGAGGAGAACAAAGAATCCCAGAAAAGAACTGAATATGTCTTTAACAAAAACATAGAAGAAAACTTCCCCAGCCTAAGAAAGAGATGGCCATAAAGGCACAAGAAGCCTATACAACACCAAATAAATGGGACCAAAAAAGAAAATTCTCTTGTCACATAATAATCAAAACACTAAATGCACAGAACAACGAAAGAATGTTAAAAGCTGCAAGGGAAAAGGGCTAAGTAACATACAAAGGCAAACCTATCAGAATTATAACTGACTTCTCAACAGAGGCTCTGAAAGCCAGAAGAGCCTGGTCAGATGTTATGCAGACTCTAAGAGAGCACAAATGCCAGCCCAGGCTACTATACCCAGCAAACTCTCAATCTACATAGATGGAGAAACCAAAATATTCCAGGACAAAACCAAATTCAAACACTATTTATCTACCAATCAAGCTCTACAGAGGATCTTAGAAGGAAAACCCAACACAAGGAAAGTAGCTTTTCCAAAAAAAGGATAAGATATTAAACATCTCACAAAAAAGCCAGAAGGAGAAAATCAAATCACGTAAAGCCACCTACAAAAACAAGCATACCAGGAACCAACAGTCATCTCTCTTTAATATATCTCAATATTAATGGACTCAACTTTGAACAGACACAGACTAACTAAACTAAAGAGCCCAGAGGCAGTATCCAAATTAATAAAATCAGAAATGAAAAGAGAAACATAACAACAGAAACAGAGGAAATTAAAAAAATCATCAGAAACTACTATAAAAGCCTATACTGAACAAAACTGAAAAATCTAGATGAAATGGATGGTTTTCTAGACGAATCCCACATAGCAAAATTAAATCAAGAACAGGTAAATTATCTAAACAGGACCATATTGCACAAGGAAACAGAAAAAGTCATTAAAACCTCCCAAACAATAAAAGCCCAGGGCAAGATGGATTTAGGACAGAATTCTACCAGACCTTCAAAGAAAACCTGATTACAGCATTCCTCAAAGTATTCCATAAAATAGAAATAGAAGGAACACTTTCTAACTCATTCTATGAAGCCACAATTATTCTGATACCCAAATGACACAAGGGCCAAACCAAAAAAGAGAACATCAGACAAATCTTGTTCATGAATATCTATGCAAAAATACTCAATAAAATTCTTGCAAAACGAATCCAAGAACACATCAAAACCATCAATCACCACGATCAAGTAGGCTTCATCCCAGGTATGCAAGATTGTTTCAATGTATAAATCCATTAACGTAACCACTATATAAACAAACTCAAAGAAAAAAATCACATGATTATCTCCTTAGATGCAGAAAAAACATTTGACAAAAGACAACACCCCTTCATCTTAAAAGTATTGGAGCAATTCAAGGCCCATACCTAAACAGAATAAAAGCAATTTACTGCAAAACAACAGCCAATATAAAATTAAAGGATGGAGATATCCTTGAAGAAATCCCACTAAAATTGGGGACAAGACAAGAAAGCCCACTCTCGCCATATCTATTCAATATAGTACTTGAAGTGCTAGCTAGAACAATAAGACTACAAAAACAGATCAAAGGAATATAAATTGGCAAAGAAGAAATAAAGGTATCACTATTTGCAGATGATATGATAGTATATATAAGCGACCCCAAAAATCCTACCAGAGAACTTCTCCAGATGATAAACAACTTCAGCAAAGTGGCCAAATATTAAAGTAACTCAAATAAAACAGTAGCATTCCTTTGTACAAACGATAAACAGGCTGAGAAGGAAATTAGGGAAACAAGCCCCTTCACAATAGCCATATATAACATAAAATATCTTGGAGTAACTCTAACCAATCAAGTGAAAGACCTGTATGACAATAACTTAAAGTTTCTCAAGAAGAAAATTAAAGAAGATCTCAGAAAATGGAGAGGTTTCCCATGATCATGGATTGGCAGAATTAATATAGTAAAAATGGCAATCCTACCGTAGGCAATCTACAGATTCAGTGCATTCCCCATCAAAATCCCAACACGATATTTCAAAGACATGGAAAGAGCAATTCTCAAATTCATCTGGAAAGGTAAAAATCCAAGAACAGTGAAAACATTTTTTTTTTTTTTTGTTTTTTTTGAGACAGGGTTTCTCTGTGTAGATATGGCTGTCCGGGAACTCACTCTGTAGACCAAGTTGGGCTTGAACTCAGAAATCTGCCTGCCTTTGTTTCCCAACTGCTGGGATTAAAGGCATGCACCATCACTGCCAGGCACAAAAACAATTCTTAACAATAAAAGAACAGCTGGGGGAATCACCATCCCTGAAGGCAAGCTTTACTACAGAGCAATAGTGATAAAAAACTGAATGGTATTGGTACTGAGACAGACACATTGACCAATGGAATAAAATTGAAGACTCAGGAATAAAACCACACATTTATGGACACTTGATTTTTGACAAAGTTGCCAAAAATATACAATGGAATAAAGGCATCTTCAATAAATGATGCTGGTCTAACTTGCTGGCTATATGCAGATAAATGAAAATATACTCATATTTATCATAGTGCACAAAGCTCAAGTCCAAGTGGATCAAGGACCTCAATATAAAACCAGATACACTGAATCTCACAGAAGAGGAAGTGGGAAAGAGCCTTGAACTCATTGGCACAGGGGGAAATTTCCTGAACAGAACTCCAACGGATCATGCTCTAAAATCAAGAATAGATAAAAGGGATGACATGAAACTATAAAACTTCTCTAGGGCAAAGGACATAGTCAACAAGATAAATTGGAAACTTACAGAGTGGGAAAAAAATCTTCACTAACTCCACATCCAATAGAGGGTTAATATCTAAAATATATAAAGAACTCAAGAACCTAACCACCAAAAGCTCTAACAACATCAAAAAAAGGTGTATAGAACTCACTGAGAAATCACAACAGAGGAATCTTGAATGGCTGAGAAGCACCTAAAGAAATGTTCAAAGTCCTTAGTGATCAGAGAAAGGTAAATCAAAACAACCCTGAGATTCTACCTTATACCAATCAGAATGGCTGAGATCAAAACCTCAGGTGACAACACATGTTGTTGAGGATATGGAGAAAGAGGAACACTCCTCTATTGCTGGTGGGATTGCAAACTGGTACAATCTCTCTGGAAATCAATCTGGAGGTTCCTCTAAAAATTGGAAATAGATCTACCTTGAGACTCAGCAATACCATTCTTGGGAATATACCCAAAAGTTTCTTCTTGGGAAGAAGAAATCAATCACAAGTGGGAATGGAGGGACCTGGATAGGGCAGGGGATGAAGGGAACCTGATCTATTATTGGGTGAGGGAAAAGGACTGAAGCCTTGAGGGCCAGCAGAAAGAATGGAAACAGACAACTTTGGGAGGTAGGAGGCTGGGGTGGGGGATTTAAGAATGCACAAGAGACCTCAGAGGAGAGATACTCAAAGGGACCTTAGATGAAATGATCAACAGTGGGGAGAGGGAACATATAGAACCCATATCCAGCAGGAAGACAGGGCATCAAATGAGGGAGGGGTTTCCATCCCAAAGTCAAAACTCTCATCCATATTTGTTCCTGTCTGAAAGAACTACAGGGATGGAAATGGAGAGGAACCTGAGGAAAAGAAGCTCCGGTGACAGGCCCCATGTAGGATACAGCTCAAGGGGCGGTCCCAAGGCCTGACACTATTACTGAGGCTATGGGGCACTCACAAAAAGGGACCTATCATGGTTGCATCCCTGAACACCCAACAAGCAGCTGAAAGAGTCAGATGCAGATATTGCTCCCAACCAATGGACAGAAGCTGCTCACCCCTGTGGTTGAATTAGAGGGGCTGAAAGAAGCTGAGGAGGAGGGTGACCTAGTAGGAGGATCAGCAGTCTCAATTAATCTGGACCCCCATGATCTCTCAAACACTGGACCACCAACCAGGCAGCATACACCAGCTGATATTATGCCCCCAACACATATACAGCAAAGGACTGCTGGGTCTCTGTTCAATCAGAGATGATGAGCCTAACCCTCAAGAGACTGGAGACCCCAGGGAGTTTCGAGGTCAAGTAGCGTGGGGGTTGGAGGATGAGGTATAGGATGTTGAGGTATGGGAGGTATGAGAAGGTGGATGGGGGGATTAAAATCTGGAGTTTAAAAAACAAAATAAAACAAACAAAGATATAAATGAGTAAAATGAGTATAAATGGGCCAAGAAATGATGATGTGAGGAAAAAAAAAAAAAAACGAATTAGGAAATTCTTAATTCATATCCACATTATTTTTTTTAATTAAATTTATTTATTTATTCCCTTTACAACCCAATAACAACTCTTTGACTCCTCCCAGTACCCCATCATGCAAGTTCTCCCCCATTTCCACTTCCTTTTCTCTTTTGAAAAGGGAAGCCCCTCTCTGGGTGTCCACATCCCACCCCACAACAAATTGCTTTGGAACTAGACACATCCTCTCCCACTGGGGCCAGAGCAAGCTGTCCATTTAGGAGCACAGCATACATAGTCAGACAAGCAAACCACAGGCTTAGGAACAGCCCTTGCTCCAGTTGTTTGGGGGACACACTTGAAGACCAAGATACTCATCTACTACATATGTGCAGGGGGCCTCATATGTGCTCACTCTTTGGTTGGTGATTAAGTCTCAAGGTGTATACAAGGATCCAGGTTAGTTGACTCTGTTGGTCTTCCTGTGGACTCCCTACCCTCTTTCGATCTCTCAATCTTTCTAGCAACTCATCTGTAAGACTCCATGAACTTCATCTAATATTTGGGTTTGAGTCTCTGCATATCTTTCCATTGGTTGATGGGTGAAACCCCTCAGAGTACATTTATCCTAGGTTCCTGTCTGCAAGCATATGGAATATCATTAATAGTGTCAGGGATTGGTCCTTATCCATGGAATGGGTTTCAATTTGGGGCAGTCATTGGCCATTCACTCAGTCTTTGTTCTGTCTTTGTCCCTGCACATATTGTAGGCAGGACACATTTTGGGTTGAAGGGATTGTGGGTAGGTTGCTGTGCTTAGCCTTCCACTGGTAGTCCTGTCTGGATACAGAAAATGGCCATTTCAGAATCCATATCCAATACTGCTAGGGATCTTACCTAGAGTCACTTCCTTATACTTTCTGCACTTTCCCCACCCCAGGGCTCTGGCACATGCCAGAGATTGCCCCCACCCAATTAATATCCTTTCTATCTCCCCTTCTCTACCTACATATGATCTCCACTGTCCCACTCCCCTCCCTATTCACTCTTCCACACAGTTCCTTCCTTCCATTGATCTCCAATATTCATTTTGTTTCCCTTTCTGAGAAAGATTCAAACATCCTCCAGCATGCTGTGCCCTCACTGTTTGACTTCTTTGGGTCTATTGATGATAGTGTGGGTTGTTATCCTACACTTTATGGCTAATAACCACTTATAAATGAGTACATACTATGAATGTCCTTTGGGGATCTGGGTTACCTCTCTCGGGGTGATATTTTCTAGTTCAATCCATTTGCCCGAAAAATTAGTGATGTTATCATCTTTATGACTGAGTAGTATTCCATTGTGCAGACATACTACATTTTCTGTATTCATTCTTCAATGGGAAGACATCTAGGCTGTTTCCAGTTTCTGGCTATTATGAATACAGCTGCTATGAACATAGTTGAACAAGTGTTCTTGTGGGATGATAGAGCATGTTTTGGGTATATGCCCAGGAATGGAATAGCTGGGTCTTAAGGTAGAACTATTTTCAAACTTCCAAGAAACTGCCAAATTGTTTTAGAGTCGTTGTACAAGTTTGCACTCCCACTAGCAGTGTACTGTTCCCATTGCTCCATAACCTCACCAGCATGAGTTATCCTTTGAATTGTTGAACTTAGCTATTCTGACGGGTGTGAGGTGGAATTTTAGAGATGTTTTGATTTGCATTTTCCAGATGACTAAGGACACTGAAGATTTCTTTAGTGCTTCTCTGCCATTTGAGATTCCTCTATTGAGAATTTTCGGTTTAGCTCTGTGCCTCATTTTTTAATTGGGTTATTTGGATTGTTGATATCAAACTTCTTAAGTTCTTTATGTATTTTGGATATTAGCCAACTGTCAGATGAAGGTAATAGTGAAGATCTTTTTCCAATCTTGAGGCTGTCATTTTGTCTTGATGACAGTGTCTATTGAATTACAGAAGATTTTCATGAGGTTCCATTTATTAAATTTTGAAATTAGTGCCTGAGCCAGGAGAATTCTCTTCAGATACTTATCTCCTATACTGATGAGTTCAAGGCTAGTTACCAATTTCTCTTCTATTACATTAAGTATGCCTGTTCTTTTGTTGAGGGATTTGAGCTATTTGGAGTTGAATTTTGTACAGGGTGATAAATATAGACCTTTTTGCATTCTTCTACATGCAGACATCCAGTTAGACCAGAACCACTTGTTGAAGATGCCCTCCCTTTTACATTGTCTGGTCTTGACTTCTTTGTCAAAAATCAAGAGTCTATAGGAGTGTGTGTTTATTTCTGGGTTCTTGATTTAATTCTACTTGATACACCTGTCTGTTTCTATACAATACCATGCAGATTTTACTCTGGCTCTATAATACAGATTAAGTCAGAGATAATGATATCTCCATAAGATTTTTCATTTTTCCTTGAAGATCTATGAAAACTTGTGATGTGATTTTGATGCAAATTGCACTGAATCTGTAGATTGCTTTTGGTAAGATGTCCATTTTCACTAAGTTAATGCTACCTATCCATGAGTGGGGAAGATCTTTCCACCTTTTTATATTTTCTTCAATTTCTGTCTTTAGAGGCTTGAAGTTCTTGTCATACAGGTCTTTCACTTCCTTGGTTAGAACTACACAAGTTATTTTATGTTATTCATGGTTATTGTGATGGGTACTGTTTCCCTAATTTACTTCTCATTCCATTTATCACTTGTGTAGATGAGGGTTACTGATTTTTTGAGTTAATTTTGTATCCAGCCACTTTGCTAAAGGTGTTTATCAGCTGTAGGAGTTCACTGGTAGAATTTTGGGGGTCACTTATATATACCATAATATCACCTAAGAATAGGTATATTTTATTTCTTCTTTTCCCATCTCTATCCCCTTCGTCTCCTTTACTGGTCTTATAGTTCCAGTTAAAACTTCAAGGACATTATTGAAGAAATAGCGAGAGAGTGGACAGCCTTGTCTTGTCCCTGATTTTAATGAATGTTTAAAATTTTCTCTCCATTTATTTGATGTTGACTATCTGCTTTATACTGCCTTTTTTGTGTTAAGGTATGCCCCTTATATCTCTACTCTCACCAAGACTTTTACTATGAAAGGGTGTTGGAATTTGTCAAATGGATTTTCAACATCTACGAGGATGTCCCCACCTTCCTGACCCCCACCCCATTAGAACTCCCACTCCCTGGGGCCTCAAGTCTCTCAGAGATTCAGTGTATCTTCTCTTGTTGAGGCTAGACCAAAAAGTCCTCTGCTCTATATGTGTCAGGAGCATCCTATTAGTTGGTGTATGCTTCCTGGTTGGTGGCTCAGAGTCTGAGAGATCTCTAGCATCCAGATTAGTTGAGATTGCTAGTCTCCCTATGGGGTCACCCTCCTCCTCAACTTTTCCCTAAATCAACCACAGGGGTCCCTGGCTTCTGTCTATTGGTTGGTAATAGTATTGCAGATACTATTAAGTATCTGCATCTGACTCTCTCATCTGCTCTTTGGGCCTCTCAGACAGCAGCCATGCTAGGCTCCTGTCTGTAAGCACACCATAACATCAGGAATAGTATCAGGCCTTGGAGCCTCCCCTTGAAGTAGATCCCAATTTGGGTCTGTCATTGGACCTCCTTTCCCTTAGGCTCCTCTCCATTTTGGTTCCTACAGTTCTTTTAGACAGGAACAATTTTTAGTCAGAGTTTTTGACTGTGCGATGGCAAAACGATCTGTCCACTTAATGTCCCATCTTTCTACTGGAGGTGGAATCTACAAGTTCTCTCTCCTCATTGTACAGCATTTCAGCTAAGACCTCTCCCTTTGAGTCCTGAGACTTTCTCACCTCCCAGGTCTCTGGTACAATTTAGAGGGACCTCCCACCTAGTACTACTTCTGGTGGTTGATTATTTCAATTCTTTCTTCTGGCACTCAGGTCTTCTGTACTGTTCCCCCGCCCAATATCTGATCATGTTCCTCATTTCCCCTCCCTGTCTCTTCTCCTACCCAGGTCCCTCCCTTCCTCTGTCCCTCACAAGTGACTGCTTTCTTCTCCTTTCCATGTGGGATTGAGGCATCCTCACTTGGGTTCTTTGGGTTGTTAAATATTTAGTTCTGTGGATTGTATCCTGGGAATTCTGTCTTTTTTGTTTTTTGTTTTTGGCTAATATCAACTTATTAGTGAGTACATACCATGTCTTTTTGTCATCTGGATATTAAAGTGACAATGACCTCATAAAATGAATTTGTCAATGTTCCTTTTGTTTTGATTTTGTGGTATAATTGAGGATTATTGGTATTAGCTGGAATTGTTCACTAAAACCATCTGGCCCAATAACTCTTTGTTTGGGAGACTTTTATTGACTACTCGTATTTCCTTAAGGTTTATAGGACTATTCAGATAGTTTATCTGATCTTCATTTACCTTGTACAATTGGTCTTTGTCTAAAAAATCATCCATTTCATTTAGATTTTCCTATTTTGTGAAGTATAGGCATTAAGAGCTAAAGATTCTTTGACTTTCCTCATTGTATATTGTCATGTCTCTCTTTTCATTTTTGATTTTGTTAATGTGGACATTTTCTCTCTGCCTTTTAGTTAGTTTGGATAAGGCTTTGCCTATCTTGTTTATTTTCTCAATAAACCACTCTTGGTTTTGTTGATTCTTTGTATTGTTTTCTTTGTTTCTAGTTAATTGATTCAGACCTGAGTTTGATTAGTTCTTGCCATCTACTCCTCCGGGGTGTATTTGCTTTGTTTTTTTTCAAAAGTCTTCAAAGGTATTTTTAATTCCTTAGTATGATAACTCTCCAATTTCTTTATGAAGGCATCTAGTGCTAAGGACTTTCCTCTTAGCATTGCTTTCATAGTGTCCCATTAATTTTGGCAAATTGTGCCCTCATTTTCATTGAATTCTAGCAAGTGTTAATCTCTATTTTTTATTTTTCTCTTTACCCTGTGATCAATGTTTAGAGAGTTGTTCACTTCCCATGAGTATTTGGGCTTTCTGTTGTTTCTTTTGTTGTTGAAGTCCAGCTTTAATCCACAGTGATCTGATAAGATGAATAAGGTTATTTCATTATTTTTTGATAAGGCTTGCTTTGTGACTGACTATATACTAAATATTGGAGAAGATTTCATGACGTTCTGAGAAGAAGGTATATTCTTTGGTTTGGGTGAAATATTCTATATGTATCTGTAGTTTCATTTGAATCATAGCCTCTACTATTTTTGTTAATCTTGATAATCTGTCCATTGGTGAAGTGAGATGTTGAGGTCTGCCACTGTTAATGTGTGGGGTATGATATATGGTTTAAACTTTAGTCATATTTTTTTACAAATGTGGGTGCCCTTGCTTTTGGGCCAGAGATATTCAGAAATGCAATGTCATCTTGGTGGATCTTTCCTTTGCTGAGAATGAACTGTCTTTCCCAGTGTCTTCTGATTACTTTTGGATGAAAGTCTATTTTATTAGATATTTGAATTAGTATTCTATGTAGTACCTTAGGTACATTTGTTCAGAAAAATCTTTTCCTGAGATACTGAGATAATGATTATCTTTGTGGTTAAGGTATGTTTCTTGTATATAGCAGAATAATGGATTCTGTTTATGCACCAATTTTGTTAGCCTGTGTCTTTTTACTAGGGAATTGAGTCCTTTTATGTTGAGAGATATTAATGACCCATGGTCGTTTCTTCCTGTCATTTTGATGTTGGTGGTGGTTTAATGTGTGTGTGTGTGTGTGTGTTTCTTTTCTATTGGTTTTATTAGTGTGAAATTACTTATTTCTTGTGTTTTCTTGAATATGAGTAGCCTCATTGGGTTTGAGTTCTCCTTCTAGTATCCTCTGTAGGGATAGGTTAGTGGTGAAATATTGTTTGAATTTGAATTTGTCATATTTAATTTGGAATATCTTGGTTTCTCCATTTATGGTGAAGTTTTGCTGAGAATAGTAGTTTGGGCTAATATCTGTGCTCTCTTAGGGTCTGTAAGGACCCAGGTCCTTCTTGCTTTCAGAGTTTAGATGAGAAATCTGATGTAATTCTGAAAGATCTGCCTTTATATGTTACTTGGCCTTTTTCTCTTGTGCTTTTACATTTTTCTTTGTTTTGTATATTTGGTGTTTTGAATATGGCAGGATAATTTTCTTTTCTGGTCCAATGTCCTTGGTATTCTATAAGCTTCTGTAAGCTTCTTTTATCGTTTTCTTTTTTTTTTTTTTAAATTAGTCCGTCTAGAATATTTAGGAACACAAACCCCATACTGTTACTACATATAATATAATACATAATATATTTTTTAATGTAATCTTTCATTTATTTATTTATTTAATTATTTATTATTTACAGTCCACATTTTATTACCCTCCTGGTTCACCTTCTGACTATTCCACATCTCATACCTCCTCCCTGTCTCTCTGTCTCCATGAGGATGTCCCCACCACCCACCAACCACTCCACCAGACCTCTAAACTCCCTGGGGCCTCCAGTGTCTTGATACTTAGGTGCATCCTCTCTGACTAATCCCAGACCCAGCAGTTCTCTGCTGTATATGTGTTGGGGTCCTCATATCAGGGGTTAGCAGTTTCTGTCCGTTGGTTTGGTGTAAATATCTGCATTTGACTCTTTGAGATGCTTCTTGGGTCTTTTGGAAGGCAGACATGCTAGGTCTCTTTTTGTGAACCTCAGTAATAGTATTAGGTCTTGGTAACTATCCTTGAGCTGGATCCTACTTTGGGCATATCAGTGGACCTTTTTTTCCCCAGGTTTTTTTTTTTTTTTTTTTTTTTTTCATTGCCCTCATTGCATTTCTTTCAGACAGGAACAATTAGGGGTAAGAGTTTTGACTGTGGGATAGAAACCCTATCCCTTACTTGATGCCCTGTCTTTCTGCTGGATATGAGCTCTATAAGTTCCCTCTCTCTATTATAGAGCATTTCATCTAAGGTCCCTCACTTTGAGTCCTGAGAGTCTCTCATCTCCCAGGTCTCTGGTGCATTCTAGAGGGTCCCCCCAACCTCCTACCTCCCAAGGTTGCCTGTTTCCTTTCTTTCTGCTGTCCCTCAGGACTTCAGTCCTTTTCCCTTACCTAATACCAGATCAGGTTCCCCTCTTTCCTGCTCCCTGTCCACCCCAGTCCATTTAGCATCTCTTTCTTCAGCTCAGAGAAATTTTCATCTATGATTTTTTAAAGGTGTTTTCTGGGCCTTTCAGCTGAGAATATTTTTACTCTTTTATTCCTATTATTCTTAAATTTGGTCTTTTCATAGTGTCCCCAATATCCTGGATGTTTGTGTCATTGACTTTTCAGTCTTTGCATTTTCTATGACAGATATAGTAATTTCTTCAATTTGTATCTTCTACCCCTGAGATTCTTCCATCTCCTATATTCTGTTTCTGATGTTCATGTCTGTAGTTTTTGTTCTTTTCCCTAGGTTTTCAATCTCCAGATTGCCTCAATTTCTTTTCTGTATTGTTTCCTTTTCCCTTTTCACGTCTTAGGGAGTTGTATCCACATTCTTCACCTGTTTGGCTTCCCATATTTTTTTTCATATTTTTTTGCTTCTTCTTTTAGTGCCTCCATTTGTTTTAATGTATTTTCCTTAAGAGATTTATTCATATCTTCTTTAAAGGCCTATATCATCTTTATAAGATTTGATTTAAGATCCTCTTCTTTTGCTTCATTTTCATTAGTATATCCAAGGTTTGTTGCCCTCAGACTTTTTGATTATGTTTTTATCTTGTCCTGTAGGCATCTGGTTTTACCTGGAATTAGCTGGATGATCCTGATGTCAGCAGAACTTCTCAAAAATTTAGGGGAAACTGCGGTCCAGACATGGACATCAGGGTACCCTAGTATGTTGGCTATGCCGCAGGCAGATTCAGCTGGAGTGTCTGATGTATCCAAATAGGATGGATGGTTGGACAAGGTTCTGAGCTGATTAGGTCTAAGGCCCCCAAAGGTTCTCATGGGAGGTAGGATACTCTTGGGCTACTGCAAATCTCCTTTGAACTGAGAGGCAAGGCCTGAGCTAGACAATGGTCTGAGTCTGAATCATATATCTGAGAACATGGGGCTGAGAAGAATATCTAGACCTAAAGTCTAATTTTTTTGTCATTTTTACAGAAAAAAATGAAATATTGTAGCTACTTGTGGATTAGTAATTATATTTAAAATTTCCTAGAATGTTTCGCTGAGCAATTATAAAAATGTAGCTACAACAGCAAGTCATAACCTTTTAAAAATACTTTAAAGTTTACCAAAAAAAATAAAAAAATTCACGAGTAATTCATTAGCATAGTATTTTGCAATTTGCATTCCATCACAAAATAGATTGCAAATGTTTAAAATTATTTTGTGCCTAAATAAAAACTGAAAACAAACACAAATTCACCTTAAAGAAATTCATCACTGCTAATCTTTCCTCATTCCTTAAATGCCTTTTATATCTGTTTTATTATATTGATTTCTGCTCATAATTCAGTTTGTAGGTGATGTTCTAATCTGTCTGTAAAGTTCTTGTTAGAATGAATTCTCCTGTTCTTCAAAATCACTATTCTGTTTCTATTGTGTTTTTACCATGATTTCAATTGAACAAATATTTAGGTAGTTACTTACTTGTACTCATCTACTTCTGGCCTATTACTTCAAAGATAATGTTCTTGAATTCTTGCTTTACATCTACTTTCTGCATAGCATCTGAATATGTTTCAATGGTATACCAAAATTCAATTCATGTTTTCTCATTTTATTTAAATAAAACATGAAACACTTAGTATCAACATCCTGAGTTTTCACACTGTTTTCCAGTTTATGTGTATATAATCTTTTCCTTTTATTGAAAATAAATATTTCATACAATATATTCTGATTATTGTTCCTCCTCCTCCACCTTCTCGCATATCCTTCCTGTCTCCCTATTCATGCAAATCAAATCCATATTGTTTCTTATTCTCTTTTATTAGAAAACAACCAGTCATCTAAAAGTAAAAGAAAAAAAAAGAATGGTAAAAGCGAACATGAATAGAATAAAATAAAGAAACAAACATAAAAACAGATAAAGGAAAAAACACACGAGATGCATATAACCACAGATACACACATAGGCAAATACAGAAATTCTATGATAAGGTAAATCAAAAATTATATAAGCAAAAGATCCTTTAGAATAAAAGGGGGAAACAGAAGAAAATGCCTAGACAAAACATTATGAGACAAAAAACAAGCAAGCAAACAAACAAAAACAAAGAAGAAAAGAAAAGAAAGAAAGAACAGAACATCTCTACAAAAGCAACATTGACATTATTTCTTGTTGACCATCTATCACTAGGCTTGGTGCCTACTCATAAGAGTGATTTGAATACCCTCTGGATTGCATTGGAGCGAATTAATGTTTCATTTGCAAGTGGTTATCAGTTGGTGATAGCTTCTGGATTAAGGGTTGTAGGCTTGTGTCCACTCCCACTCTCAGTACCCATCTAGCCCAGACCTGCATAAACCCTGTACATTCTGCTACTGTTTCTGAGTTTATAAGTGCACCAGGTCCTGCTGTGACTAGAAGACCTCATTTCCTGGGAGCTTTCCATCTTCTCTGACTCTTAGAAGCTTTCTGAGTTCTGTTTTACAGTATTCCCTGAGCTTTGAGAGAAAGAAATTGAAGGAGACATCAATTTAGGACAGATAATTCCAAGGTAACTCACCTTCAGCATTTTCTAGCTGTCAGCTGGGTATTAATTCCCGTCTATTAAATGAAGAAACTTTTCTAATTGTTATGAACAGTATGATCATTTCTTACCAACTATTTATATTATAGTATGACTACATTTTAATTTTTTAATGCAGTAAAGTCATTTGCATATTTTAGCATTTGTATTGGTTCCTTGCAATCTAGAGTAACATTTTAGTTTATCTTTATAGGATCTTTTTATTTTATTGGTTATTTTATTTATTTACATTCCAAATGTTGTCCTCCTTCCAGGTTTCCCCTGCACAAACTCCTTATCCCATTCCCCTGCCCCCTGACTCTATGAGGGTACTCCCCCACTTACTCATCCACTCCTGCCTCAGTGCCCTAGCATCCCCTTTTGTGATCCTTCACAAGACCAAGGGTCTCCCTTCCCATTGATGCCAGATAAAGCAATGGAGCCACAGGTAACTCCATGTGTACTCTTTGGTTGATAGTTTAGTCCCTGGGAGTTCTGGGGGGAGGGTTCTGGTTAATTGATATTGCTGTTCTTCCTATGGGATTGCAATCTTTTTCATCTCCTTTAGTCCTTCCTCTAACTTTTCCATTGGGGTCCCCATGCTCAGTCTGATGGTTGGCTGTGAGCATCCTCATCAGTGTTGGTCAGGCTCTGGCATAGCCTCTCAGAGGATAGCTATACCAGGCTGCTGTCAGCAAGCGCTTCTTGGGATTCTCAGTAGTGTTTGGGTTTCATGTCTGAAGATGGGATGGATCCCTAGATAAAGCAGTCCCTGGATGGCATTTCCTTCTGTTTCTGCTACATTCTTTGTCCCTGCAATTCCTTTAGACAGGAACTATTCCGGTTAAATTTTGGGGGATAGGTGGGTGGCCCCCATCCCTCAACCAGGGCCCCTGTCTATCCACTGGATATGATCTCTACAGCTTCTATTTGCCCTTTGTTGGGCATTTTGACTAATGAGAATCTTTTATTTTTATTCTTATCAAAATCCACAATGATCTGCACAGAAAACCACCCAGAAGTCGAAATCACTCTATTTATAGTATTTATCACTAACTAGTATTCACAGGTTATTTGAATTGACCTTGATCTCAATGTGTAATATTAACTGTGCAGAGTTCTCTCTTCTTGCCTATAATAATACTCAGAACATTTGCAATAAATGTTAATTTATAATATACCTGTGGAGTGTTGATTTCATTATCAACCTTTTTTCTTTATACTTCAAGCTATACCCTTACATGTTAGTTTTAATTATCCTCATTAATAAGACAAGGTATATTTCTCTCTACTTAGTTTTGTGCTGACCTTTAATGAGGTTGGTGATTAATGACCATAGATTGACCATGTGCAGGCTTCAGAAAGCTATATAAACGTTGACATGATTGTTTCTACATGATAGAGCAGTGGTATATAAAGTTTCCTCAGGTAGGCAGCTGTAAATAAATAGCTAAAGCAGTGCTGTACATCCAAGTTAGTCCAGATGAAGTTCAGTTCTATAGCAGTTAAATATCAGACATGAAAAGGCATCATAGCATAGTATATAGCAGATCTCAGTTATATAAATGAGTGCCACCAGTACTAAGTTACACTAAATCAATCCCGAGTTCCATAAAGGACATGCTCATTATCTTAAACCAATGGCATGGATTTATTGAGCCAGAAGAAAATTCATACAATCATAATCTGTAAAAATTCCATGCAATATAGTATAAACGTGTGTTAGTTGAAGAGTTCCCAAGCTACATTTGTTTAATCTGGACTTCTTCCATGAGCTAAGAATTTGTATCTCTGCCTAATGTATTTCTAAGTTGAATAAAACATTTCTTCTATTAAAATAAAGAATAAAATCTAGCCTCCTTTCTCCACTTCCATTTCTTTTTTTTTTAATAGTGCTACTACCTTAGGCAAGCCTTAACAACTTTCAATCAGCATTGACTAATTTTTATTCCAGATGCAAGGTCATTCTGTTTCCAACCATCTGGTAGGCCTGGAGTCCATGCATTCTTACTGACGTTTATTTCAATTATGTTTGTCAAGATAAACCACTCTATATATTAACATAAGACAAGAAAGTAAATATACTGTGATATTTCTCAATGTATCACTGTGTTAATAATCTATTCTATGTAAGATTGTAACCCTTTGTTATTTTTAATAGTGCTAGAGATTAATAAAAGGGTATTATGAATTCTCGGTGGACAGTCTACCCACTATGTAGCTGGACCTACATAGATTTATTTTTTATCTTCTTTGGAGATAAGACAAAACTGAAGCTATGAGAAGATAGGTTTTAAAATTTGTTTGGTAATCTTTCCTCCATCATGTTATTTTTAATATCCTACTAGCTTATATATCTTACCAAAATTTTTAGTCCTTCATCCTAAAAAATTACTTTCTGAAGAATTTTTTAAATACTTTGTAACATTTAAATCTATATTTATCCACATTAGTCTCTATATCCTCTATATTCAAATTTTCTGTCTACCCTCAATATCATAATATATGACTTTCATCTTTAAATATATATATATATATATATATATATATATATATATCCACATATTGCGTTCAATATTTGAGCTAATAATTTCTTGATTGAAGTATTTCAAATGACTATATGGCACTGCTTCCTTTAACGATAAAAGGTAATACCTTTGCTTCAGTCTAATGTATTTTCCTTAAGTCCTCTCTCTTCATTTCCCCTTAATTGCTTCATTTGGAAACATAGTTAAATGTAAAACGAGAGATAGTCAAGTATTTATCTAGAAACTACAAAGATAGTAAATTGTTTCTGACAAAGAAATTTCCTTAGTATCAGTTCTTTAAGAATTACCTGAATTTCACAAAAATGTGAAAGTTAATATAATTTGAATGTTAAGAATAGGTAAGGCAACATACAGGTTTCTGATTCCTGAACATGAATGATGAAGAAAGATGAAAAATATGAAAGTGAATTAAATAATATTATGGATTTATTTATTGTATGTATTATTTTATGTAAGAGGG
Organism: Rhynchomys soricoides; assembly: GCA_019843965.1. NCBI lineage: Eukaryota > Metazoa > Chordata > Mammalia > Rodentia > Muridae > Rhynchomys > Rhynchomys soricoides. The sequence continues at coordinate 7,380,764 of JADRCH010000243.1, forward strand.
GTTTTCCTAAATACATATATATATATGCTCTTCACACATATCTAATGAGCTAAGCCAGAAAAATGATGGCAAGCCCTTGAAACATGAGTCATAGACAGTTGTAAGCTGCCACTTAGGTGCTGGGAAACAAGTCTGGGTCCTCTGCAAGAACAAGTACTTTTAATCACTGAACCATTTCTCCTGAAAATCAAATTAAAATATGAAGACATGTATTACTTATATTCATTTGGTATCTCTTTCTTTTATTTTAGTTAAATGAAATTTCTTTCTAACTGTAAAAGAGACCCATAGCAATTAAGTCTTCACTGGAACTGCCAGTCCTGCCTCTCCTTACCTGAAACCTTAACTCTTTATAATGACATGTTTCATTCCCAGGACCTAAATAAAAGTAAATAAGAGAACCAACTCTAAGGAATTCTTCTCTGATATTTATATGTGCGTAATGGAATGCACACCCTTTCACTTATGATAGTAAATAATTTAAAGAAAAAAACCTGTATCAGTCAAGGCTTCTGTATTTTACTTCAGACTAGTGCAACAGTTACAAATTCTCTGTTTTATCAAATTCTTCAACCAATACTATAGCAACTAGTTTTTTAAAATTTATTTTATTCATTTTCATTCTAGATGTTGCCCCCATCTCAGTCCCCCCTCCCACAATTCTTCATCCCATTCCCTCTCCCCTTTGCCTCTGAGAGGGTGCTCTCCCTTTCTCCCATCCCCTTCTTTGGTGCCCATCCTCTTCATGATTAGACACATCCTCTTCAACTGAGGCCAGACAAGGCAGTCTGGGGCCTCAGATCAGTGTATGCTCTTTGATTGGGGGCTTAGTCCTCTGGGATCTCCCAGGGGTTTCTGGGTTAGTTCAGACTGTTGGTCTTACTTTGGCTTGCCATCCCCTTGAGCTCCTTCAATCCTTTCCCTAACTCTTCCATACATGTCCCAACCTCAAACTAATGGTTAGCTGTAAGTATCTGCATCTGTCTCAGTCTGCTGCTGGTAGATCCTCTTTCAGAAGACAGTCATGCCAGGCTTCCATCTGTAAGTACAATATGGCATCACTAATAGTGTCAGGCCATGGTGTCCACCTCCTCCCCCCAAGTAGATCCTAAGTTGGGCAGGTCACTGGACAGCCTGTCTTTCTGTCTCTCTTTCATTTTTGTTCCTGCAGTTTTTTTAGACAGGAACAATTCTGGGTCAAAAAAATTGCTGTGGGTTGGTAACCCTCCACTAAGAGTACTGTCTATTTACAGGAGGTGGTCTGTTCAGGTTCCCTCTCCCCATACTTGGACATTTTGGCTAAGGTCACCCCCACTGGGTCCAGAGAGTGTCTCTCCCTGGTGTCTGAGACTTTATAGAGGTCCCCCAAATCCCTCACTCCCAGAAGCTGCATATTTCCATTCATTCTCCTGGCCTTCTGGGCTTCTCTCTTGTTTCTCTCAGCCATATCTGATCCTGCCTCCCTTTCCCTTCCCTCTCCCAACCAGGTCCTTACTTCTCTCTGCCTTGTGGTTCATTTACACAATGGAATACTATTCTGCTATTAAAAACAAGGACATCATGAATTTTTCAGGCAAATGGATGGAACTAGAAAATATTACCCTAAGTGAGGTACCTCAGACCCCAAAAGAACATGCATAGAATGTACTTACTTATAAGTGGATATTAGCCAAAATGTACAGAATACCCAGGATACAACACAGACCATAAAAAGTTTAACAAGAAGAAAGGTTCCAGTGAGAATGCTACAATCCCACATAGAAGGGGTAACTAAACTTTTTAACATGAAAGATTATTCAAAGATGTTTAACTATCTGTTTTCAAGTAGCTTTGATATTCTTGGAATACATTTCACATGCACCACCATATGTTACAATACAGTGATATTGCTAGAATTACTGTAGTAGAAAACTGTATTTTATAAATACTATATTCATCTTTTTAAGATGCTCATTATTGACCCATGGTGCTGGCCACATATGCGGCAGAGGAGGGTCTTGTTAGACATCAGGGGACCTGAGGGTATTAGATCCCCCAGTATAGGAGAATGCCAAGAAGGGAAGACAAGAGTGGGTGGGTGGGTGGGTGATACCCCGATAGAGGCATGGGAGGGGGGAAGGAATAGGGAGGTTCCAAAGGGGAGATCTGGAAAGGGGAAAACATTTGAAATGTAAATAAAGTAAAAAACAAAAAAAAAAAAAAAAAAGAAAGAAATTAAAGATAAAAAAATAAAAAGATGCTCATTATCCTCTCCTGGATTAGGATCTACCATAATTAATGTGGTATATAGTGGGTTCCTGGACCTTCTCAGATATCAAGCTAATTCAGTGACCTCTGGTACCAGTAGTTTGATTGTTCCTGAAGTAGAACATACAGATGGTCTTGATGAAAGAAAAAGAAATGATTTAAGTACAAATATGTAGTTACTTTCACAGCTCTTCTTAATATAAACTTTTAAATCTGTCACTACAGTGATTAAAGAAAGATGCTAACTTACAGCTGCAATATAACTGCCAGATGGCCTGGGGCTTCTGGCTTACATGGCTTCTGATAGCATGCTTACACTGCAACATATAATTTCATCCTGTGTCTGTGCACATAGACCTTTCTAAGTAACTGGCATGCTGACACCTTCACTAGCAAGTCTGAAAATTTCTTTCTGTCAAAATCTCAAAAGTCATCATTCAGAGATGCAGAGGTAGTGCACTAAACAAGGTTAAGCTTTCCTATAATAGGGTAGAGCAAACCTGAGAAGCCAAAGGATAGATGGAGGGGTGGGAATGTGGAGGTGACCAGAGTATTTTAAACAAGAATAATCATAACACCAAGTGATTACTTTTTTGCTACCCCAAGGCTAAACTCCACTTCTGCTTAGTTCAAGTTATAGGAAATTACCTTACAGGAAGTCTAATACTATTGGAAATCAGGCAAGGTGTTCTTTTTCTTCATACATACAAGTTTAGTAGTCTTTAAAATTCCTCTCATTAAGTCAGCCCAGAAGTAACTTGGCAGCTGAAAACTTTTGCTATCAATTTGTAAGTGTGCTCATGGTGCATGTACTCTTATCTCTGGCTCATAATATCACTTCAAGTTAATAGCATTTTAAGCTCTTCAGAAATGCGTTTGGGAGGAAAACTATGTTTTAAAGTCATTTTTTATTTTGTTAAATGATAAAAGTTATTTTTGCGTTACCTGAAGTATTTATTCTGTTCAGCTGGTAGCTTTTTACCATAAAGGCCTCTAATTGCGGCTGTTTGTAGAGATTATACAATGGGATAAGACTGTGCATATGACTTGCGAGGTCTTTGAAAAAAGTAAATATTCTTGAGACACTGATTGCTGATAATAATGATTCTCAACACGACTATGTGACAAAAACATTTCAAATTCTCTAATTTGTAAGTGAGTCTTCACATTGTATATTTTATTTCCAAAAATGTTCACTAAATCTTCAATTTCATAAGAATCTTTCTGATTTAATATACTGATATATCTGGAAATGAAGATAATGAGAGTTACAGGGAAGTCGTGATTTACACCCTTGTGAAAATGTTCTTAATTTTTCTTAGCAAATTCTGTTAAGGGTCATTTGAATTGCAGTTCATGAAAAGACCAATTATAATGTGAACTATGTTATACATCATACATAGATTTTTTTAAATCTTATAATGTTTTTTTAAAATCTTATAATGTCTCCAATTTAACCAATTTTCCAATGTTCTTTTAAATAATATGTGAAAATGTTTTATTTCCAAGTTAAAAAGTGTGCAAAACTTTTATTAATAATTTTATTCATTAACAATTCAGATGATATACCCCTTCCCATTTTTCACTCAGCAAAACCCCCATTCCATCCCCCATCCCCTTTGCTTCTATGAGAATGCTCTTCCACTCACTCATCCACTCCCACCTCACCACTATAGCATCCTCTTATGCTGGGGCATCAAGCCTCCACTGGGCTAAGGGTCTCACCTCTCTGTGATACCAGATAAGGCCATCCTCTGCTACATATGTCTCTGGAGCCATAGATTCCTCCATGTGTATTCTTTGGTTGGTAATTTAGTCCCTGGGAGCTCTGGGTTTTCTGGTTATATAATAATTACACTATAAAAGAGAAAGTAAAGCATAAACATCGTAATATAATTGATAATGAACAGTGATATGTATATACCCCGAGTACCAGAACTTAAGAACATATATTTTTACATTCAGAACTTTAAACAGTACATTCTTTTGGTGAAGTTAGGTGAATTTGTGATGCCAAGCTGATTTATCATTAGTATTCATTGTTTTTCTGTGATTAGATTCCCTACATTTGACAATTTCCTTTTACTAAAAGTATGCACATAATTTCTCTTTCAGAAAAGGGATACAAATGCTAACTATTGATGTATTTATAATTCACAGATGGTTCTTTGAAAAAAGACATCTTCAGGACTGGAGAACTAGCTTGGATTTGAGATTTGCCTGTATTTCAAAGAGATAATTAGAATATTTATAACTAAAGGTTTTCTGAAATATGTTTCTTTTAAGGTAATGGAGAACTGTTTTGTTAGACCATAGATAAAATATTAAGGCCTAGATAAAATATTAAGGCTTAGATGAAATAGTAAGGCCTAAGTAAATGTTTAGGCCTAGGTAACATGTGAAGGCCTAGGTAATTGTTTCCTGGATAGTATGGCATTGTAAGAAAACATTGTCATAGTAGGAAACTTTCTAAGCCAAGATTTATTACATATTTTATGTTCTGTAGCCTTGGAAACCAATCATGATACCCACAGTAAGCTTGGACCCAAACCAACCAAGCAGCCACACTTCCTGGACCTATGTATTTTATATTTGCCTTTATAATCTTTCCCTAGTATGAGCCCCAACATAAGAGAGACATCTGCACCAATATAAGGAACTATTTGGAACAAGGCTTCCATTTTGAGTACTAGACCTCCCTGGAAACTGGCACCCTACTTGGCATAAAGAGACATGTACATGGGTAACTGACATCCTGGTTGGCAAGTTAAGACATGAATATAAGACAAGTTAGAACACGAATATTAGACAAGGCAAGTCCCCTTCCACAGTTGAATACCTCAAACAATGGTAGCAGGATAAGTGTACAACAAAGACACGTTCCTAAGGAAATCCTTAAATCCTGATTGGTGAAATAAATTGCCACAAATGTTTGTGGATTTTAGTCTCAAAAACCCTATGTAAGTCAATGTCATGGCCCAGTTTCTGAATCTAGACCATGGTCCTGATTAACAAGTCCTATGGTGTGTGCTCAATAAACTATCCCTGTCTGACTGAGATTGGTGTTTGAGTGGTTTGTGAGGTTATTCCTGTACTCCAACAGTCTAAATGTCATTGTTTCCAATACCCACAAGTGTTGACCTAAAACCACCTGTAATGCCTGTTCCTGGGATCCAGTGCCCTCTTCAGATCTCTGTGGGAACCCACAAATATCTACACATAAGAAAATGGACTTTGAAATGTCAGTGTCTCAAATATTCATGTAACCTAACACTGAGTGTAGCTATACTATAAATAAAATACCTTTGGAAAATTATTAGATTTGGGATAACTCTTGATCTGGAATGGATTAATGGCCTTATGAAACAGAAGAAAGATAATTTTTAGTCTTTCTGCTGCACTGATACAACAACTAGGTCCTATCTATAAAGCCATCATCAAGCCATTATAGGACATAAATTCGTCAGGCAAATTGATCTTGGACTCCTCATACTCTGTAATGTTAACCAATACATTAAAAGTTTTCAATCTAAATAATTTTCTTATGGCACAGAACAATGATGAGTCCTATTAGTCATGTAAAATTACACAACGGGCTGAGGAGTGAAATGTACTTTGTACATGGTATTCTTTTGCTAAATTAGTTAAGACAGTTATGAGAATTCACACACTTAGGAACAGGTATCCAAATTGTGTTACCAGGAAAATTACCTAGAAAAGCAAAAGTTCTAAATAAGAAGAGTCTAAAACAAATACTTAAAGGCTGATAATATTTTATCGTTTTAATGAAAACATCATAGTGGGAACTAGATTTTGTTACTAATCTCTCTGTATAGGATCTGAGTAAAAGAGGCTTCCATGGACATTTTAAGCAGCCCTTCATTTGTAATTAAGTACAACTTTTGAAGTTCAAGATGTGGACTTTTGGGGCAAGTTGGTCCTGGAACTTTTAGTCTCCACATTTGTAATCAATACATTTAAAAATATTTTTTTCAGTGTAGAGAATTTTCCTACAGGAAGGAACAATGGTGAGTCACACAGGTCATTTGATGAATTTTGATGAATAAGGGGGCAGTTCTATTCCACATCACGAAGACTTTCTTTTTGGAGCTAAGGAATCTTTTGCTAGCTGACTATCAGATCCCTGCTTTTCTTGTAAATTGTCTTCAGATTTAAAGGTCCATTTGACACAACTCCAGACTATCTCTAGGTCTAAACTTCAAAAGTGATGACACCAACACAAAAAAGTTCAGTTCCCACCTCCAGAATGGGGCAGTTTTGAAAGCCCAGGCTAATGTCAACTCTCAAACCAGGTAAGACTCTGTTGTGGTAGCACTACCATTACTATTTCCGTCTTGCAAAATACTGTACTTCCTTTCTAAATTTTTATCTGTATGAATCTAAAAGGTTCTTATTTATTAATGACTAAAATAAGCAATTAATCAGAGGAAGAAATATTTCTTTGCTCCCCTCTCTATTACCTATGCTCTCTTCACTTTTAAGAAACTACAGTGATCCAAAAATATGCACTCAAAAATGACCTGTTGAATTGAACTGTCAGAATATGAATTACTTTGGATAATATATGAATATTTTAGTAGCAAGAAGGAGTCTTATAAAATAGCCCTAAGAATTTTTTATGTATTAAAAATTAAAATATAGGTATCATTATGGTGTTGAACTAAAAATGATAACCAGACCAATGTAATAACAATCATACTGTACTTTTCAAAAATGCAGACAATATGGGATGACTTGGCTATCAGGAAATTTAGTCCTAGAAGTCTCCAGCCAAATATTCTCAAGTTCTGAGTGCAATTACAACAATGTGATATTCAGTAATTTCTTCAATGAACAAAGTAAACATTAATTAGATGTGGAGACATGGGCAACAAAAAAGTACAAAGATAGCCTCAATGTCACTCCAACCTATCCTGCATGTTTAATATAACATCCCCAGATTTACAAAGAAAAAAAATCTCTTGTCATTTCTGCAATGACAATAGGAAAACAATGAAGATAATAACTAGAGAGAAAAAGAAGAGGACAAATTATCAAAAGGGTGAAGGAAGTCAGAGTGAGACAAACAGGGAAGAAAAGTAGTAGCAAAAGCAAATTATTAATGACTAAACAATCTCATTTGATTTCAAAGAATATTTTTGAATTTTATCAATGTAGATTTTATGACATCTTACCACTATTTGAGAGTCACTTACTATTGCCATAATGTATAGCACTGGAAGCCACATTCATTTTTATAAGGTAGTAAGAAGCTGACTCTATTTCTGAGATATATGGCTAGAGACAGTTTTTAAAACTTATTTTTAACTTCTCTGTGACTTATGAAAAAGCAAATTATCCTTCCTTAAGCATAGAAGCAGTCTGATATTCGTGAAATCCATTCTGAATGGCTGTCCTGACCATGAAGTACACTCATTTCAATCATGACTCTGCTTTTATTTTTAATTTCTCAAGCCTTACTCTTTGCCTTGCTATTATCTGAAGCATCAATCACATAAAAAGTAAGCGTTTTATAGACGTTTTTTATAAATGTGGTTTCTTAACCATCCTAAACAAGCTGGAGATACCTGGTCCTCTATAAATAATCTTAACATGGCATCACAAATAAAGTCACATTTTTCTTATCTAGATTTTAAGTATGTAAAATCAAAATTAATATTTTTAAGTGAAAATGAAAACATTCTCATATAGGAAATAGAAATTTGGAAGTTGGATACTTACTTGAACTTCATTTTGATATTTTAGATAAGAATAAGAACTGAAAATGTGGATCACTTACTATTTGACAAAGTCTATGTACTATCTACATAGATATTATCTCACTTAACCATCGTACTATTCCTGAATGGGAGATGACATTAATTTTGATTCTTGAAGAGGAATGGAAACCTAACTAAATCAAGAACTTTCCAAAATTAAAGATTATGTAAAAGCTATTTATAAATTTGTCTCCACTTCAGATTTTATAGTGTTAATAGCTTTAGTTTATATTTTCATCATGATGAATAAACATAATGCAATAAATGTCAAGCAATATAGATGCCGGTATATGAATGAAACAAGAGTTTATGTATAATTTAACATATTATTATAGTTTGTCAAAAACTAAATGTACTTTTTCTGTATAAAATTGCATACTACAGTTCTTGACCCCTCCTTGGAAGCATTTTATCACTGAATTTCTTGATTATCACAGAGATGTTTTCACTAGAAAAATAAATCAGGGACAGGAAATTACATCAAATACAAATCTATTTCTAATCCAATTATTCCAATTCATTCTTCTCTTACAATCCTCATACTAATTCCAGTTTTATGTGTATATGAAACTTTCATTTCCTCATGAAAGGATGAGTTAAGAGCCATACCCAAGCTATGCAATACATGGCTTGGGCTGAGCCCAAAGGATTTCCTTCTCTTTTCTAATTATCCCTAGACCTAGAAAGCTTCTAGTCCCCATACAATCTAATGTTTCAAACTGACTGGTTAAAGCCGGCCTCTCTCAGCTTCTGACTGAATTGCTCTTCCTTGCCTCATATTAACTTTGGCAATATGTTCTAATCTTCTGGGTCCTTCACATTCTCTTGGCTCGTTCTGTCTTCACCTGTGTCTAGCTTGTTTCTCTGCCACCTTTCTTTGTAAAACTGTCCCAGTAGAACTGTCATACATACACACCACAACCTCTATTTCTCTCTTGCTGCTTTTAAGTGACCTCCTTTTCCTATGCTATTATTTTGGGAGTTGGGTGTATCTTATCTCTGACTCAATCTTTCAGATTTTTCTTTGATTAGTCAATTTGTCTGCCCCTCAATAAGACATCAGTTTCAAACTAGGCTGCTTCCTTGTACAAACTAGCTGTATCTTAATTGTTAGATATTAAAGGTGTGTACTATATGCTTGTCTGTATTCATCCATAAAATGCTGTAATTCAGGATGTGTCACCATTCTGCCCAGATTATAACTTTGGATGTAATCCCTTGTCAAAGCAGCCATGTTGCTGTAATAAAAGTTTTATACACAAAGGATAAAAATTCTTTGAAAAAAATTAAGCATTTACAATTTTACACTGTGTAAGTACACTAAAGCTTTAGAGACACTATTCTTGTTTAGTTTGTAAATTTTAAAAAAGCTTTACATTTTACTTACAATGAAGACTGACTTTATCTGCAATTCACATTTACTGAAAGATCTTTTGATGAGGCTAATAATGTCTAATTTATATATGTGCATTTAGTTTACAGTCATTTTATTATAGAAGAAATTAGTTCAAGTGCTCTCTCTAATTTTTTTTTGTAATTATATCACAATGTTTGCTTTTAGATATATTTCAGATTATTTTGGACTAGACCAGATAAAACAATATCTGAATACAGTGTGGATATCTATACCACAGCTCCTTAACTTATGACTCAGGGACCACTAACATGGAAAGGGAAGAAAGATGGTAATACCCAAAATACTAGAAAGTCTTGTATGAAACAAGCTCACTCAGCAATGACTGCATAATCTAAACTAAATACAAAAATATAGCAGAATGTGTGTATGCTTGCATGTGTGTGTTTTGTGATAACTCAACTCTACACAAGTAACTACCTGTAACCAGTGACCAAGTAGACCAAGAGTGCCTAATTTTTTTAGAGAAGTTACAGTAAATTTTATCTCCAATTATATGCATGTACAAAGGAATCAAAAATTATGTTTTGTGTTCCATTTCATGTGAGAAAACCAAAGTCAAATCTGATTATAAATTGAGGCTTATATATAAATATAGCTTACTATATTTGTACCTGTTTTGCATTGGCATTAAAATTTTTCTATTTTAGCAAAGGCCATTCTACTTATTCTATTACTGAAAACTACATTTTTTTTCTGTAATACACATTCATAGTAATTTTTGATTCTGACTTATATTTGCATAAATTCTTCTCTGATGTGCCTTTGCATAAAAAACACAAGTCTTCCAATCAGAAAGAAATTAAATTCAGAAACAACATCTGTGACTATACATTTAAAAAGCTTTATTAAACGTTAGAAAACATTCTGTATTTTAGCTAGAAAAATAAAACTGGAGAATTCATATGGTTTTGCAAGTGTCTCTACATGAGCTTGAATCAAAGTAACACCTTCATATTATATAAGTAATAGAAAAAGAAATGTAAAAGAGTACAATCAAATCTATTTCTAAATCTTAGAAATAAATTGGGTGTCACATGGTTTTATTTTTAGTTAATAGTAAAATTTGTCCATGTTTTATTACAGATTAAGTGTGTAAGTTTTCATATTTTAAATAAAAATACGAGATAAAATAATTCACAAATACAAATCTAGTTAATCTGTAGATTTTTCATAATTTATTCTACACTTAAACACTATAATGTATACATATATAAATTAATTGACAAATCTAATCTTTATATAATCCTCTATTTTTATGGTTCTATACATGCAAGTGAAGATCTTGTTGTATTCCATTTATCTCTGGAAACTATAGACAGTTATAGTATTCGATAATTCATTTTAAATAAACTGATTTGTTAAAAAAAAACTGGGATCTTTTAAATTTGAAAATCAGATTGTAGAAGATAATTTACTCAATAATTTGTTTGTATTTTCTTCTTTCTGACACTTACTTAAGGGTAAGTTTGAAAGCAATAGTAGAGGCTCAGATATTAAGTGAATGGGGGCATTTATTTCACAAAGTAATTACATAGTCATGCTAATTCTATCATTTGAGTGACTCTGGCCTCTTTTACTCAGTGTTCACATCAGGGCATAAAAATAAACATAACATAAGCAATCTGTTTTGGGATACAGCAATTATTTCATAAATACCATGAAGTTCAATTATGAATAATAATAATATAGCCAAGGGAAAAAATAGGCTCATAATGAAATGCAACACTGACCCTCTTCTGTTTATTCCTGGGTACTAGTGGTTAGCGCTTTTGTTTGATTTTTTAAAGAAACAGAACTGATAGAATTAATGTATACTAAAGATGAGATTAACAGATTTGATTACATAAATAGAACAGTCCAACAATGTCTGTCTCACAGTAGTGTGATGTGGAACTCTGTAAATCTTTACCCCTCCCACAAAGCTAGGTACCTCCACAGCCCAACCTGGTACTTACTGGATGACTGCATGATTCTTGAACAACCATAAGGACTCAGTCAAGAAAAAAAGCATGAGGAACCTGATTTTAACATTATAAAAGGAACCAGAAGTGACAACATTAAAGTAGATAAGTTTGGCAATGTGAAGGCCATTCAAAGAAAAAGCAGGAGGTTTGGCTCTTCACATCAATTAAGACAATCACAACAATATCTCACAGACATGACCACAGGTAATCTTGAATCAGATATTTTTCACTTAGATACTCTTCCCAAATTAGTCTAAGTTGTTCATGTTGACAATTAGAAGCAATAATCACAGCTCTAGCCCTTTACAACTTTACCTACAAACACTTCAGTCTAAACAGTAGCTTTATACCTCTTGTCCTGACTCCTACATTTCTCTCATTATAGAAAATACAGATTAATATCTCAGAGTCTGAATTACAACTGAAGGCTTTACTTTCAGTAAGTTTTCTTTTTTAATGTAAAGAAATTGATTTATTCTGCAATCACTTATACAGTTGTTCCTTCTCTTTTTCCCCATTAATTACTTTATTTATTCATTTTACATCCTGATCGTTCTCACTCTTCCTCCTGACCCCCTTCACACAGTCCCTTTCTTCATCCCCCATACTCTTCTCCTCTGAGAGGCCAGAGGGTGCCCTGCAAGAATACACTTTAAAGTGCTGAGCCACTTTTCCATTCTCCCCCCAAATTTCTTAAGTTCTTAAGAACACAATTAAAAGTTTTTGATATTTACAAATTAGTGTGAAAGTGTGTTGACTTTGTACCTACTTATTACAGATTGCTATTTTTCAAGTACTGATGAAAACTGCTTGATTCTAATTATTTAATGATCAAATAAGAATTCTTTAAGAAAGCAAAAAGTGCCAGATCTTTAAGTGACTGGAAAATGATCAACAACCAAATATTAACTTATAAAGAAGTCATAATGTTATCCAAAATATTTACCATACCTTGAGTGAGCTTGCATTTTCTGTTCTCATGTTACATTGCCTGATTTTTGAAAAACAATTACTAATGCTTTAATCTGCATTGAAATTATGTCTATGATAGATGTTTAGAAAAGTTATGAATGATTTGTACAAAGCATAAGTCAAATTTAAGTATTTTGGTTACTGGCCTGAGTCAGCTACAGGTTAAGACTTTAAATACTAAACTCCACATACCCATGATCAACTGCTTGAACGGCATTGGTGTCATTAATTCTGTATTGCTATAAAGAGACACCATGACCAAGAAACCTCATAAAAAGGAAATATTTAATTGGAGGCTTGTTTAAGAGTTCCAGAAAGTAAGTCTGTTAATCATGGACGGTGCAGGAGCAGTAGCTGAGAACCTTACATCCTGATTTACAGGAAACAGGCAGTGAGAAAGACACTAGGCCTGGCATGGGCTTTTGAAACTTGAAAATCCAGTTATAGTGACACACCACATAAAGCAAAACCACATGTCCTAATCCATTCTAAAAATTCATCAACAGAAGACTAAACTTGCAAACTTATGAGAATATGGAAATCATTTTCATTCAATCTACTACAAGCATTGAATGCATCCTGCTCTTAAATGTGCTATTTAATGCTAAGGACACAGAACAGAATTTCCAGCATTGTTTAAATGTCATTTGTGTTCAATTTGTACTTCACAAATGATTTCCATTTTCTTTTTTGTAGGGAAACTTTGATGTTTTTTAAGTGGATATATTTGATCAATTCCTAAATTTGAGTTGGCTGGCAAATTTCTTCTTTCAATAGAATACAGCAGAGGTCATAGTATATATTTGTGAACCTAAGCATCAAGGAAGTGTTCTGAAATTTCACTTCCTTTTAGAATTTGATTTCTGATATAAGAGCAAGCCCAGGGTAACCAATGAAATTAGCTTGCACACAAAAGACAATTGCATTCAAGAGTTATTTCATATATTTGAGAATCTAGCAGAGCATCCCAAAGGAAAAGAAACTCTGTAAAAATGTTTTTCTGATATTACCTGAGCCCCTGTTCCTCTTTGCTTACCTAAACCATATAGACAAGAGGTGGTCCTATATGCTAAGTCAATTTATACTATTTTAAGAATTAAATTGTGTTAGTTTTTCATTTGGATGATTTATTTAAAAAAGAATGATATAAAAAGTTTATTTAATAATTTTATGTTAAAAAAATAGGGTCATTTTTTGTAGTTGTGAAATATCTTTGCAAGAATATTTCAAAGTTCAGAAAATACTGTCATGTGATCAGAAAAATTACATCATAAATTTTTATTATAAGTGACTAGATAGTACACTATTTTTTAATAAAAAACATAATATACCTATTTCATATGTAACCAAATTTCATTTTGAGAACTTCTCAACAAAAGTTAATGTGTTTACCAAAAATTCAAGGTGCTTTCTGAAAGGACAGTTAAGGCAGTCCCTGCAAGTGAGGTAGCTGTGCAGGAAAATAAAAATATTTTATATACGTAAACACTAGGAAAAGATTGGAATTATTTGCAAAATGTTACTCTAATTTACTTTTCTGTTTTAATAATATTTTATTAAAATATAGTTACTTCATTTTGTTAGTGGTGGTGATTAATTTGCTTCATTTTGTTTGGATTTATTTTCTTTTTCTGATTAAATTCTGTCTTTATGAATACCCTAAATAGAAGTAGGATGGAAATTATATGCTCTCTAACTGGTTGGATGTGTGTATATGTTCCTCTTTATAGCATATCATATATTTTGTTAAAGAAACTATTATGATGAATTTAATAATTTCAAGGATAGTAAAAATTGAGAATTAATGGAGAGTGTTCTCAAGATGTTTGATGCTAGTCAGCCCATCTCAATGCTGCTCATCTTCTTTCTTTGCAGTCATCATCTGTGAGACTGCACCCCTGACTACCCCAATAGTGTAACCAGTGCTCTGGGTACCTGTGTCCCACCCTCAGACTTGCCTTTCCCATTAATTATCATTATCTGCGATGTTTACTTAGCTACATTCCTTAACTCTCCTTGGGAGCAAGTATTTATGCAGTATAAATGCTCTTAAAAGTACTTATTGCATTCTCAGTCATACCAATAAAAGGTTCAGTGCTTTTGACAGTAATCTTTTTTCTTGATATTGGTATTCTTCCTAAATAATTTTCTTCTAAATGCAATATATGTTGCTCACACACTTAGTTCAATGCTCCTTAGAGACCAGATATTGAGTTTAGACTCATCTTAGAGATTCTGACTTAAGGATGAACTTGAGTTAACTAACAAACAGCACCTAGCACTAGCTTCCATGTTATTCCCCAACAAACCTGTGTCTCCAAGTTGCAAGAGTGCCCTGGCGCTCCACTTCCTAACAACCACCAATCAGGAAGAAAGCAGAAGTTATGTTTATGGTTTGCCCTCCAGCACTAGCCAATTAAGTTAAAGGGCAACAAAATCTCATAGTAGCCCCCCTCCCAATCTGATATGTGCCAGGCTAGATACTCCCTAGCTTGTTTATCATTTCCTAAAAACCTTGTCCTGATGAGAGCTCCGGACTTTACCCTCCTGCTCTGCTGTGTCAGAAACTGTGGTGTGGCCCAAGCTGGAGCTTGTAACAAAGACCCTAGTTTAACTGCATCAGAATTAGCTCCTTAGTGGTCTTTTGGGGTTCACAAAACAGGAACAACATTCCCACAAAACACATATTTTCCTAACTGAACATTTTTCTCTACAACTGTTCAATTTCCCTAGTTAGCACACGGACTATCGAAGGTCCCTCCTCTGCTTCCCAAGTCAATACCATTCATAACATTTTTGTCCATATTTACTGCCCATATGCATTTTGCTACATTCTCTGCTATTGCCTATATTAAGAGAAAATTTTGATACATAGAACAAACTTAATGGTCTCTCAAATTTTCTTGTTTCAAATCCTACTTCTTAATGGATTCTCTAAGCAGTAAAAGTGCTGCTGATCATCTTGAAAACAGAGAAGACAAAATTTTAGTGCTCTATAGTCCCACATATGGAAGGGCACACTGCTTGTTACTCCTTTCTGGTATTAAAAGTCATACATATTTCTACCACCCAGTATGTTCATTGTTAGGAATATAATTTAAAATCAATTTTGTTTAACTCTGAAAGCATTTTGTATAACTCAAAAAGCATTATGGTTTGACACAACATCATTCCCGAGCTATCCACCAGGTGGCTCTGATAAGTGCTGGGCCTCAAAAGCAAGCCCCTCATCAGTTTAGATACTCTAGCCCAGGACTGGCCTTGATATTCTAATGAACTACCCACAAAAGAGCCATGATATGCTGGTGAATGAGTCCCAAACTATGAACTCCGAAAGCCCAAAACTATTGTCCCATAAGATCATACAAAAATTATAACCCTGGGAGTGGCCTTTTGTAGCACATTGCTGTACTCTCAAGGTGTGGCTTCGCTAGCCTCTGTATTTTCATCCTTTGGCAAGAGAATTTGAGATTCTGTGTTGCCCTGGCTTCAGTGAACTTTGACTTATGGCACTGTCACTGGGACCACACAAGCCTAACTGTCAGCATAGGACCTGCATTGACAAGGTCCCATGCACTCAAGGACACATTTGACTTCTATGAGTGGCATCCTCCCAAACCCTAATAACTGGGACGTCACAGACGATTATGCTTCTGAAGCTTCCTTACTAAGACATATTCCCCAGTGAAACCCTGTGTCAACATCTCTGCTGAACCAATTTTTCTCCTTTGGATGAAATGCTTGTTTAACTGTTATATTAGCATATTATTATTAAGATGTTTGTGTAAATGAATGAGTATGTTAGAAAGGCAAATCTTGTGTAGACAACTGCTGAGTGACATAAAGCTTATACATCATGCGCTCCACATCATGACTCTTGTTTTCTATGTTTGTTGACTCATTTGTAAATTTTCGGGTAAACCAAGCCCTTGCCCACTTCAAGGTTCACTAGTCTTCCTTTACCCCTGCCAAGCAGATATCTT
Organism: Rhynchomys soricoides; assembly: GCA_019843965.1. Classification (NCBI taxonomy): domain Eukaryota; kingdom Metazoa; phylum Chordata; class Mammalia; order Rodentia; family Muridae; genus Rhynchomys; species Rhynchomys soricoides. The sequence continues at coordinate 7,397,127 of JADRCH010000243.1, forward strand.
TGTAACTCGGTCTTTCCACTCAGCTAGAATCCATTTCAAAAGCCAGCATCCAATATAAAAGCCAGATCCTTGAGCACATGTAATGTACATTTTCTACCATAAACACTGTCATTTTATTTCTCTTTATGCTTCTTTAAATCTCTGCAAATAATGTGATCAATAGTTTTTATGTACTTATTAATTTACTTTAAAACTAGATTATATGAAATTATGGAGTCTCTGTAAACAACAATCTACCCTCTGTCCCTTTCTTGTTATGTTTGTTTTGTTTTGTTTTTATCTCACTTTCTTTCTCTTGTTTCATCATGGGCATTCAATAATTAATTATCAGGTGAACAAAGGCTATAAAAAGCTTATTTCTCCTAAGTCTTCAAAAGAATGAAAGAGCACAAAAGCAAAGCCCTTAGACACTTGGAAACACTGATTTCTGTTCCAAGAAATCTGCTTGGTTATCTATGAGCTCACCTTATTTATGTTTTTGCCTCTGCAAAGACTGAGCTCTGGGCTTGCATTCCTTGTATTATTTTGCTTCAGGCTGCTCTTTTCCACACATTGCAGATTCCATTCATACTCTCTAGATACTTCTTTTTAGTTTCCTCTTCAACTAGATAAGAGAAAACATAATTCTTGTTGGCTTTGTTTTTATGTTTAATTGCTTAGAGTACAACATGACCCTAGAAAAAGATCCCTAAACCAGAGCTTTGTTTTGATTCCAGTCCTTGGAATCTGAGTCCTGAATAAATCAACCTGAACTTCTCAGACTGCTTCAAGTACAAATATTATAATAATAATAATAATAATAATAATAATAATAATAATAATAAAAAATAAAACTACTCAAAAAATCTATGATTCTCCCATGCTCAATGAACTTAGTGAAATAACAAAATAAGAAGCCCAAAGTCTTGTCTTTTCTATCTTACCTCTAGATTGGTGCCAAATTTATCTCAATATAACTCAAAAAGATTATGTAACTTATCAATATAGTACTATATCTTCTGAATAACTTACTAAGCAATCAACCATCAGCTAGTTCTGCAAGAGTCTTAATGACTTTGCAAACTTATTTGTTTTTAGTGCTTTTCTATAATATAGGGAAATATTTTATGTGACCTACTATAGCTTACTTGGTTAGGATTTCAATCTAACATCAGAGTTCCTCCTAAGTAACTACCAGCTATAGAATATTTTCAAATAACTTGCATATTTATATGTGAGTTAATTTCATGAATAAAGTTAAAACATGGTTGATATTTAATTCATGGATTGACATACTTTATGTTTAAATTTGAATCCAAATTATTTTGCTTTCTTTGATTCTTTGGTCTTCTGAGGGACTTAATTCAAATCTATGATTCCATAGATTTTTTTAAAACCAATTTCTTTATTGAACTGTTTTTTTTGTTGTTGTTTTTGTTTTTGATTTTGTTTTTTTGCCTATTACATGGTCAAGTATGATAATTTACTACCAGGTGTACAGCTCTATTTTTTGGTCAGGTACTTTCTTTCCATCATTTTGTACAGTGAAGGAAAATTGTCCACAGTCATCAGCTTTCAGAGCTATCATTTCTTTTCATTTTTTCTGACCTCTAAAGTCTTAATCAAGTCCCCTCTCAAATACTTTGGGTTCTTTACATAAATTCATGTTCATAATTCCACTGATATTTTTTAAAGAATTTAATTTTATTTTCAGTGATTTGACTGAATACTCTGTGAAAGCTACAGTCAATATAGAGGATGTTCCATATTGACTGTACAAATTAATGACCATTGCATAGAAAAGATAATCGATTTTATTGTAGATTTTTAAAATCTTTTAAGGTTAACCATTAAATTAATTAAACCTTTCTTTGTCCTCTGTCAATATATTAATGTAGGTAATACTCTGCCTCCTTAAACACTGCTGAATTCTCCCAGGCATAATTTATTCCTGCTCTGCAAGCTGAAATGCAGATTCTATGACCTTCTCTTTCCCCTAGTGACTTGGACAGTTATTTAGTCACTTACGGTTATTTAAGTGTCAGATTATATTATTCTCTATATTTGTCCCATAGGACATTGAGAGAGATACCTTAGGGTCACACACATAACAGAATGAAGACAAAATTATGGGAAATATAAATGGATAGCACAATGTAAAAATCTTATTTCCACTATTTTAATTATAGAATCTTTTCCTAATGGAAAGGAAACAAATGCTAAATCCAAGTGGCTGACAATGAAAATAAACTCTTATGTAAATAAAATAAAACGTGCTCATTTAAAACATCAGGGAAATGTGTATTTTAACTCTAATGTCCCATGAATGTTTTATTGTTTCATTACATAATAATCAAATAAATTATGGAGTATGAAAATAATTTAAAGTAATGGAATAATGCAGTACAATTTATTAAAATGTGCACATAGGTTTTGACTCTTGAGATATCCACATGGTTCAAGTTATATTAACACTAAAAATAAATGAACTGGATAATATAGTTAGCAAACTCAAACAGGCTTGTTTATATTATTGCCAAAAGATATAATACCATATTAACATAATGTGGTAATACATATAATATAGTAAAAGCTTTCATGTATACTTATCAGTATATAATGAGTCATTGCTAAGAGAGGGAGTAGTGTTAGAGAAGTTATTTGTGAAAACATATTCAGTCTATAATAACATTAAAGTAAATAAGTGAGCTCTCCAAGGGGTCTTTCTGTACTTGTGTCAAACCCTTATCATGTTCTAAATGGAAAAGGAGCTTCTGTGAGTTCACACATGTCATAGAGTCTCCAGTCAGGATCTTCGCTGCTGCAGAGAGGGCAGCTTGGGCATAGAATGCAGTTCATATATTTTCCATTACCTTAACTCTGTAGTTAAAAATAAGTATAGGAATGGCTAGAAATCAGATCTAAAAAAGACAAGAAGTCACACAAGGGAGATTGTTGAATACTCAGACTGGCATTTAATGGTGAAAATTTGACCTTTAGCTGAAGAGATGGAACTCCTGTGGGTCTTGAGAGGAGAAAAAGGCATTTGTGAAAGCAAATGACATGAATTATTAGTGGTTAGAATTTGACAACAGTGGATGCATAGTCTCTTAGGTGGCCCCTAATTAAGCATCTGCCCCATAATCATACCTCACCCAGTCAACCTTTTCTTTTAATCAGTGAAAGACTCTTTATGCAATGGAATAGCACTTTGTGGTTTCTTAATATAATATCTTGTTGTAGTCTATATCTTTTGCTGTATTTGATAAATTATGTTTCGCTGTTTTGATCTGTCCTAGGGGAAATTACAGAAAAAGGGAATGAAGAAGATCTCCACTTAACAGCCATTAAAACTGAGATACTAAGGTATTAAAAAAATAGAAATTAAAATCTCCCTACTCTATTATATAGATAGAAGAGGTTATACAGTAAATCTCAGACATGAACCAATGGCCCAGGTTGAAAAGCACTACAATAGCCCAGGTTAACTTCTGTGGCAATAGACCAATCTTTCCTTGTGTTGATCAATGTTTCCTAGTCTTAGGAAACCTGAAGCAAAGTTCTGATGTTGTAAACGGTACTATGGTCTACCAATACCATTGGATTGTGATTTCCAATCCACATAAAATATTAAAAAATAAATAGATATTTTCTAAGTCACATGCTAATATAACATTGATATATAGAAATTTATAATGAATGAAATTGGGTTTTGTTTTAGTTTGTTGATAATATTCCTTAAATATTATACATAAATCAAACTTTTCACATGAATATTGTATTTTGAAATTTAGAAAATGACAACAAGTACTTATCTGGCTTAAAATTTGAATAAATGAGTATACAATTCTTTATTAATCAAGGAGAAGTTACCAATTTGGAATATACAGGTACTCTTTGGTTTTGTGCTTTGTCTATCTTTTGCAAATTAGTAGTTTAGTACAAGCACAAATTGGTCAAAGGTCACGGTGTTTCATTGCACTTTGGGTTAGAAATAGTAGATTTCCTATAATATGAATTTCTTAGCTGTATCCCAAGAAGTAAAAGTTCAGAATCCAAGAAATTACTTTCTGCATTGTTAAAAGAGTAAAATATTTATGTATATTTAAATAATTTGTGTGGGCAATTTGTGTGCATGTGGGTGCCCATATCTGTGGTGAATGGGCAGATACTAAGTATATATGAGTAAATCAATCTTTACCTTATTTTATTGAGACAAAGTTTCACACTAAACATAAACTTTCCTGTTTTAATCTATCATCTATCTACCTATCTACCTATCTGTCTTCTAACTATCTATCTATCTGTCTATCCAGCCTGACAAGCCTTCGGTAAGCATTCATGATCTTGCTTTTGTATTCCACCTCCCATCTCCATTGTGATGATAGAGAACTGAACTACGAATTAGAGCCATTTCCCTGGCACCATATTATTACTTATCAATCCCTTCATTCATTCACATTACATTGCTGAAGATTGCATGCCTTACCATACAGAGGCTAGCTACATAGAAACTGTATTTTCAAGAAATTTAGCTCATTGTAATAGAGTAGCTGCTGTGCTTCATTTTTAACAGAGGAGAAAAGTATAATCTCAACATTTTTTCTATTAATTAATAAATCTCTTTTAGAAAAGACAACAAAACAATTTTTCTAATCTAAGGAGTAGTTTGTATTTTTCTTATTTGTGAAAGAAATATAAAATCCAAGATACAGAAGAGCTAGAATAAAGCTTCATAGATTATAGAAAAAATATAATTAATACATCATATATATATATATATATATATATATATATATATATATATATGCTGTATCAGTTGTGTGAAGGACAAAACAGAGTAACCAAATGTGAGCATACATATTTACATCAAACAAACCTGGAAATTTGCTGGGAAGAAACTTTAGATGCTTAGCAATCCCAGTAAAATTAAGTATATGATACAGATAAAATGCCTGAAGTCTCTGAAAGTATTACAATGCCAAGTGAAATGCTAAACCCCTTTCTCTTCTAAGCTGTTTTCCTATGTGAAAATGTACATTCTTCAGCACACCAATTTGTAACTATGATAATTTTGCTCACTAAGCTCCAGTGTTTGTTGAATGAATGCTAAACATTCCAGTACAGGAAATCACCACGAAAGCAATCTAGCCAGATAATTCAATGCTTAGAAATTAACCAAAAGGAAATTGAGAAGTAAAATTTCAATATCAACCAGACTCTTGAAGAGAGGAGATTTGAATACTTATCTATCTAATCACACCTGATAGCAAGTTAATTGTAAAGAATGAGAATTGATTAAATATCATAAATCTATTCTTTTAAACTTCTTGTGCACCAGCAATTTTATGAAAGTGATGTGATTGTAATTCTGCTGGCTGTTTTTTGCTTCTTTTTTTTAATGCCAACTTGACAAGAGTCATGTGTGAGAACAAAACCTCAAGTTAGAAAATGCCTCCATGCTGAGGAGGTTGCAGCCCCATGAAGGGAGCAACAGTGTCAACTGGCCAGAACCCCAGTGATGCCAGAGACTGGTCCACCAACCAAAGAATACACATGGAGGGACCCATGATGCTGGCCACATATGTGGCAGAGGAGAGCCTTGTTGACCATCAGTGGGAGGAGAGGCCCTTGGGCCAGAGGGTGTTAGATGCCTCAGTATAGGGGAATGTCAGAGAGGAAAGATGGGAGTGGGTGGGTAGGTGGGTGAATACCCTCATAGAGGCAAGGAAGGGGGGATGGAATGGGGGGGGGTTCCAAAGGCAAGACCTGGAAAGAGGAAAACATACGAAATAAAAATAAAGTATCAAAATAAAAATAAATAAATAAAAAGAAGGCAAAATAAACCAAACCAAACAAAAAACAAACAAACAGAAATAGAAAATGCCTCCATAGGATAGGCAAGGCAGTAGGACATTTTCTTAATCAGTTATTGATGTAGTAAGGCCAAGCCTACATGAATGGTGCCACCTTAAGGCTGCTGATCCTAGGTGCTATAAATATAAATTCTGAGCACACCAGTAAGCAGCACTCTTCCATGACCTTTGCATCATTTTCTGCTTCTAGGTTCCTGTCCTGTATGAGTGCCTGACATGACTACCTTAGATGATGAATTGTGAAATGGAAGTGTAATCAAAATGAATCTTGATGTAACAAAGTTGCTTTTGGTAACAGTGTTTCATCATAACAGTAGAAACCTTAATTAAGACAAACCATGAAATTCTACAAAGTGTATTTACTATATTAATAGCACAAAGAATTTAGGATAAAATAAAAACCCTAATTCTTTGTGCTTGTACTAAACTACTAATTTGCAAAGGATAGACAAAGCACAAAAACATGGATCATTGCACAGGCAAGCTGATGTGTGATCTGATACAGACAGGCCTGATTTTAACTGTAGAATAAAAGTTCACAAGCTATTAACTTGCACTGCAGTAAGCATTCACTAATGTGAAGTGGGAGAAAATTGCCATGGAGATAATGACAAATCATCTGATAGAAAATTATGGCAACCCCAGTAAAAAAAGAATGTATTTCATCTACAATTTGAAGATGAGTAGCCAAAAAAAATCTCATTAGGTATCATTATTTCATTAGAGAGTGTCATTTTCTTTGATATTGTATTCTGCCAATATTGAATTATCAATTATTTAGCAATTTCCATTTAATACACTTTATCATACAAAATTTCATCTAGGATTGTATTTCCCCCATTGTTTCTGAATATAAAGGCAGGGAAGAGAAGGAGTGGGATGAGGAACTGTGGGAGGGGGGACCAGGAGGGGAGCAATTGCTGGACTGTAAAAAATAAAACTTAACAAAACAACAACAAAAAATATCCAACAATTATTATAATGACTAATGCTATGGCAGGACTATCTTTTAAAATAATAAAAAATAATAAAAAACCTAACAGGTATTTCATGTATTTTAAAATAATTATGCAAATACCATATTGATACAAATTCTTTTATTAATCCTTAACTCTTCCTTTCCTTTAAAACAATAGGGACTCATATGATCGTTTTATGCACTAGCCCTCTTTTTGTCTTACTCATTGGAGGTTACAGGAAACACATTCAGTCATTTTATATTGTCAATGAGGTCACTAACCCTCTCCACATATGGCTGCTTTGACATTATAAGAAACATTACATAAGTCAAAGGGCAAACCTCAAAGCAGTGAAGCACAGGAGAAGGATCTTTGGTCCTCAGTCATGTGATACATAGCACTTGCAGCTGCTGTTAAGAAGGAAAATGAGAAAAAAGAAGTTCAAAAAAATTACATGAATCAGAGAAAAATGTTATTTTAAAGAATGAACCACAATCAGTTTATACAAATTTCCTGGGGAACTTAAGTGGCATATATTTAATCTTATTACTGTCTAACTACCAATTACTGATATGTTTGTGTTATTATCACAACTATAACAGAAGTAAGATATCAGATTAGGCAGGATTAGAGTGAATATTAATTGATACAGTGCATTCCTAAGAGCTTATATGCATAAGAATCATCTGTTTGTTAGGATCATGATGATTTCTCCATTGGATAAGCACTAAGTATATACTGGCAGAATTTAAGCCACAAAAGATCTTAGAAATGCTACAATTATGGTCTTTAATTAAACAACAACAACAACAACAACAACAACAACAACAAAAATAAATAAGCAAAAACCAAAAACCAAAAACCAGAAAATTCCAGAAGGTATAGTGGATTTTTACTGTGGAGAGAATACTGGTAATCTGAATCTCAGTTCAGTGATGTTGCTTTACAGTTGGTTTCTAATTAAGAACAGAAATAGTTGTTCTTGTGGTCTATAGTCTAGAGTGCCTAAATTTTAACATCTTACATTAAACAGCATTACCAAACGAATGGTTGTTGTTCTCACCATCTGTTGCTATTGTGGTTATGTGTAAACCTTTTTTCTTTTGATAATACCCAACCATACTGCATCACCCAAGATCCCACCCTGAACCAAGCACTCAGACTGACAACGCACTTCCACCACCCATAGCCACTAAAGGAAAAAAAAAACGAGCATTGACGTAATAAAGGTAAAGTGTTTTCCAGAGTTGAAGTATATTACTGAAGGTACTCATCTTTCTGGGGAAGATATATCAGAATTTCTGCTATCAAATGTTGTGGCTTTACAATATTAATGATGGCTACTTCTCTAGAGCAATTGTGTGATTCTAATTGAGTATCTTTGATAGTTTTAAATCTCTAAAGGCCTTTCAGTTTCTCACAAGCTATCCCATGCAATTGTGATGGTAAATTTTAATGTTCTACTTGATGCAATCAAAAAATACCAAAAAGATGATCTGTGGAGTATGCTTGTGAGAGATGATCATGATTAGGTGAGTTGCATTGTGAAGACCTTTCCACCTCCATTTTTGGTGGGAAAGCCTTAGAACCCGGGATGTAGAACACCATAAAAAAGACAAAGTGAGCTTTAAAAAAAAAAAAACTCTTCATAATTTTATGTTTCTGACAGTAGATTCAACTTAACTAACTCCCTCACCCTGATAAACTGTCTCCTTGAATAATACCCTAACATAACCTTTCCCTTTAAGTTGTTCTTGTCAGGTATTAGCAACAGAAGAGTAACTTAGAAAGCCCTATAGCAAATTTCTTCCTCAATTCTCTGTTATATTGGTTTTATTTTTCATGTCAGTGAAACAAATAATGAGCACCATATTTAGTTTAGTATTTCTACTATGAAACAACTGTATCACAATGTGGTGAAGTAAGAAGATGCACTATAAGATACACAAATTACTAATCATTAAATCATTAGATATATTACATCAGGTTAATATTACTCACTAAGACTTATTAAAGCAAAGATTTATAAGTTACTGAAGAGCCAGTGTATTGACTGCAGTGGTACTCTTTCTATTTCTCTGAAATATTTATATATAGTTCAGATGCCTGAGATGTAACAACAGATATTGTATGTATCTTTGTTTGGGCTCAGATACTTTCATTTCTGTTAAACGTCAAGCAATTTTGATGACATACAAGTCTCAAACCCACTCATTAAAACTAGAATAGACATGGCCAGAAAAAACAAATGAACAAAAACAAACAAACAAAAACAAGGATGACAACGATGACAAACCCAAGAAGTGAATAATAACAATTCACTGTCTCTACCCTGTTTTATTATAAGTTTAGTGTCTTTCTACTCATTGGTTTTCCAAAAATTGTACAATTATAAGTTTGTATTTGTGAAATGGCATCATTCAAACTGAAAATGGCCATGCCATTGGTACTTTAGGAACAACTTAGGGATTTTAAATCAAGTATTGAATCAAAACAATCTAAACAATATAACCATAAAATAACATTACATCTTCCATTACAATTCTCATTTCTACAAACAATGTTATTCTAAACTTTATCTATTTTTCATTTCATCAGAAGATATATAATCTAATTTTGTTTGACTCAATTTTCTTTCATGTTACTAAAAAAGAGTCAAGTAGAGAAAAGTTAATGGTTTTTACAAATGTCCTTCTTGCTCCAGTACAATTGAAGAGGTGACTTTCTGAAGTAAGAGTTAATATTCCCTCTTTCAGAGAATGATTATCAACATTTCCCCAATATGATCAAATACACAAGCTAGCCATCATAATCCTCAGTACAATCCCATACACAGATGGTAGCCCTAATGATGTCTAGCTTTCATTTTTTATTCTGATTTCTGAGTTCATTAGGGAGCAATGAAGAAATGAGGGTATATTTAGCATAGCTCTTCCCATTTGGTTAACTACAAATCTTCTTTCCAACTTATCTGAATATTCCTTCCTTGAACTTTCAAATTAGTCATCAGCGGAGCTCTCAGTGAATGGTAAAGGCAATATGGTCAGCCACCAGATGGGGGAGCATTTCAAAGAAATGTCAAATTTACTCATAACATTCAGGATATCACATAAAGTAAAAATGGCCACTGAGGATTTTATTTTACTGCCTTGAAAGAGTTCTATTTTATTTCTTATGCACTCTGTGTTTCCCTTGGTATAGATCAGATATATTTTAACACTTAACTGGAATTCTATAGGTCATGCTGTCCCCTCCCTTCTGTCACCTATTATTAAGGTTATCATTGGCTATAGCATCCAGATTCATGTACGATTCTCACTTGGGTCATATAGCAAGTGAGTTAGACTCACATTTTGAGGGTCATGATATTCTTCAGTTGATGATGTGATTTATGTTTTACCCTATAGGATGATATTACATTTGCAGAGAGAACAGTAATCAGTTTTTATACAGTTGGGTAGTTTTCTTGTCAAAGAGACCTAAGAAGCATATCAGAATTAGACAATGTTTCCTTTTGTAAGGTTCAGGTTTGGTGTTTCCCACTTAGCTACCTAAAACAAATAATAATTATAGCTTTCATGACAATAAACTCTGGGGATAAGCCTTTATCTGTACATGGTACTTGGTTTAAACGGCTCACATTACCATAAATAATTTTTTATGTGAGTGCTGGTCTTCTAAGCTAAGTCTATCATACTCCTAGAGCTGTATTCTTATTCTATTATAACACATCTTACTTTACATTTAATAAGATTTTAGTTTGATGTATTACTAACCTATTTTAATCAAAGATTTTAGGAGCTGTCAGAAGCTCAATGATCAAAACATGGTGTTTTATAAATTGACATTAATGTCTATGTATATGATACACAAAATGACAACCTTGATGTAAGTAGGAAATTGTTGTCAACTTCTCACTCCTGTCTTACATGACCCATCATTTTAGAGCCATAGATTTCAGTCTATTTTTGGAATTCTTTGCTCTCTTCTTTGTGACACTGAACAACACATTTAATTTCTTTATACTTCAGTTACCTTATTTGAAAATGAAGATTAATAATAGTATTTTTCTTGAACTCCATGGGTTGGATGAAGGAAATAAATATGATAATGATCTTGAAATACTTGTCATAAAACTCAGAAAGTGTAGACTGCTTGATAAATGACCATTATTAGAATTATTGTCTCAAGCATAACATTTGTCATATTTTTTTAATTTCAAAACAGATTTGAATAAAATACTTTTCATGAACCCAGCACATGACATGTAATATCTTCCCAGCAGTCATGAAATCCATAGGTAGATATTATTTAAGTATTTATGAATATTAATTTAAAATAAACTGCAATTCTCTTGCAATACTTCAAATCATGATCATTATTTACTACTAACACCAAAAACAACACCTTTTAATAATAACCTATGAAATAATATCTGGTCATGTTTTGTATTTGCCTTGAGCTTTACATGTTAAAAACTGTTCAGTGCTCAGCCATAAATAAGGCATATGTATAACCCTAATAAAAGCTCAAGAAATGCCATAGAAAAAGAGAAGGGGTGATGGTAAGAGATAGAAAATGAGGAGGAAGACTAAGAAATGCTGTAATGTAATGTAATTCTTGAACAAGTTACTTGGCCATCACAATCGTGTATGCACATACCCAAATGACCTGCATTAAAAAAAAAACCATGAACATACAAATACTTAGCCAGAAAGAAAAATAGCTCAACAAGAATTTAAAGATGATAATCGGTGGGTGGAAATGATCACAGTGAATTGTGTGAAGGTAGGAAACTGCCCATATTTATATGCGACTTGTAAAATTGAAAATAGGGATGATTTCACCTTATTAATGTTCTGCATTAAAAAGAACTGAAAGATAATAATGGTCAAATTGTATGATGGATGAATAACTTACCAAAAATATTTATGTAAAATATTATAAATTGGGTATATTTGGCATTCCGGTTTCCATCTGTGGTGGGAGACTTCTGCCTGGACCACCAGGGCTCCATAGTCAAATAGCTCTAGGAGAAAGCTAGCCTCCGAGGAGTGTAGAAAAGCCCTTGAGAGCAGGTAAGAGGACTAACACTGCTCAGCAGGACTCACCCAGAATCCTTAGGACACAGGGACTGAGGAATAGACAGGAGGAAGGATCCTTCCAGTTTCCATCTGTGGCAAAAGACCTCTGCCTGGGCCACCAGGTCTCCATAGTCAAATAGCTCTGGGACAAAGATAGCCTCCCAGGAGTGTGGGCAAGCCACTCTGCTCAGAGGGACCCACCTGAAATACCCAGTACACAGGGACTGAGGAGTGGGATTCTGGTTTCTTTGAGTGACCAGGGAGCAGATCCTGTGACACAGGGCTCGATACTCAAATAGTGCCAGGAAAGAGCTGGTATCCCAGGAGTACCGACACACCTTCAAGCACAGGCAAGACCATCACTTCTTTTCAAATTCACTGGACCAGGAAGGACCCTTGCAGAGCCATCAGGACACAGGAAACAAGGGACAGCTGGGGACTAGGTCCTTCTAGCTTCTGCCTGCACCCCAGAGCTGACCCTGTACCACAGCTCTCCAAACCCAAATTCCTCTCAGAGACAACTGGTCTTCAAAAAGTATAGATACCTAGGCTTGCAGAAAAGACAGGCCACAGTCAGAGAGAGTAAAGACCAACTAATACGAGAGATAACCAGATGGCGAAAGGCAAGGGCAAGAACATAAGGAACAGAAACCAAGGCTACTTGGTCATAGCAGAATCCAACTCTTCAAACACAGAAAGTCCGGGATACCCCAACACACGAGAAAAGCAAGACTTAGACTTTAAAATCACATCTCAGGAGTATAATAGAAGATTTTAAGAAGGAAATAAACAACTCCCTTAAGAAAAACAAGAGAACACAGGAAAATAACTAGAAGCCCTTAATGAGAAAGCAAAAATTTCATTTAAAGAATTACAGGAAAACACAATCAAACAGATGAAGGAAATGAGCAAAACCATACAGGAAATAAAAATAGATAGAAACAATAAAGAAATTGCAAGAGAGACAACCCTGGAGTTAGAAAACATAGGAAAGATATCAGGAGTCATACATGCAAGCATCACCAACAGAATACAAGAGATAGAAGAGAGATCTTAGGTGCAAAAGATACCATAGAAAACATTGACACAACAGTGAAAGAAAATGCAAAATGCAAATAGCTTCTGACCCAAAACTCCAGGATATCCAGGATACAATGAGAAGACAAAACCTGAGGATAATAGGTATAGAAGAGAGTGAAGATTCTCCACTTAAAGGACCAGTAAATATCTTCAACAAAATTATAGAAGAAAACTTTCCTAACCTAAGAAAAGAGATGCCCATAAACATACAAAAAGACTACAGAATTCCAAATAGACTGGACCAGAAAAGAAATTCCTCCGGTCCCATGATAATCAAAACACCAAATACACAAAATAAAGAAAGAGTATTAAAAGCAGAAAGGGAAAAAGACCAAGTAATATCTAAAGGCAGACCTATCAGAATTACACCAGACTTCTCACCAGAGACTATGAAAGCTAGAAGATCCTGGGCAGATCTCATACAGACTCTAAGAGAACACAAATGCCAGCTCAGGCTGCTATACCCAGCAAACTCTCAATAATCATAGATAGTGAAACAAAAATATTCTATGATAAATCCAAATTTGCCCAGTATGTTTCCACCAACCCAGCCCTACAAAGAATAATAGATGGAAAACACTAACACAAGGAGGGAAACTACACCTTAGAAAAAGCAAGAAAGCAATCGTTCAACAAACTCAAAAGAAGATAACCATACCAACATCAAAAGAATATCGAAAATAACAGGAAGCAACAACCATTATTCCTTAATACCGCTTAACATCAATGGATTCAATTTCTCAATAAAAAGACAGAGAGTGACAAACTATATCCATAAACACGACCCAGCATTTTGCTGCATCCAGGAAACATACCTCCTTGTTAAAGACAAACACTACCTCAGAGTACGGAGTAAATGGCTGGAAAACAATTTTCCAGACAAGTGGCCCCAAAAAGCATGAAAGGAATAGTCATTCTAATATTGAGTAAAATCGACTTTCACCCAAAAGTCATCAAAAAAGATAAGGAAGGACACTTCACACTCTTCAAAGGAAAATTCTACCAAAAAGAACTCTTAATTCTGAACATCTATGCCCTGAATGCAAGGGCACCCACCTTCATAAAAGAAACTCTACTAAAGCTCAAAGCTCACATTGAACCGCACACAATAATAGTGGGAGACTTCAACACCCCACTATCAACAATGGACAGATTGTGGAAACATTAACTAAACAGAGACATGGTGAAACTAACAGAGGTTATGACCCAAATGGATTTAACAGATATATATAGAACATTTTTGTTGTAAATCAAAAGAATACCTTTTTCTCAGCACCTCATAGTACCTTCTCCAAAACTGATCATATAATTGGTCACAAAACAAACCTCAACAGATATAAAAAGATTGAAATAATCCCATGACTCCTATCAGGTCACTATGGAATAAGGCTGGTCTTCAATGGCAACAACAACAACAGAAAGTCCACATATACATGGAAGCTGAACAATGCTCTACTTAGCGATAACTTGGTCAAATAAGAAATAAAGAAAGAAATTAAAGACTTTTTAGAATATAATGAAAATGAAGTCACATCACACCAAATATTATGGGACACAATGAAAACAGTGTTAAGAGGAAAACTCATAGCTCTGAATACCTCCAAAAAAAAGTAGAGAGAGCATATACTAACAGCACACCTGAAAGATATAGAACAAAAAAGAAGCTAATACACTCAAGAGGAATAGAAGGCAGGAAATAATCAAATTAAGTGGTGAAATCAACCAGGTAGAAACTAAAAGAACTATATAAAAAAATCAACGAAACCAGGAATTGATTCTTTGGGAAAATCAACAAGATAGATAAACCGTTAGCCAGACTAACCAGAGGGCACAGAGACAGTGTCCAAATTAACAAAATTAGAAATGAAAAGGGATATATAACAACAAATTCTGAGGAAATTATAAAGAATCATCAGATCCTACTACAAAAGCCTATACTCAACAAAATTGGAAAATATAGATGAAATGGGCAAGTTTCTAGACAGATACCAAATACCAAAGTTAAGTCAGGATCAGATAAACCATCTAAACAGTCCCATAACTCCTAAAGAACTAGAAGCAGTCATTAAAAGTCTCCCAACGAAAACAAGTCCAGGACCAGATGGGTTCAATGCAGAATTCTATCAGACCTTCAAAGAAGACCTAGTACCAATACTCTTCACTCTATTCTGCAAAATAGAAACAGAAGGAACACTACCCAAATCATTCTATGAGGCCACAGTTACCTTGGTACCAAAACCTCACAAAGACTGCACAGTGAAAGAAAACTTCAGACCAAATTCCCTTGTGAATATCGATGCAAAAATATTCAATAAAATTGTCGCAAATTGAACCCAAGAACACATCAAAATGATCATTCAACATGATCAAGTAAGCTTTATCCCAGGAATTCAGGGATGGTTCAGTACCTGGAAATCCATCAATGTAATCCACTACAAAAAAAAACCTCAGAAATAAAACAAAAAACAAAAAACAAACAAACAAACAAACAAAAAACATAGTCCTTTTGTTAGATGCTGAAAAAGCATTTGACAAAATTCAACATCCCTTCATGATAAAAGTCTTGGAAAGATCAAGAATTTAAGGACCATACATAAACATAGTAAAAGCAATTTACAGCAAATCAGGGGCCAACATCAAACTAAATGGAGAGAAACTAGAAGCAATCCCACTAAAATCAGGGACTAGGCAAGGCTGCCCTCTCTCTCCCTATCTAATCAATATAGTACTTGAAGTTCTAGCTAGAGCAATTAGACAACAAAAGGAGGTCAAAGGGATATAAATTGGAAAGGAAGAAATCAGAATATCACTATTTGAAAATGATATGATGGTGTACATAAGTGACCTGAAAAATTCCACCAGAGATCTGCTACAACTGATAAACACCTTCAGCAAAATGGCTGGATACAAAATTAACTCAAGCAAATCAGTAGCCTTTCTATACTAGAAGAATAAACAGGCTGAGAAAAAAATTAGGGAAATGACACCCTTCACAATTGTCACAAACAATATAAAGTATCTTGGTGTGAGTCTAACCAAACAAGTGAAAGAATGCTATGACAAGAACTTCAAGTATCTGAATAAAGCAATCGAAGAAGGCCTCAGAAGCTAGAAAGATCTCCCATGCTCTTGATTGGCAGGATTAATATAGTTAAAATGGCTATGCTGCCAAAAGCAATCTACAGATTAAATGCAACCTCCATCAACATTCTAACTCAATTCTTCATAGACTTAGAAAGAACAATTATCAAATTCATATGGAATAACAAAAACCCCAGGATCGCAAAAACTATTCTCAACTATAAAAGGACTTTGCGGGGAATCAGAGTCCCTAAACTAAAGCTATATGGCAGAGCAGTAGTGACAAAAACTGCATGATATCGGTACAGTAACAGGAAAGTAGATCAATGGAATAGAATTGAAGGCCCAGAAATGAGCCCACACACTTATGATCACTTGATCTTTAACAAAGGAGCTAAAACCATCCTGTGGATAAAAGACAGCATTTTCAACAAATGGTGCTGTTTCAACTGGAGGTCTACATGTAGACGAATGCAAATTGATCCATTCCTATCTTCCTGTATAAAGCTCAAGTCCAAGTGGATCAGGGACCTCCACATAAAACCAGATACACTGAATCTAATAGAAGAGAAAGTGGGGAAAACTCTCGAACACATGGGCAGAGGGGAAAAGTTCCTGAACAGAACACCAATGGCTTGTGTTCTAAGATCAAGAATTGACAAATGGGACCTCATAAAATTACAAAGCTTCTGTAAGGCAACCGACACTGTAAATAGGACAAAACGACAACCAACAGATTGGGAAAAGATTTTTAACAATCCTATTTCAGATAGAGGGCTAATATCCAATACATACAAACAACCCAGGAAGTTAGACTCCAGAGATCCAAATAACCCTATCAAAAAATGGGGAACAGAGCAAAACAGAATTCTCAACTGAGGAAATTCGTATGGCTGAGAAGCACCTAAATATTCAACATCCTTAGTCATCAGGGAAATGCAAATCAAAACAACCCTGAGATTCCACCTCACACCAGTCAGAATGGTTAAGATCAAAAACTCAGGTGACAGCAGATGTTGGTGATGATGTGGAGAAAGAGAAACACTCCTCCATTGCTGGTGGGATTGTAAGATGATACAATCTCTCTGGAAATCAGTTTGGGTGGGCCCTCAGAAAATGAACCTAATACTATATGAGGACCCAGCTTTTCCACTCCTGGGCATATACCATGAAGATGCTTCAATGTGTAATAAAGACACATGCTCCACTGTGTTCATAGCAGCCATATGTATAATAGCTAGAAACTGGAAACAACCCAGATGTCACTAAACAGAGGAATGGACACAGAAAATGTGGTACGTTTACACAATGGAATACTACTCAGCTACTAAAAACAATGACTTCTTGAAATTCACAGGCAAATGGATGGAACTTGAAAATATCATCCTGAGCGAGTTAAAGCAGTCACAAAAGAATGAACATGGTATGTACTCAGTGTTAACTTTTTATTAGCCAGAAGTTCGGAATACCCAAGAGTCACTTCACAGAAACCACTGGGCTGTGCATGAGGTCCCAGATGGAGGAGTTGGATAAGGGACTGAAGGAGATGAGGGATTGGCAGCTTCATGGAAGTAGCAACAGTATCCACTGGCCTGACCTCCCGATGCTCCCAGTGATTGGATCACCAACCAAAGAATACACATGGACGGACCCATGGTGCTGGCCACATACGTGGCAGAGGAGGGTCTTGTTAGCCATCAGTGGGAGGAGATGCCCTTGGGCTTGAGGGTTTTAGATGCCCCAATATAGGAGAATGCCAAGGAGGGAAGATGAGAGTGGGTGCATGGGAGAATATCGCCATAGAGGCAGGGGAAGGGAGAGGGAATAGGGAAGTAGCATAGGGGAGATCTGAAAAGGGGGAAACATTTGAAATATAAATAAATATATTTTAAAAATTGGGCCTATTTATCCTGTTTTGTGACTTAATATTGCATTTTAGCAGCATCTTAAGAATGTTTTTAATATTGATGAATGTTAGTCTGTGTATTCTTTCATTGGTTATGATTGTTAAGTTAAATAAGCTTTCATCGAGGTAACTTCCATGCTGTGAGGGCATTTTTGCCACTTGTTTGAGGAATGTCAATTTATTGGGATGGTTGAATCAGAAAGTTAAAGTGACTATGGCCATATCTAAAAAGTAACAATAAGTTTTAATTGAGTACCTTTAAGGAAGAATTTCCTATGAAATAGTGATAGCATTAAATATTCAGTAAGATATTCAAATTTGGAGTTGGTTATAAAAAACTTTCTTATGGCTTTTTAAACTAAATTATCTTTCTACTTATGATTATAAGACCATAAGTATATTTCATCTCAAGAAATATTTTTATTCATCCATAAAAGCACCTGATCTAATGAAGTTTGTCTAAGATTTCAAAAATTCAGGCTTGTCAAACTCTCATTTTAATTCTAGTTTTTCCATTTTGATCTCTCCATGAATGAAATTTGGCATTTCACTCTTCTATCAACCTCACTACAACACATCAACAACCATGGTATTTCATTTTCCTATTATATATTTGTTCTCTAGAGTGACTCTTCTTCAAGAATTTACTTTGAAAATTTGGTTCTTTGATTCCCAGTTGCTAACTAGAATCAGAAACATAGTTTTGAGTCTAATTTGGCTTTTCAGAAGTTTTCATAAAAGACACCATTCCATATCATCTAAGTGCTGTACAAAACTTTCTGACCCTTGAATATTTGGTCTTCATTGTGGAATTAACAGATCTGATTTAACCTTAATGTTTTCTGTTAATTGGGACATCTAAATTTGTAGATGGACTTTATGGGTCACAGAAAATTTACCCCATATCTTTTGTGTTCTATTTTTATAATCACGTTTGCTTTTCTTTCTAGGAATGATGTCACCTTCATAATTTTTCACCTCTCTCTCTCTCTCTCTCTCTCTCTCTCTCTCTCTCTCTCTCTCTCTTTTTCCCATTTATAAAAGGATGTTTTCAAACTATCCCATGACTGGTTTATCTGAACTGGCTCTGGTCATTTTCCTTTCTCTTCAAATATAATGATGCTTGGATATGAAAATGTAAGATGAGCTTAAGGTATATAAACCCATCCTAAACTTGTGGCTATTTGCCAAGTCAAGAGAATATCATAAAAAAAAAAAAAAAAAAGAAAGAAAAAGAAAACAGAAAAAAATAAAACATGGCTCATGTTCCAAAAGGCATAAGAGATTGGGGGTGGGGGTAATTGGTGGTTAAGAATATAGATGTATTATTCCTGCAGAGGATCTGAGCTTGATTCCCACCCCTTACATCCTGAGGCTCACAACAGCCCTGTAACATCAGTACTGGTATCCATGTGCACCCACCACACATTTAACTGAAATGGCGCGCGCACACACACACACACACACACACACACACAAATATCTTCAAAAGGCATAAGAGAAGACCACCAATGACAGTACAGACAGTAATAATTTTAGGAGTTAAGTTCCATTGCCACGTTTTTAAATTAGCTGATGTCCTGGGCATTAATGATACATGCAGTTGGATGTGTGATGAGGGTATGTTTGGCGATGTTTAATTGATGAGAGAAGACCTAACCTGAATGGGAGTAACACAATCTTCAGGGCTGAGGTCCTGAACTGCATAAAATTAGTGTGCCGGTATGTATAAACACAGATGAGCATGTGCATCTCTTTCCAAATATCAGAATATATGTAATGGGAACACTTTATAATCTAAATTAGCTTTGTAGGGTAAAATGTACCAAAGAGACTTAATGTACCTTGATAATTTGCCAAAGTTAGCATAGGTTCTTTTTCTAACCTTAATTCTGCACGTTAAAGAACAGAGAGTATATATATTATATATATCTTGTAATTGCAATAACAAGTTGAAAGGCCAGAGTAATAATTGCAAAGTAACTCAGTGTGTATGGGACAGTCCACAAAGTCTGACACAAAACCAAGGGTGGATTTTGGGAAGAACACACTTAGAGGTAAAGCAGAATTGCTGTAGAACTTCTCTGGCCCATGAGTTTCTGAAATGACAATAGTTGGTTTCATTTGACAACTTCCCACTAAAGTGCAGACACAGCCAGCAATGGCAATGAGACTGAAAAGAGAAACAGTGTGTTTGGCTAAGATGTGAGCTTTGAACATTTAAACACTTCTAACACTGGAGGAAATAAAAGGCCCAAAACAAAGAATTGTGTGTATTTGTGATATCAAAAGGTAGAGGAAAACTCAGACAGAAAAGCCACATATGAAAAAAAAATTATACTGCCATGAAAAGATAAACAAACTCTGTCATACAGGCAGTGCAAGGCTGAGTGCTGTGGACATCTATAGCCCTAAACAGAAGGTATTTGTGAATATCACAAACCCCACTTCCCATTTAGTTTACCATATTTACTGAGGAGAAAATTCTACAGGATTCTTCTGGCACATGGGTTTCTGACACAGGATGTTAGGTCACATACAAAGTTAAGAAGCAAGTGACTAAAGGAGCTAAGGAAGGTCAAGATAACTTGGCTCTGGACTTGCAATATTCTAACTCTGCAATCCCTGAGGTTATGAGCATCCTTCAATAGGAAACAGGTGAGTCTGGCTTTTTTGAAACATGAGTTTAGAGTTTCTTCCTTGGATAGGGGAGAAACTAGGATAGGGAGGCTAAGCAGCGTTTTATAACCTGCTATCAAGGTTCAATTTTAAGCTATAGTAAAAAAGAGACTGAGCAAAAATGGAGTCTTCAGGAGAGAGAAATAACCAATAACTGATGAAGCCATAAAAAAGCAAATCCCTGGTTCATAGCAAAGTTGTTTACAGTTTTTGCCTTTGGGTCCTCTCTCTGGACACTACATTTACAAGAATTCGTATGGTCTTCACATTTATATAAGAACATCTTGAGTGTTATTGGCTCCTTATTTTTACTACTTTTACAACTTTTCAACAAAAAACTTTCTCCCCCTCAAAAAATGACAGGTAATGGTTCAACATAATGTAACCTTAAAAGGTAAAAGTAGTAGTCAATAAGGGAAACAGGTATTTTGATACAGTAAAATATATTATTCAGATATTTTTTATTTTACTTCTTTCAAAAAAATTTATTGGTGGAAGCACAGAGACACCTGGCTGATTGGGTAAAAGCGTATACTGTGTAT
This sequence comes from Rhynchomys soricoides, assembly GCA_019843965.1. Classification (NCBI taxonomy): domain Eukaryota; kingdom Metazoa; phylum Chordata; class Mammalia; order Rodentia; family Muridae; genus Rhynchomys; species Rhynchomys soricoides. The sequence goes on from JADRCH010000243.1 coordinate 7,418,313, forward strand.
GCACACTGTAATTCCCAATATTGCTGTTGTTTTATGTTTGTTTGTTTATTTGTTTTAGTATTTATCTTCAATTGTTTTTTACATTCCAGTATTTATCCCCCTCCTGGTCGGTCCTCCAATAGTTCCTCATCCCATTCCTCCTCCCCTCACCTGTCTCTAAGAGGATGTCCCCATAACACCCCCCATGCCCTCCCACCCACCCGACCCTACCCCACCACACCAGACCTCCCCAAACCCTGGGTCCTCAAGTCTCTCAAGGATTAGGTGCTTCTTCTCTCACTGAGACCAACCAGGAAGTCTTCTGCTGTATATGTGTTGGGGGTCTCATATCACCTGGTATATGCTGCCTGGTTGATGGCTCAGTGTCTGAGAGCCTCGGGGATCCAGTTTACTTGAGACTGCTGGTCTTCCTATGGGGTCACCTCTAATTTTTATTTTTTAATTTCTTTTGTGGAGGTTGCCAGGGTGGACGGCAGATATGCAAAGACTAGGAAATTAGTGGAACTTGATGAGTGATATGAAATTACCAAAGATTCTAAAATTATGCTAATAAAACAATTTGTTATAAAGAATAAACTTTTTTTTAAGTTTTAGAAAATTTTAAATTAAGGTTTATTTCAGTGTATTGGATATTTGATCTTGGTGTATTATTTTACTTACTTATTTTTAATTTCATAGTTTAGGTCTTGCTGGGTCAAGCTAATACTTTTTTGCATTTTTTAATTGAATAAAATTACATATTTTCCTCTTCCCTTTCATAACACCAATATGCTACTCCCCTTAAACCCTTTACATAGACCCCCTTCAAGCTTATAGTGTCTTTTTTTTCTTTTTTATTATTGCATTTTGTGTGTGTGTGTGTGTGTGTGTGTGTGTGTGTTTGGTCTGACTGCTGACCACTCTGTATATGATAATCTATATGTGAGTGCATGCATCTCTGGGAGAAGGTAATTCCTCTTCTCCCAGAAATCATCAGTTGCATACAGTTTTTGTTTTGTTTTGTTTTGTTTTTTTGGTTGGTTTTTGTTTTGTTTTGGTTTGGTTTTTGTAAGAGTTGTACTAACCCCTCAAAAATCTCCCTTTTGACTTTAACATTTTCACTGACATTGTCAGTGTTTAGGTCAGGTTTTGGCAGCTATTTCTAGGATAAACTGTTTCACTACAAACTTCCCCTTACTTCAGTTCTTACAATGTTTCTGCGCCCGTTTTTGCTATGTGCCCTGAGTTGTGTAGACTCAGCATCTAGGTTGTAAATGCGTACTTTTGGGCTGGGTTACTCATGATCTGGTGATTCCTGGATTGTGTCTACTTGTGGTTTCTGTATGCTACACACTATCTGCTGGAAGAAGGAGCTTCTCTGATGAGAGGTAAGAGCTACATTTCTTTGTTGGTATTACGGATATGACTTAGAATGTAGTGGGGACTTGTACTGCTTTAGCAATGTGGCAGTAGTAGATTCCCTTCTAAGGACCATGATCACAAGAGGCCAGGGTCCTCGTATGTTTCCAGTATCTGGCATGATCTTAGTCATTTTTATAATCTTTAGTTATACTTAACTCATTTATATTGTTTTCATCTTTAAGTTTCAATACTCAGAACCGTTTAAGTAACATACTTTAACCTTCTGGTTTTGTTCTTTCCTTTTTTCACATTTAACTGTTATCTCTAATGATAAATTCTTCATACATAGCTTTTCTTATCTTAAAGAACCTCCATTATTTTTGAAATTTATTCATCTAATATGCCTTTTCTAATTATGATTTAATATCTCATTTTTTCTTGATGGTTTCTGTCTCTTCCAGTGTTTACAAAATCATAAAACACTGGTGCTTAATTTAAAAAATCGTATTTTAAATGGTTCGTTTTATTAAAGTTTTCATGGTAGAAAGAAGTCCTTTACCATGAGGAGGTAGACATGGTTAATATCTGACTTATCCTATATGACAGAAATAAATAAATAATAAGAAAATGAAATACTTTGCTGATTTGATAAAAAGATTTGGTGAGCTTGATACAAGAATAAAATGCCAACTTCATTCATGGAGAGGTCAAAATAGAAAGGCTACAAATAAAATTAGAATTTCACAATGTGTCTGAATTGCTGAAACCTTAGGACAAACTTTATGAAATCAGTTGATTTTATTGATGATGAAAAAAGTTTCCTGAGATGAAATATGCTTATGGTATTGTAATCATAACTAAAATGATAATTTAGCTGATAAATCCATAGTAAGATTTTTTCATAACTGACTACAAATTTCAACATCTTACTGAATATTTAATGCTGCCAGCAGAGTAACAAATGTTACAGAAAAATTTTCCTTAAAAATATTCAATTAATGTTAATAACATCAATATTATTTTCAGATATTGCCACAGTAACTTCAAATTTCTGATTCAGCCATCTCAAATTAATCAACATCCCTCAAACAAGTGGCAAAACTGGCCTCAGAGCATATGAAAATACCTGGATGAGAGCTTATCTGACTTAAAAAGCACAACCAACAAAGAAAACAAACAGAAATTCATTCAAAATTGAAAACATATTCAAAATCTGACGCTGTGCAAATACTCTGTCCTATTCATAGGAATTCTATCCCTTCCATTTGTGACTGTGATCTAGAGTAGTCATCTACCCTTTAGCTATGAGGTGAGTTTATATTCTAACTCAACATATGTTTCTTCCAAGTCAGGAGTCACATGGGCTATGCCAGACTAAATCATGAACTATGAAACTTCCACCAACCCTTAAAAATCTTGGAAGTCTGGGGGAGGGGAGAGGGAATGGGGAGGTTCCAACAAGGAGATCTGGAAAGGGGGAAACATTTGAAATGAAAATAAAGTATGAAAAAAAAATCTCTGAAGGCCAGAGATTGCCTTGGTTCTGGGAATCTGGAGTCTTTCTTCCATGGCTCCTTACATAATAGGCCTGGCAAGAACTTCTCCTACTCTAAGACTTCTTGCTATCTTTTGTAATGAGCTTCTACTTTAGGTTACTGGAGGAAAAGTTCTATCTCTCCCTTCAAGGCCTTGTCATACTGTCTATGGTATAGTACCTTCTCTCTCCCAATGATCTATCAATTATGGCCCAATCACAATCATCCATGGTCTTGAAAGCACTATCTCCTAACCAAACTCATTTGACAGGCAATTCTGTATCCTCTCCTTGCCCATATCAACTTGTTGCATTTGACCTGGATATTTGTTATAATCCTTGGATGCAAGTTCATAATGATGGGAAAATTAATACAAAAAATAGTAAAAATTAAGCAATGTTAATTTGTTATGAAAATCTGTCCAAAATATGGTCTGAGTACATGCTCTTCCGATCTTGTGCTAATACATTTATCAATGTGAATTACCAAAACTTTTAATTTGTAAAATAAAATAATAATTAATAAAAAACTTTTAAAAATCACAATAAGACTGGAAGCCAATATAAAAAATATAGTTTGAAAAAAAATTCATGTAGAAGATTTATAAAATGTGTATATAATCTCCAAATGTAACAGTTTTTTCTGCTGTATAAAGGAAGGAATAAAGAAGAATTCACTGTAAAATAAAAAAGCATTCATTTAAATTATCATTTCAAATCTTATTGAAGTTTATTTTTTGGGACATCGCCTCGCAATAGGACTTTTAACTTCAATCTTCTTCCATTGTTTAGAAAAAAATTTAAGGTCACAGTTGAAACACTGTCTTTGAAATGCAAATTTTATCATGTTTTTCTCTGTGATCTGATATCTACATTCCCTTAAAATGCACATTTAGAGCTTCATACATTAACAGATAAAATAGATAATTGGGAATTAGACAAATAAAAAAAATCATTGCAGTCTCACACCTTCTCCCAGAAATTTTAGTAACATCATGTTCCTCTGCCAAAAAGAAAATTTGGATTCAGACATATCATAAAATCGTAAGCTTTGTGTTGAGAGGATGCTGAGCATGGCTAAAATTTTTAAATAAATGTTACGCATTTTGCAAGATCTTTAATAAATAATTTTTAGTTTTTAGTATACAAGTTGTACTTGATTGATTAAAAATCTTCCTAGATATATTACATCTTTTGAGACTACACTGAGATTGAAATAAATTATCCTCCTAATTTACATCAGATTCTTTGATGATACTGCATAAAATATATATTTGTAAATTTATGCTTCTTTTTTTCTACATACTTTATGGACCATTTATTAAGTCTAATCTTTCTCTCTTCTGTATATATGTGTGTGAGTGTGTGTGTATTTGTGTATGTATGTGTTAGTGTTACTTTGTTAATGTTTGTACATGTCAACATTCATTTTGGCCTGTAGTACTGGCTTGGCAGATATTCTTCCAGAGGACCCTAGTTCAGGTCCCTGCAATCTAGCTAAAAGGCCCCATGATAATTCTACCTCCAAGGAACCAAAGCTTCTGTCTTCCAGTTTGAGGTGCCTGATATAATGTAAACATATACATATCCAAATGCACACAACTATATACAATTGAAAATAATAAAAATAAACTTAAAAAATCATTCTGCTTAGATACAGAAAATTTAACTTACTTTCTCTGATTTAGTATCCTTTTATTACAACTGTTAAAGCAGAAAGTTTTAAGTTGTTCAGTATTATTATATTGTCTGTTGCCTTTTAAAAGATTTTGATTTCTTAATGCTTTTCTTTTACTTTTGAGATTATAATTACATCCTTTCCTCCATCTAAACCCTCCCCTATATCCTATATATTTCAAGTTCATGAGAACTTTATCATTGTGTTTTAACAAGGTCATGACAACAGGGTACCCTTCTCCCACTGTTGCATCTACACACAACTTCTATACATTAGGCACACAGAAAATCATAAGAGATATGGCAGAAATATTGGAAGACCTAGAGTACCAGGACACTTGTACCTAAAGAGTGTCTTCTGACTTGACAGAGTAGCTGCATCCATGACTTGTCTAAGGACAACACCAGTTGACAAGCCAGGGTATACAGAGAAGCCCAAGGCTGCTTCCCTAGACGATAATATTATAGGCAATTTCTATCTATGTAAAGAAGGAAGTCTCTTTTATTACGTTATGAGCCCCCAATACCCAGTTCTAAGTGGGCAGCCCTGAACACATGTAGATATACGTAACATTAAATAGACTGAGTAAATTACAAACATATATAAGCACACATATATATGCATACACAAATATGAATATAGTGTTTGTGTATAAATACAAACACACACACACATACACACACACACACACACACACATATATATATTTACATATGGTAATTAAAGTAAAGTTCATGAATTTGAAAGGGACCAAGAGAAAGCATGGAAGAAGTTGGTTGGAGGGAGGAAGCAGAAAGGATGTCAATACAGTACTCATGTATGAAATTTAAAATACAGTAAATTTCAAAAATAAATCTTTTACCACTTCAAAAAATTTCATGTCATTTCTAGTTTCATTGTATATCTGGAGTTTGTAGTCAAGACCTGACTCTGTTTTCCATTATTCCCTTTATACATACCTTACTCGACTTCCTCAATAGACAATAAAACTCAATAAATAAAAACAAATGGCAGATAAAGGAGCTTAGTCTAGTGTGGCCACATTGGAGAAAGGGAAAAGATAAATGGGTATATGCACTTCAAAGTTAGTCATCATGTATGCTGACGTAAGCTTTCAGCTTAAATTTTATATATATTTTTTGAAAGTCCTCGTTTGGTGGTGTATTTTTGTCGTCTTCTGAAATATTAATATAAAGTGTCTATAGTTTCAGTTTTCTATTATGTCCCCATTGCTCTACATGTTTATGTGTGTGTGCATACGTTTGTGTGTGTTTGTGTGTATGTGTGTGCCAGAATAAAAATATTTTTTATTATACCTCTATCATGCATCTTAAATTGTGGAATGATAATCCTTCTGGTGTTACCAGACACAAGAAAAATCCTTTACATTTTTAGATCTACCCTTTAGACTACCCTTCAGATCAGGGTAGTACAAATGATTCTGAAAACTGTATAAATTATGGTACTGTTTGCTTCTCTTAAGTTGAAGATAATTCTCTACTGCTGCAGACTGCAAGCTTAGGTCAAATGATTTACCTGCATCTAACATGAAAGCCTCCTTTCTGTGGTGCAGATTCTCTGGTAACACAAAATGCTATGTGAGCTACCAAATGAGAGAAGCAATGAATAGCAACCCGGGGAGCTTCCTGGAACTACTAAGGCCATGTGTCTTAGAAGGGACTACTACTGCCACTTTGCTAGACCAGTATAATTGCCAGCCACATTCTAAATCTTATCCTTACTCCCACAGATAAGGGTAGTTACCATCCTCATTACGGAAGTTTCCTTTTTACAACAAATAGAGACTTCCAGAGGAAGCTACAACTGGACACAATGCACAGATGAGCATTTATAGGTAGTTTAGCTCCTTCATCTGTGGAACATTACAGAAGAGGGGACAGAAAGATTGTAAGAGCCAGAATACCAGGAAGCCTGCTCTCAAAGAGTCTGTCTTAAAAATGGCTGCATAAACAAGATCTGAACAATGGCAATATCAATAGAGATGCCAACGAAGTAGGGGGAGGGGATCTCAAGGAGTTATACCCATTGTCAAAGAACTAGAGATAACTGCTAACTAATGTGAGAGGAGAATTAGCTACTATTGAAGAAGAGCCCCTAATTGGTTGTCCAATACAAAACTGCCATCCCTGAAACCTTATATCCACAAACAACAAAAATTCAGCAAAAAGATTCAACAGGTTGTATCTATATATTTGTACATACACAAAAACACATACATAGACAGACAGACACATATAGAATCACACAGATAAACAAACACACAGACATTCAGATACCCATAATAGTAGAAATTGTGGAAGAAGAGTCTGTTAATTTGATAGTGATTGGGAATCATAAAAGGAGATGGATAGAAGGGACTGGGGAGAGCTGAAGAAAAGGAAGGGAAGAGAAAAAAGATGCAATTATATTTGAAATAAAATGGATATGAAAAAGAGAAAAATTAAGATTTTTGTTTAGAAGTGCCATGTTGTGTGAGTAAGGTGGAACTCTCTCTTTTTTATTGGTTATTTTATTTATTTATTTACATTTCAAATGAGGGTGCTTCTTCCCACTCCAGCCTCGCTGCTCTAGCATTTCCTTATGCTAGGGTATCAAGCCTCAACAGGACCAAGGGTCTTCCATCCCATTGATGCTAGATAAGACTGTAGCTGGAGCCATGGATCCCTCTATGTGTAATCTTTGGTTAGTGATTTAGTCACAGGGAGCTTTGGGTGGTCCGGTTAGTTGATACTTTTGTTCTTCCTATGGGGTTGCAATCCCCTTCAGCTCCTTCATGCCTTTCCCTTACTCTTCCATTGGGGTCCACGTGCTCAGTCAGATGGTTGGCTGTATCTGCATCTATATTGGTCAGGCTCTGGCAGAGTCTCTCAAGGGACAGCTATACCAGGTTCCTGTCAGCAAGCGCTTCTTGGCATCAGAAATAGTGTGGGAGTTTGGTGTCTGCAGATGGAATGGATTTCTAGGTCGGGCGGTTTTTGGATGGCCTTTCCTTCAGTCTCTGCTCTATGTTTTGTCCCTGTGTTTCCTTTAGGCAGGAACAATAGAGGGCAACTATTTCCCAACAAAATGTTGACTTTGTGATTCTACTAACTTATCACACAGCTAAAGCTACATATGCATGTTTCTTGGAGTTTAATCTTTTCTATAAATTACAACACTGCTGCAAGCAAGGAAGAGAGAAACTGAGAATTTTTCTTCAGTTCTGTGCCACTAAACAAGACCATTACATTTCCATAGTGCTCACTTTTGAGCTACTCAGATTACAGAGATTTTAGGAGTTTTGCTGCTGTTGGTATTGTTTTAATTATAAAATGATATTAGATTTTACCAGATTTTTCCCATAGCTATTGGGATATGCACGTGTGGTCGTTCTCCTTTGTATTCCATGAACTAATTGTATTATACTGACTTTTTCTTTAAAGTGAGACCAACATTTTCTCCTTAGAATAAATTAAATTCTTATTTGTCAAGCAATATTGGTTCCTGATAATATTTGGTTAGAACTATTTGTATATTTACAGTTATCAGTATATAAATCTCTTACAATATCTTTACCTAGAACAGAGGCTGTTTTAGTGAACCAAGTGTTTTTTTTTCTATTAATTATGAGGTTTTTTTGAATTAACATTTAAATAGTTGATAGAATTTGATAGAGGTATTTAGTCTTACTATGTTAATGTGCAATGTGAATGTATTTGTGTACGTCTATGAAGATTGTCATGGAATTAGTAGCAAGCTTCTCATATTTCATATGTGAAAAATCAAATAATTGTTTTATCTTATGATACTTTAGAGATATGAGTATTTAAAACTACCTGACAATGGAGAGATTAAGAGGATAGTGACTTATAATTAATAAGTGGGATCATTTGTCCAACTGGGTTACCTCACCCATCCCTGACAAGAGGGTTTCTTTCTGCTCTTACTGTAACTTTTTATGCCTTGTTCAGTTGTTATCCCTGGGAGAATGTTTTTTTTTTTCTTTCTTTCTTAAGGAAAACTGAAGGAGAGTGGATCTGGGGAAGAAGGGAGGTGAGGAGGATACTGGAAGAAAAGGAGAAAGGGGAAACTGCAATTGGAATAGAAGAGAAGAAATAACAAAATTGCAGCATGGTAAGAATATATATATGTTTGACTGTGTATTATATTACAGTGAAGGAAAAAAATCAGTTTTTAGGAGCATTTCAAAACTCTGTGGATTTTTACATTTCATTTGCAGATTACTATGGATGGATAGGAAGTCATTATCCAGTTGGCAAGCTATACAATTTTCTCATAGGAACTTAATTTGTGATTACAAAATTGGTCCAACATTTTCCTATTTCACAGGCATGTACTTATTTTATTGATGGCTCATCTAAGGGCATAGGACAGATTCATGGTCCGCACATTCTTCAATATATTAAAACTTAATTTTAATTCCATTAACAGATGGAATTGGCTGTTTAAAATAAACTATTATGGTTAATTCATAAATCATTACTATTGTTTCAGATATTTAAGATTCTGTTTATAATTTTTTTCTTATTTCCAGCATACTTGTGCTCATACTTGTGTACCCTCCCTGTTTTTCAGTCAGAAATAAGCAAGCATTAACCCGCCGTATTCTTACTTTCTACTTGCATAAGACATCATAATATTTCTCTCTCTATGATAAGTTTTAATATTCTAACATGACACCAGAACTACTAACCATATGGTTCTTAGAAAGATATTCTCTAGATTTCCGTAATCAATATAATAATATAACTAATTGTAATGGACATAATTTGGGTCCCTGTTTTGGTAGCAGAGTATTACACATAATATTTATTATATTTATAAATTGTTTGCTTATATGACATTTATGTATCTAATGACAATGAGAATTATCTATAACTTCTCAAATTACAATCACTTTGGATGTCCTGAAATTAAATGTAAAAATGAGGAAGATGTCAGAACATAGTGAAATTATGGAGGCCTGTCAGGAGAATTCTGATTGCTTGTGATAAAAGTACAAGAAATGAAGAAAGGCTTTGTGACCTCAATTTCTAAAAAATAAAAAAAAATAAAAAGCCATGTATTTGTTCTTGGAATGTATTTCCATGTTCCTTCCAGTTATGTCAGATAGTGTGATAGATAGAAGTGATTTTAATGCTGATTATTTCTTAAACTGACTATTATTAATTATTTATGTGCTGTATGGAGAAACACGTTTTGTCGATACCACTAGCCAACCACTAGCAACTTGCCCTTGTGTATTCTGACCCTTCTTAACCTACAGAGTATAAATGGTCTGATATTCTGAAGTATTTTGGCTATTACATGAGACCTTGATCAAATACATTTATTGGCTGTAATCTCCCATGTTCCACCACCAACTATAGCAGTAAACAATTGGCCACATAGAATATGTTAAATTAATCTTAGTTAATTAAGTTAGCTGAGATAATCATAGATAACAATTTTTAAATGGTTCTTTCGATACAATTTTCAGTGCATACTGTAAGAATCTTGTAGATTTAGCTGAATATGTCCTCAGTGTTCACCAAAGCTCTTTAAAATCTACCTTATTCTCTACTTTCTCCTAGTAGAGTTTGCAGTTTTGAAAAACCCTGATAACCCCAAACCTCTGTACAAATTTCCTAAACATGTCCAAGATGACACATTTGCATAAATGGTTCTCTATTCCCAAAAGCGTGATGGCGTTTCTCAGTTTCCCTGTGGACACCTTTCTTTTAGCTGGCTTTTGACCTTGTTGATTAACCTTTCTTATAGTTGCACTAGCATCCTTCAAGGGAAAGTACAGCAGAAACATTTTCCCATTCATAATTTAAAAAAATGTTTTGTGGGGGTGGGCCCTTAGTTTCTCATGCAAACCAAATAAAAACAAGAGTTTTTTTTCTTTTTTTTTTTTTAGTGGAGACTTCTAGGAAGTCACCAGTTAGATCGTCCCTGCTAATATTTTCTTCTGGACTTGCTTTTGAGATTCAAATGTACATCATCTTTCTTCTCAGTATGATTCTAATATATTTACTCTTTTTATTTCCATAATTTTATTTCATTGATTCAGCTATGTAGCTTTTTCAAAAATTTAGTATCATGCTAGATTTTAAGCTAGATAGAACGGCACATATCCACCATCCATTTTGAGAAGCACAAAAGATACTGAGAGCAACATGGACTACACCATAAGACCCTATATCAAATAAACATTAGAAACAATCTGCCCAGTCAAATGAAAACATTTTTTCCTTCATCTGTATCTCAGGTACTTTTATATCTTTTTAAAAAAGAATATTGGAAATGATTTCTTAATTATCGAATTATCCTTTTCTTAATTTCCGGTACCATCTTACATTTTTCTTATGATTCTTTTCATTTTTTTTTTTTGTAATGGTGATGCTTGACTCCTATGATATGTAAATTACTGATAGAACTGTTTTTATATTCTTTTTGTTACTAAAGATCAACCCGAGGCCAGTAGACATTCCAAGAAATCTCTCAGCTACTGAGCTGCCTTTTGGCAGATTATGCTCCCCACCCCTTCCTTCTCTCTCTCACCCATGTTTCTTCCCTTACCAATCATTTACTGTCAGATTTGGAACAGACCAATTTATATATAAAGAATTTTGATGTTGCTTTTTTGTAATTTTAATTTATGTTTTGATGCTTTAATCAAATACATTTTCTTTCCTTTATGATTTTGAACTTTAAACCACATTATCTTCACAGAACTCTTGCATAATTATAAAATGGACAATTATTATTTTCTATAGGAAAATCTCGATCAAATTTTAAATTACATGGATGGAGCTTATATTTTTTGGTTTCCTCATGCCTTCTACTGTCATCATCTCAACCCTAGTCCTAACAGAAGAACATACCATGCTTTCATGCTTCAAACACCCTTTGAGAGTAGAATCTATAAAGCCTGTGTTCAAGTGGTTTGTTACTGTGTGCTTGTGTATATGAGCATTTGTGTATAGGGATACTTACGCCATGCTTCTGTGAGGATAGGAGTAGACATTCGGATGTATTCAATTGATTCTATACTTTCCTTTTGGGGTGAGGTCTCATACTGAAACACATTTCATTGTCATGACTAGACTGTTGAGTGAACTCCACCTGAGATCCATCAGAGCTTCTGTGACAGATGTGTATCACCATGCTTCAAATCTTGTGTGAGCGCTGAGGATCCAAATTCACATCCTTATGTTTGCATAGAAAGTTTTAACCAATAACCCTCTGCCCTACTCTTCCAGTACTTTATGGATAAGGTATTTTATGGCTGCACATCAATTCACTTTATCAGGCAGAAGTGGATATTTACCACAATATATAATCTGAGTAATAGGACAGATCACTACATTAAACAGAAAGTAATGAAATGTAGCAATAAATTATGAGCTTCTACTGAAGAGAAACACATCAGTTGTAGATCTTTTCCAAAGTAAAATCCTCATGTAGTAAAGTAAAATTATTCGTCACCCCATCTAGTAATCCAACTCATGTAAATGGACTCTGACATTCAAGGTCAACAGCTGTCACAGCCAGATGGCCCTTAACTTGAAAGCAGTTAACATGTTCTCAGGTGGCTATATTGCTTTAAATATGTTCTGTGTAGTCTGTCCCATTCTTTGTTATACTCAGTAGTTACTGAACATTTAATACTTTGTGCAATCAATTTAATTAAGGTAGCTTTAATGAACAATAAAAATCTGAATGATTGGATTCTGACAGCTTGATGTAATTCCTACCATGTAATCTAAGCGTTCTAGCCTTAAACCTTGCTTGAGATCCTGCTAAATAAAATATATTAAAGAATAAGAGAAAACATTCTTTACTTTTAGGAAAAGAGGCTTTTATTTGATACATTCACTGGTCCATAATGTAGGAAAAATTTAAGTTTCAAGATTAACATATAAGAAAGAAGGCTTCTGTACTATTAATAATAAAAACACTTTGTAACTACTTTTTAAAAAATTCTCACATAAATTACAACCCTCTTGTAGTTTTCCTTCCTTCCACTTCTGTCAGTCCTTCCTCACCTCATCACACCCTTTCTTCCTCAGATTTGTTCCTCTTCCATTTCCTTTCAGAAAAGAACAGGCTTTCTAGTGCTATAAACAAAATGGCATAACAAGTTAGACTACAACTAGGCATATGCCCTCATATTAAGGCTGGATGAGGCAACCAGGTTGGAGAAAAGGGTCCCATCAAGCTTCAGAACCATAACATATGTAGAGATCTTAGCTCAAACCCATACAAGTTGCTTCTGAACTCGAAAGCTTTACGTAGTAGACTCTTTTTTTTTTTTTTTCTGGTTTTCAAGACAGAGTTTCTCTTTATAGCCTTCACTGTCCTGGAACTCACTCTGTAGACCAGGCTGGCCTCGAACTCAGAAATCTGCCTGCCTCTCCCTCCCAATTGCTGGGATTAAAGGCATGCACCAGATTGTTTTACCTATGTTCTTGGTGTGTCCTAGAGCCTTTTAGTTACTGCTATCCTTCTCCCTTTTCAGTGAGGTGCCATGTGCTCCCACTTATGCTCAGCAGTTGTGTCTCTGCAACTGTTCCCATTAGTTGCTGGATGAAGCCTCTCTGATGAGGCTTCTAAGCTAGGCTCCTATATATTAGTATAGAAAAATATCATTACGAATTATTTCATTGAATTTGGTTCTATCTCAGGTCTCTGGGCTATCCAGGCTCTGGTTCTTGGACATGAAGGCCATTTCCAACATGGGCTTCCTCTGTGGCAGGGGCCTAAAGTTGGACCATTCATTGATGAGCCACTACCTTATATTCTATACCACCATTTGCTCCAGTACATTTTGTAAACAGGACAAATTCTTCATTTAAGATTCTATGGTTGCATTGATGTTTTAAGCCCACACTAGAAGCCATGCCTGGTAATTTAAGATGGCTGGTTCAGGCTCCATATACCCTATTACTAAGAGTCTCTGCTAGGATCACCCTCTTAGATTCCAGGAAGTATTCACTGCATTAGGTTTCTACATTGCCCTGAAATGTGCCTTCCCCAATTCCAGTCATTTCTCCTAGCATTCTCCCTGCTAAAGCCTCCTATTTCCATTGCCAACCACTCCCAGTCCACCTGCAAAATATATTATCTCCTTTCTCAAGGAGATCCATTTGTCCCTCATCTTGACCTTTCCTTGTTACTTAGCTTCTCTGGGTTTGTGGATTATAGCATGACTCCCCTTTACTTAACAGCCAATATCTACTTATAAGTGAAAACGAACTTTATATTTCTGGGTCTTAGTTACCTTACTCAACATAATTTTTTTCTAATTCCACCCATTTGCCTAAAAATTTCATGATAGCATATTTTTTGTTTTAATTTATTTTGTTTAATTAATTTACATTTCAAAAGTTTTCCCCTTTCCAGGTCTCCCTTTCAGAAAGCCTTTATCCCATACCCCCTCCTCCTGCCCCATGAAGGAGTTCCCCCACCTACCCACTCAATCCCATCTTCTTTCCTTGTCATTCCCCTACACTGGGGTATCAAACCTCCATAGGCCCAAGTGTCTCTCCTCCCACTGATGTCCAACAAGGCCATCCTCTGCCACATATAAAGCCAGAGCCATGTGTCCTTTCATGTGTATTCTTTTATTGGTAGTCCAGTCCCCGGGAACTCCACTGTGTCGCCACTCATGGGCATATATCCAGAAGATGCTCCAACATGTAATAAAAGCACATGCTCTACAATGTTCATAGCAGCCATATTTATAATAGCCAGAAGTTGGAAACAACCCAGATATCCCTCAACAGAGGAATGGATATAGAAAATGTGGTACATTTACACAATGGAATACTACTCAGCTATTAAAAACAATGACTTCTTGAAATTCACAGGCAAATGGATAGAACTTGAAAATATCATCCTGAGTGAGGTAAGCAGTCACAAAAGAACACACATGGTGTATACTCAATGGTAAATGGATATTAGCCCGAAAGGTCAGAATATCCAAGATTTAATCCACAGACCATATGAAGTCCAAGAAGGAAGACCAAAATTTGGATGCTTCAGTCCTTCTTAGAAGGGCGAACAAAATACTCACAGGAGAAAATACAGAGACAAAGTGTGGAGCAAAGACTGAAGGAAAGACGATCCAGAGACTGCTCCACCTGAGGAGCCATCCCATATAGCCACCAAACCTGGACACTATTGTGAATGCCAGGAAGTGCTTGCTGATGGAAGCCTGATAAGGCTGTCTCCTGAGAGGCTCTGCCAGAACCTGACAAATATAGAGGTGGATGCTTGCAACCAACCATTGGACTGAGTGCAGGGTCCCTGATAGAGGAGTTGGAGAAGGGACTGAAGAAGCTGAGGGTTTTTGCATCCCCATGAAGGGAGCAACAGTGATACTATATTTTTTCTAACTGCTGAGTAATACCCAATTTTTTAAATGTACCATGTATTCGTTATCCATTTTTCAGTTGAGAGACAACTAAGATATTTCCATTTGGGGGCAATTAGTAATAAAACTGATATAAATTAGTTGATTAAGTGCCCTTGTTACTACATCTTTTGGATATATGTCATGTCATAATTTAGTTCCAAAACAACCCTGAGATTCCACCTCACACCAATTAGAATGGTTAAGATAAAAAACTCAGGGGACAGCAGATGTTGGTGAGAATGTGAAGAGGAACGCCCTCCATTGTTGGTGGGATTGCAAGCTGATACAACCTCTCTGGAAATCAGTTCGGTGGACCCTCTGAAAAATGAACATAATACTACCTGAGGACCCAGCTATTCTACTGCTGGGCATATACCCAGAAGATGCTTCAACATGTAATAAAGACACATGCTCCACTATGTTCATAGCAGCCATATTTATAATAGCCAGAAACTAGAAACAGATGTCCCTCAACAGAGGAATGGATACAGAAAATGTGGTACATTTACACAATGGAATACTACTCAGCTATTAAAAACAATGACTTCATGAAATTCACAGGCAAATGGATAGAATTTGAAAATATAATCCTGAGTGCAGTAACTCAGTCACAAAAGAATGAACACAGCAAGTACTCACTGATAAGTGGTTATTAGCCCAAAAGTTTGGAATACCCAAGATTCACTTCACAGCAACCATTGGGCTGAGCATGAGGTCCCAGATGGAAAAGCTGGAGAAGGAACTGAAGGAGCTGAGGGAGTTTGCAGCACCATGGAGGGAGCAACAGTGTCAGCTGGCCTGCACCCCTGATGCTCCCGGAGACTGGACCACCAACCAAAGAATGCATATGGAGGGACCCATAGTGCTGGCCACATATGTGGCAGAGGAGGGTCTTGTTAGCTATCAGGAGGAGGAGAGGTTCTTGGGCCTGAGGGTGTTAAATGCACCAGTATAAAGGAATGCCAAGGAGGGAAGATGACAGTGGGTGTGTGGTTGGGTGTGGGAACACCCTCATAGAGGCAGGGGAAGGGGGTATGGATAGGGGGTTCCAAACGGGATATCTGGAAATGGGGAAACATTTGAAATGTAAATATAGTTCCAAAAAAAAAAGTAAAGAAAAGAAAAGAAAAAGAAAACCTTATAAGTTGAGTCTATTTATTTAAAAAAAAAGAAAATATATATATTTCAATTCCCAATTTTCTGAGGAATCCCCACAGTGATTTTCATAACTATGCAAGTTACCCTTCCCCCCTGTAACAGAGACATGTTCTCCTCATTCAACATCCTTGACATCATGAGCTGTCATTTGTGTTTCTGATACTAGCCTTTCTGACAGATGTATGATGGAATCTCACAGCAGTTTCAATTTGCATTCCCTGATGGCTCTGGATATTGAACAAAGGCGTAACATTACTTTTAAGTAAGGTACACTCAGGAATTACTTTTTAGGTCACTAAAGCATCTTCCCACCCAGAAAATATAACATTCATTATCAAAAGTGAAGTGAGAATAGCAGCAATAAAATTATTAAATTAGAGATTGGTTATCACGTAACCTCAAACTTTAGCTTTAAGAAAGCCAAGCAGATTAATTGTATTGTATCTAAAGTACATACCATGCACTAGTAACATTATGATCATGTAATTAATGACTTAAAACTTATACCTTTGAATACTGAAAATAATATGTTGTCTATAATGTCATCTTAATGAAATTTTCAAAATATTTGGTCTTCTTTCTTTAAATTTTATTTAATTTTATTTATTTTTTAATTTATTTTTTACAGTCCACCCTTTATATCCCTCCTGGTCCACCCTCTAATTGTTCCACATCATATACCTCCTCACCCCCCCCAACCAGTCTCCAAGAGGATGTCCCTACCCCTGACCCTTACCCCACCAGATCTCTCCCACCAGTCTTCCCTTCTCTTTGGGCCTCAAGTTGCTTGAGGGTTAGGTGCATATTCTCTGAATGAGTCCAGACCCAGTCCTCTGCTGTACATATGTTGGGGGCCTCATACCAGTTGGTGTATGCTGCCTGGTTGGTGGCTCAGTATCTGAGAGATCTCAGACATCCAGATTAGTTGAAATTGCTGGTCTTTCTATAGTGTTGCCCTCATCCTCAACTTCTTCCAGCTTTTTCCCAATTAAACCATAGGGGTCACTAGCTTCTGTCCATTGGTTGGATATAAATATCTCTTTTAGCTTCTTGCTGGGCCTTTGATGTGCAGTCATGATATGCCCTGTTTGTAAGCACACCATAGGATCAGTAATAGTGTCAGACTTTAGGGCCTCCCCTTGAGCTGGATCCCAGTTTTAGCCTGTCACTGGACCTCCTTTTCCTCAAGTTCTTCTCCAATTCTGTACCTGCAGTTCTTCCAGACAGGAACAAATCTGGGTCAGAGGTTTTGACTATGGGATGGCAGCCCCATCTCTCAACTTGATGACCTGTCTTTCTACTGGAGGTGTATACTATTCCCTCTCCCCACTGTAGGGTACTTCATCTAAGATTCCTTTCTTTGAGTCCTGAGGTTCTCTACCACTCAGGTCTCTGGTACATTCTAGAGGGTCTCCCCACTTACTACCTTCCGAGGTTACCTGTTTCCATTCTTTTTGCTTGCCCTTAGGGCTTCAGTCCTGTTCCCTGCCCCAATACCTGATCATGTTCTTATAGAGTTGATTTTCATTTTCATTTTCTTTACTTTTCTTCTTTTTTTGAGAAAAATAAGTAAAAAACATAAAGTTGGATAGATAGACATGAGAGGATCTGGGACTACTTGTAGGGATGAGAGAGATAATTTGATCAAAATATGTTGTATTTAATTGAAAAATAATCCTCAAAAACATATTATTTTCACTTCAAAAGTCTATAAATCCCTAGTTTACAAAGGATAGCACACTTATTTGATTTTTAAAGGTATCTTTTTTGGCTCAAGCCTTTTTTCTCTTATAATCTAATTTTTAATTATTTTACCAGAGTAGATGTCTTCACATTAAATTTTTAAACAATATTGAATTATAAACAAGTTATTTTATGATCATTTTATGAGTTTCTAAAATAATTTCATTTTCCATTCTTAAAAGAAAGAAGGACTATATAACCTAGAAAAAGACCTCTTCAAAAGATGCCTGCAAAACTACTACTATAGCTCTTCCTCTAATATATATCATGTACATATACACATACATACATATACATCATATATCATATAGTTACAGATTAATATACATAAAATACTTAAATAGGTTACCCTAAAAGGGGGTTGGTTGAGTGTAGGACACTGTCATTCACAGACACCATATACTATCAAATAAAAGCCTAGACCCAGATATGAATAACCTGTTGTGGAATTAGACACGACCAAAGATTGCAAGCTATTGTTATTGCTCCTCTTTGTTACTTTCCTGAACTTGATGGTAAGACATTATTGCTAAAGACCTGAGTCCATGGCACATGGAAATATCAAGCTTGTGCTTACCTTTCAGTTCAGTTTTCATAATCATAGGTGTTATGCATATCACTGGAGGAGAAACATAATCATCAGTCTTAACCAGATTTGAACATCCTTCCCTCTTACTGGCTCCTGGAAAGAAAAATTCATTGAATGTTAGAGGAAAAGCCAACATTGTTTTTACTGGTTTTAAAACCTGTTCCACAAGTAAAAGAATGCTTGGCTCTGTTACTAGAACTAAGAACATACTTCTAGATGGGTTACCATCTCTAGAGAAGAATCTACTACTATTACTCTGATGAATAACTGCTGTTGTAAGACAGCTATAGGATAAAGGTGACTCCTAAAGATTTATCATTGTAAGTATAGATTACTACCTCTCTCAAGTCTTGTCAGAGAAGCTTCTATTTGCTGCAGAGACCCACACCTGGTCAGCATTCACAACATAATAAAATGAGACCAATCCAAATAAGGAGAAAAGGATGTTTATTAATTCCTACTTCTAGTGGTATCTATTGATAGTTGATGACTGCTGGGATAGAAAATGAAAGTTTTCTTCAGGGATATGAGAGGGTCTCCCTGCTCTAACAGATGGCTCTACACCAAAGTTCATACAGGCAGCAATAAGTAAATTCAGTAGATTTATTTATTTATTTATTTATTTATTTATTTATTCAGAAACAAAAGATCACAAATATAAGAAGGAAAAACAATGAGAGTAGGGGGAAACTGGAGATAAGTGGATAAAACATGTATACATGTATGAAATCCCCAAATAATAAAAATGAACTATGAGTCATAGTGAGGACATTAAGATCTTTGAAATTTGGGGTCTTGGACTTGTATGAAAATGTGATATGTAGACAAAAGTTGTACAAATATGACTTTCTCATTTACCAACAGAGATTGAATTTGTTCTGAGAAAAAAAAAAAGCAAGTTGTTTACTGTGTTAAATCAGATTAATTTATTTATTTTTAAATGACTTTGTTTTCTTTATAGTATCCAGATGACCCCTTTCTTGGTGTTTTCCTGAAAGCTTACTTTTAGTTTCCTTTCTTTGCTTCATGGTTTCATTCAGAAGTGTTTGGTTCATTTGCTCAATGAGCTTTACTGGAAACTAAAATTTGAGCAAGATCATTAGCAAAGTTAGGACACAATTTAAGAATTTAAGCCAGTGAATGAAGAGAAATATTTCTGATAATGTGCATCAATCAGTATTGTGCCCTTCCAACAAACACATGCAAATAGTTTCAGGTGAAAAATAAATCTAATACTGGAGCTGTGATATGGAGGGAGTAGGGACCAAGATTATTATAATCTGTGAAACTTCATTTGGTTGAGTGAAAGGTAAAACCATTGAAGGGTTTGATTAACCGATCTGTATTGCTAGAATACTCTTACAAGTTGTACTTTGAGGGATAGCATTAGACTTTGTTTTGAAGAAGTTTTAAAGTCAAATAGTGAAAGAAAATATTTAATTTGGGATACAATAATTGCACCAACAAAAGTGAAATATAATGAATGTTCTAAAACAAATCATACAGAAATTAAACAACAGGATTCTAAGAATATTGTGAAAGTAGAACTAACAGAGTGGACTTCTGGCTTACATATGAATATTGAAAGCAAAAAAGACCCAAGAACGAGTTGGTTATTAGGGAAAGGTATTGATTTTGCCAGGATGAAGCAAGGCTCATGGAAAGAGATGACTGTGGTAGTTAGTTATGACTAGAGAAAAGGCTTCATGAAGATTTTTAATTTGGTTATATTGACTCCAGAAAGACAATTGGATATACACAGTATGATGAGAATGAAATATTTGATTATATGTTTGAATAAAGTTCTCAAAAAATTTTGCATTTGGACATATTTACTGAGACTATTAATATTAAAAAGATGCATAGGCTAGTAACCTCATTGATCATAATTTGAATATGGATCAAGAAAAGTACCAAGTACATATCCTTTGGTGACTTCAATGTTAGAAAAAAATTAAAAAGAAAACAGTGAATGAGAAAAGAAGCAATAATCAAGGAAAAAGAAAATTGCCAAGAACATGAAGTCCCGGAGGCTGAGTAAAGAATCAATACAGGAGTACCCCAAATTGTTGATGTTTTCTCATCTTATGATGGCTTAGAATGATATGCAGTCAATTAAAAACTTACTCTCACTTTTGATTTTTATTTTTTTTAAACTATGGCAGCTCGTTTGCAAACTTGGGAAGGGACAGACTCATGGCTCCCAGGCAGCCAAGTAGGCAAGATGGTAAGTAACCATATTCTACCATCTTCTGCATTGGTAATGCCAAGATATTTGATAGGTCAAGAGTATCAAATGCATGTTTAAGCCATGGAATTTTCAATTTATGATAAATCTACTGGGCTAAATGCTCAATGTAAGCCAGAAAAATCAACAAATAGTATATTAATTAATACTTCTATTGAACAACTTGAAAATCTGTAGTCATATCAATAAAGTTTTTCTTTTTCTTTTGTCTTTTCAAAACATATTCACTTTTTCTTTTCTGTGCTTAGACCTTGACCCAGTACCTAGTGCATGCTAGTCAAGTATTCTACCACTGAAGCATAGAGTAGCCCAGAAAATACTTTAATAGTATTGAATTATGAAAGTTTGATAAGTATGACTTAAAGTAGAACCAGAACACGAAAACTGAACACAGAATGCATGAAGAATATTTTTATAAGACATTTTAACAATTGAAAAGTGAAAAATGTCTGCCTTTAGCTGTTTGTAAAATTCATCTCTAGAAATTTCTTGTCTGAAACAGCTGAGCAATAATGTACATAAAGCAATATTTGTCATATTCCCCAGGTTTTTAAACCCCTAATATACTTTCATGCTCCCTCATCAATTTACAAATTCTATTCATTATTTTAGACCTTGTTTCATATAATATTTCTTTGGTTAAAAAAAAAAAAAGTCATGCTAACCAACTTATTTCACTTTCTTTTTTCTTTTTCTTTTCTTTCTTTTTTTTTTTGGTTTCAAGCTGAATATAGACCTTTTATATAATGTTCATTTGGGGTACCTCTAATTCAATCACCTCTCAACTATTTCGTAAAATATTTCACTGCATTAAAAACACAAAATAAGTTTTTGTTCAAAATATATAAATAACTATTAATAATCTCCCAGACAAGTTCACATTTAATTTTGACCAAGGAGAGGAAACTATACTAGTTGGTAAAAACTCATGGTCACTAATCAAAATCAGTGTGCATAAAATGAATTTTCTTGATTAGCCATTATAGGCCCTATGACATAGCATTCCCATTTATCTTTCTGCTAACCTACTAACTTTCAAAAACAATGGTACTGGAAGAAATGTTCCAGTTTCAATACTGCACCTCAAGCTCACCAAATATTTGGTTTGAGTTTGTCCTTTAAGAAATCATTAAAATAAGAAAGAAAATAAATAAAAGGACAGATTTGAAATAACAAAATCAGAGTTAAACCAAGAAATATTACACAGGAAACAAAGAAATTCAAAATATTTTATGAGATATATTTTGAAAAAAGAAATGGATAAACAAGTGGTTGGAAATGTTTCAGAAGTTAATAGCACCAACTGTTCCTGTGAGCAATGTTCTTGCAGAGGACCAGAGTTCAGTTCTCAGACCAAGTCAGGCATCTCCTCAACTTTCTTTAACCTCACCTCTTCTGGACTCCTTAAGAACTTGCACTCACTGAAGCACACACACACCGGCCATGCCCACACACATATGCCCATAATTAAAACTACATTATTTCAAAAAAATAAATAAACAAATGAAATATCTTCTGTATTTTGTTATGGTTATCTAAGATGTTTCAAGAATACAACTATGATCCATCTTCATGATATATAACAAGGGCACAAATGAGTCCACATAGCAGGGCGCAAATGTGTCTGTATAGCTATAGACTTTTTGGTCTCATTGTTTTATTTGTTGGATGGTATTTTTATGGCAATGTCTTCGTAGCTCAGGTTAGATCAAACTCATGATCTTTTCATGTTCTGGGATTACAGAAATGTACTATTAAACCTGGCTTATTGTCCAGTTTTGAGATTACCCTGCCCATTCGTAGAGGGAGATAACTTCATATGTTGTTCAAACTATTATAAAAATTTATTATTTGAAATTTTTGTTTGTATGTGCTTTCCATGGTATATACATGCTGGTGCCAACATGTGCTACATGGTCTATGTGAGGTAAGAAGTTATCTTCCAGGATTCACTTCTCTCTTTTCTCTGTGGGGGTCATGGTGATTGAATTCTTCTGATCAGGCTTGGCATCAAACTTTCTTGCTTAAAATCTAGACATCCTACTTTGTTTTTAAATGTTCCCTATCTCTTTCTTCCACCTATTTTAACATCTCACACAACCCCTCATAAGTCTGCTATTGAGTTCATTTTAATTAGACATATGGTTTAAATTCTATAAGGGAAGCTTTTAAAAGAAATTAGTAGGAACACATATAGAATGGGGGTTGGCATTTGTGTAATCTGACTGGAAGTATGGACATTTGCTCCTTATCTATGGACATTCAATGTGAAGACAGATTACAGTGTGACAATTCTTAAAGTATATCACAAGCAAAGAAATCCATGCAATAAAAATCATACCTGGGACTCACCACAGCTCAATGCCCTATTGAACAATTTATGTAACCAACTTTCACTCTCATCATGTATTTAATGAGCTCACTACTGAATGGAAACTATTACATAAAAAGACAGTGCAAATAAATTCTATTATTATTTTTCATTAAGTAAATAACAGTTGTGAAAAAAGAAACAGCTGCTGCTGTCACACATAATGCCTCAGGAGTTACAAGACTTCCCACTAGAAAGGAGACATCAGGCTTTAACATTGAGCAAATCTGACAATACTTGCACATTTTCAAAAGGTTTAGTCTTCTGAAGTATACTGTACCATTTGAAATCATATGTAAAGCATATACTGTAGGCTAGCATTCATTTTCTAACAAAAATACATTTTTAAAAGTACATTTCTATAGAAACACTATGATCTAAAAGATATACTATTTTTCCTCTTAAACAATAGAAATACTTGTTAAAGAACAATTATTTTTTTTCAAACTTCCATCTTCCAGGTTACTCTAGACAAAAGTATAATGTTAATATAATATTACATTAAAGAACATTATAACAGATAGTTTATATTGTTTTCAGTGGTCAATTGGGAGACTCAATCCCACTAAATACATGCAAAATCCTTCTTGTATAGCTTAAGAATTACTCACTTGTGGTTTATCTGCTATAAAATTATAAGTTATAACCACATAAAATGGCTCCATTTACTTTTCAGAGCTGTGGGTTGTTTAGTTGGTGGCAATGGAAGAATCATATCAGGCAGTTAATTAGGTCTTAGGGAATAGGAAGATTCTGCTTCTTCAGACAAAAATATAGTCAAATAAGGAAAAAAAGGAGTGATAATGTTTTCTTAACAAGAACCTGTTTATAAATAGCCAAGCATATATAAAGAGGTATGCATGTTTATAATTAAAGAAAATGAGATATTTAAAAATAATAAAAAAAGTACACTTATATGACAGACTTCACTTAGGAGAAGGATTTTACCCAGGAGCTTAATTTTTAATGTTTTATCATTGGAATTCCCTTTTTTTTTTGTTTCTTTGTTTGCTTTTTAAAGGGTTTAATTCTGTAGTCTAGGCTGGTATAGAACTTATTATATAGTCCGTGTTGGCCTTAAATGTAGGATCATAAGCATTGGGATTATAGTCTTGAGTTAACATACCCACATTTGCCACTGAAATTTATTTTTTAACAGTAGCTAGGATATATCCAGATATTTTAAATATTAAAAGAAGATTATATTAAAAATAATATTGAGTAAGTCACTGTAAAATTTAAATTTAGAGGCTCAAGGGGTGGTTCAGCAGTTAAGAGTACTTATTGCCACAATAATAGTAGGAGAAACACCCAACTTGTAGCAATAAACAGATCATGTAAACAGAAAATAAACAGAGATACAGTGAAGCTAACACAAGTTGTGAAAAAATGGATTTAATAGATATCAAAATAACATGTCATCTTAAAACAAAAGACTATACTATCTTCTTAACACCTCATGGTATCTTGCACAAAATTGACGATATAATTGGTCACGAAGCAGGCCTCAACAGATACAAGAAAATTGAAATAATCCCAATCATCCTATCAGATCACCATAGACTAAGGCTAGCCTTCAAAAACAACAGAAAGCCCACATACACATAGAAGCTGAACAATGCTCTTTTCAATAATAACTTTGTCACAGAAGAAATAAAGGAAGAAATTAAAGACTTTTTAGAATTTAATGAAAGTGAAGGCACAGCATATCCAAACTTATGGGACACAATGAAAGCAGCTCTAAGAGGAAAACTCAGCTCTGAGTGCCTCCAAAATGAAACTGGAGAGAGTATACAATAGCAGCTTGACAGCATACCTGAAAGCTCTAGTACAAAAAGAAGCAAATACACCCAAGAGGAGTAGACAGCAGGAGCTACTCAAACTCAGGGCTGAAATCAACCAAATAGAAGCAAAAAGAACTATACAAAGAATCAACAAAACAAGGAGCTGGTTCTTTGAGAAAATGAACAAAATAGATAAACCCTTAGCCATACTAACCAGAGAGCACAGAGACAGTATCTAAATTAACAAAATCAGAAATGAAAAGGGAGACATAACAGAAGCTGAGAAAATTCCAAAAAATCATCAGATCCTACTACAAAAGCCTAAACTCACCAAAACTGGAAAATCTTGATGAAATGGACAATTTTCCAGATAGATACCAGGAAACAAAGTTAAGTCAGGATCACACAAAACCATCTAAATAGTCGCATAACCACTAAAGAAATAGTAGCAGTCATTAACAGTACTTCCAAGCCAAAAAAAAAAAAACCCAGGATGAGATGGGAGTAGTAAAAAATTCTATCAGACTTTCAAAAAAGACCTAATACCAATATTATTCAAACTATTCCACAAACTAGAAATAGAAGGAAAACTACCAAATTCATACTATAAAGCCAAAATTATTTTTATACCTAAACAACATAAAGACCTAACAAAGAATGAGAACTTCAGAACAATTTCCATTATGAATGCCAATGCAAACATATTCAATAAAATTCTCACAAACGGATTCCAAGAACACATCAAAATGATCACTCACCCCAATCAAGTAGGTTTCATCCTACGGTTGCAGGGATGGTACAGTACATGGAAGTCCTGCAATGTAATCCACTATATAAACAAACTCAAAGAAAACAACCACATGACCTTCTCATTAGATGCTGAGAAAGCATTTGACAAAATTCAATACCCCTTTACTGTAAAAGTCTTGAAAAGATCAGGAATTCAAAGACCATACGTAAACATAGAAAAAGGAATATACAGTAAACCACTAGCCAACATTAAACCAAACTGAGAGAAACTAGAAGCAATCCCACTAAAATCAGGGATGAGAAAATGCTGCTGAATCTCTTCTTACCTGTTCAATAGAGAACTTTAAATCCTACCCAGAGCAATTAGACAACAAAAGGAGTTCAAGGAGATACAAACTGGAAAGGAAGAAGTCAAAATATCACTATTTGCAGATGATATGACAGTATACTTAAGTGACCCCAGAAATTCCACTAGAGAACTCCTAAACCTGATTTTAAAAAAAGACAAAAAACAAAAAACAAAAAACTTTAGCAAAGTAGCTGGATATAAAATTTAAGTCAAACAAATCAGTAACCTTCCTCTACTCAAAGGATAAACAGGCTGAGAAATAAATTAGTGAAATGATACCCTTCACAACAGTCACAAATAATAGAAAATGCCTTCTAGTGACTCTAACCAAGCAAGTGAAAGATCTGTAAGACAAGAACTTCAAGTTTCTAAAGAAAGAAATCAAAGACCTCTGAAGATGGAAAGATCTTCCATGCTCACGGATTGGCAGAATTAATAAAGTAAAAATGGCCATCTTGCTGAAAACAATCTACAGATTCTGTGCAATGCCCATGAAAATTCCAACACAATTCTTCATAGAGTTAGAAAAACCAATTCTCAAATTCATTTGGAATAACAAAAAACCCAGGAGAGCAAAAACTTTTTTCAGCGATAAAAGAACTGAGAAAATCAGAATCCCTTACCCCAAGCTGTATTACAGAAAATAGTGATAAAAACTGCATGGTATGGGTACAGTGACAGGCAGGTAGATCAATGGAATAGAATTGAAGACCCAGAAATGAAGACCATGTACTTATGGTCATTTGATCTTTGACAAAGGTGCTAAAACCATTTAGTTTTCTTCCAGGGAAAAAAGACAGCATTTTCAACAAAAGGTGCTGGTTCAACTGGTGGTCAGCATGTGGAAGAATGCAAATTGATCCATTCTTAAGTCCTCATAGAAAGTCCAAGTCCAATTGGATCAAGAACCTCCACAAAAAAACAGATACACTGAAAGTTATAGAGGAGAGATCTGGGAAGAGCTTTGAAAAGATGTGCAAAAGGGAATATTTCCTTAACAGAACACCAATGGCTTATGCTTTAAGGTCAAGAAGCGACAGATGGGACCTCATGAAATTACAAAGCTTCCGTAAGGCAAAGGACACTTTCAATAGGACTTAATGGCAATCAACAGATTGGAGAAAGATCTCTGTCAACCTTACATTGGATAGATGGCTAATATCCAATATATACAAAGAACTCAAGAAGTTAGACTCCAGATAATCAAGTAACCCTATTAAAATTGGTGTACAAAGCTAAAAAAAAGAATTCTCAACTGAGGAATATGGAATGGCCAAGAAGAACCTAAGGAAATATTTAACATCCTTAGCCATCAGGAAATGCAAATCAAAACATCCCTGAGATTCCACCTCACAGGAGCCAGAATGGTTATGTGTAAAAACTCAGGTGACAACAAATGCTGGCCAGGATGTGCAGAAAAAGGACCACGCCTCCATTGTTGGTTGAATTGCAAGTGGTACAATCACGCTGGAAATCAATCTGGCAGTTCCTCAGAAAATTGGACATACTATTACCTGAGGACCCAGATGTATTATTCCTGGGCATATAGCCAAAAGATGCTCCAACATATAACAAGGACACATTCTCCCCTATGTCCATCGCAGCCATATTTATAACAGCCAGAAGCTGTAAAGAACCCAGATGTCCTTCAACAGAGGAATGGATACAGAAAATGTGGTATATTTACACAATGGAGTACTAGTCAGCTATTAAAAACAATGACTTCCTGAAATTCTTAGGCAAATGGATGCAACTAGAAAATATCATACCGTGTGAGGTAACCCAATCACAAAAGAACTTACATGGCATGTATTCACTGATAAGTTGATATTAGCCCAAAAGCTTGGAATAACCAAGATACAATTCACAGACCACATGAAGCTCAAGAAGAAGGAAGACCAAAGTTTGGATGCTTTGGTTCTTCTTAGAGGGTGAACAAAATACTCACAGGAGGAAATACAGAGACAAGTGTGGATCAGAGTCTGAATGAAAAATCTATCCAGAGACTTCCACACCTGGGCATCCAACCCATATATAGTCACCAAACCCAGACACAATTGTTAATGCTAAGAAGTGCTTGCTGACCTGAGCCTGATATAGCTGTCTCCTGAAAGGCTCTGCCAGAGCCTGAAAAATATAGAGGTGGATGCTTGCAGCCATTGGCCAGAGAGCTGGGTTCCCAATAGAGGAGTGAGAGAAAGGACTTAAGGAGCTGAAGGGATTTACAAGCCCATGTGAAGAACAACAATATCAACCAACCAGAAACCCTTGAGCTCCCAGGGACTAAACCACCAACCAAAGAGCACAAATGTTGGGAACTGAATGTGTAGCAGTGGAAGGCCTTTGTTGGGCATCAGTGGGAGGTGAGGCCCTTGTTCCTGTGAAGGTTTGATGCCCCAGTGTAGGGGATTGCCAGGTTGGGAGGCAGGAGAGGGTGGGGCTGGTAGGAGAAGCAAGGGGCAGGGGATGAAATATGGGGTTTCTGGGGGAGGGGGTTTGGAACCGGGAAAGAGGATAACATTTGAAATGTAAATAAAGAAAATATCCAATGAAAAAGAGTACTTACTGCTCTTTCTGGGAATTCACATTTTGTTTCTAGCACCCAAATGGGGTTTACAGCCATCTATAGCTGCTGTTCCACAGAATCTGCTGCCTGCTTCTTACCTTTGTAGATATGAGGCGTACATATCGTTTACATACATACATTTAGGGAAAGCGTTTCTACACAGAAGATAAAAATAAATAATGTAAATTATTTATCACAAATTAATGTAAGTTAATTTGTGAAATTACAAGCTTGAGAAATAAATCAAACTGTTTGATGTGAAATAACCATTAGTTAAGATTGTAGTTTTAAATTAGAGCCATGAAAAGCAGGCACAAACACAATGGATTCTTGTTGAATAATTTTGGGTTTGTTTAGCATTTTGTTTTCTCAGTTTTCTCTGTTATATGTCAATAAATCTTTATTAGATGCATTAATGCCTATATGTTTAAAAAACTTAAAAACAAAAACACATACCTCCAAGCCTATACGATTTTAATTTCTAGCAATACAAATTTTAGATTTTATTTCTTGATGACACAAGAAGACTATGATGCCATCAGGTATACATAAGTAAGAACAGTTAGGGAATTTGTGGGAAGAGGAAGAGAGTGCCCACCTTTTCATAGTTCTGGAGTAGTTGATGCGTTTCATATGAGAACCCATGGTAAGCTCAGGTAGACTTTCCTTATGGACAAGCAGTTTCCTATTAGATGTGTGGTAAAACTACTTTTAAAACAAAGCAAAACCAAAAAATCACCCCAAAAGCAATTATTCTCAGAACAACTCTTTTCAATGTGTACATTTTCCCCCAAGGCATCTCTGTTCTTTATTTTAATTGAATAACAAGAATTGTCTTATTTACATACTCAATTTCAATTATAGGAGCAAGAAGGGTTTTCCTATAGACAAATGGGGGGGGTAAGAGAGAAACAAATGCTTAGGAGTCTTTTAGGTATTTTAAGAATAAATATCATATATTCAAACTGCCTCTCTAATACCAGTTTCATCAAAATTTAATTTTAATAGTAGATGGCTAATTCAAATTGTTTGTTACTGAAATAATTAATTTATCCCCTGTAACCACACTGACGCTCATTTTAGAAAATAAACTTCTTAGACTATCTGAAAAGTTTCAATAAATCCTAAAATCAACCTCTGCCTGTCACTTCCATTGCTCTGACCTGACCACGCATGCATATTATTCTAGCACATCTCCAGTTATTACAGGTGCCTATATATATAGATAGATATAGATATCTATATCTATATCTATATCTATATCTATATCTATATATATGTTGCTTTTCTCTATTACTGACTAACTATGCCTTATAAATTGGCAGTATATAAAACACACTATAAAGTACTTTTCTGTTATGTACTTGAGGATAAATGAATGATTTTTGTAAATAAATATGAAGTGAATACATTTCCATACCAACAAAAATATAGAGACAGCATTAAGTTCCTCCAAAGAGGTGTAGTATATTAATAGATGATAAATTATCATTAATGATGGCTTACTTGTTTTACAGAAGATAAGCATTAAGCCTAACTCATCTATTACTTTTAGAAAGTAAGGTGCTAATGGAAGTGATTTCTTTCGAGTCCCTGGTCTTGTCCAGTACTTGTTACAGTGTACTGACTCCCATTTTCATTTTTGATATACTTATGTAAGTGCATGAATTCTTTCAGTTACATATTCAAATGTGATTCCCATCTGCTTATTTTCTTTGCCTGTCTGTAGTAATTAATGATAATGATACATGTTTGTTCATGTAAAGAGAAGAAACAGGATGCCATTTAAAAAACAGAGTAAATGGACTTTCTCCCTATTCATTAACATATTGGTAAAGGAATCATTTTCAGAATGATATTGAAAGAGAAGAAAAATTTCTGGATAAATGAGAAAGTTTACTCACGAACATAGCTCATCTCTGAGTAAAACATAAGTAAGCTACTTAATAGAACAAGCAAGTGAGTCTGTCATTTGGATATGAAGCTAATATAAAACAATTAAATATAATTTATTTTTGTTTTGGATTATTTCATAATATGAAATTGATAAAACAGATGAATAAAATGTAGCTTTCTTATATAATTACAATCTACCAATTGAGGTGTGGATTTCTGAGGCTTAAGTGGGAAGGAGGAGTGATAGATGATAAGACTCAAGGCATAAAGCAAGAACCAAGTAACATTTATTGTACATTAAGATCTGAATATCGAGAGTAAGTTGGGACAACACATCCATCACATGCTGTCTTAGGGTTTTGCTGCTATGAACAGACACCATGACCAAGGCAACTCTTATAAGACAAAGCATTTAATTGGGATTAGCTTACAGGTTCAGAGATTCAGTCTATTATCATCAAAGCAGAAGTATGGCAGCACCCAGGTAGGCATGACACAGGTCTTGTCAATGTCTTGTTCTGAAGGCAAACAGGAGAAGATTGGCTTCTAGGCAGCTAGCAGGACAGTCTTAAAACCCACACCCACAGTAACACACTTCTTCCAACAAGGACACACTTACTCTAAAAAGGCCACACCTTCAAATAATGCCCGAGAGTGGCATTATTTGAAGGTGTGGCCTTCAAATAATATTATTCAATAATAATAATAATAATAATAATAATAATAATAATATTGAATAATAATAATATTATTCAAACCACCACACACACCAAATCTCACTCATTATATTTAAAAATTAATGAAATTTTAGTCAGCTACTGTCCCTAGCTAATAATGGCCAAGTAGCTCCACAGTGTGTGGTTATCTCTCTCATGCCCATTCTTTCCACTTCTAATCCTCTCCTTTCCTTCATGTTTGCTTGCTCTTCTCCTTCATATTTTTCTTGCTCTTTCTCCTATTCTATGATTTTGAAGTTTGAACTCAAGGGCTTGTACTTACAAGGCAAGATTTTCACCACTGGGCTGTCTCCCTGAGTCCCTTATACTTTTATTATTTATTTGACATAATTTGTGACATAGTCTCATTCAGGTATGCACATTAACTTTGAACCTACACTGTAGTTCAGACAGTCACTGACCTTGCAACCTTCCTGCCTCAGACTCTGAGTAGATGAACTCTACCACCAGACCAGGATGTTACATTCACAGATTTATTCTTTTCTTAGTTCAGGAACTAATTAATGATTAGTATATTTAAAAATTTTGTTCTCTCTTAATTCTCAAGTGATATAGTGTTTGCTTCTGTATCCTCTCTAATTCTAATATCTGACACATGCAAATATTCATTAAATATTTGATGAGTGAGAAAACAAATCGGGTTGCTGGTAATATTTAAAACTTCAGATACAATTATGAAGAAATTTACTTCAGGTAGAGAATATTGTGAATTTATTCTGTTTCAATAGATTTTGTAGTTTTGGTGACTCTAGAGCACATACCAATTCTTACTTCATTACAACCAAAGTAACTCTGTCAAAGAGGGAATATGATGGCTTTAGGAGCTCTGCACCATGAAACGGAGCCAGAGACTAAGAACTAGAATAAATTATGTACCACAAAAGAATGACATCAAGATTTAATAATATTTTATGAAAATATGCATTTTATTATAACACAATATTGTGATCATGTTTCTGAATAATAAAGAAAATTCCCTAAAATATTCAAGAACCTTGTTGTGAAATCTTCAGAAAATGACACATCTTGGGTGAATATTCTCTCTTTTCCTCTTAACACAGTAAATCTTTTTCTCTTCATTTTACTTTTAAGTCTTCCTCAGAAAATTCTTAGAAAACATGCATGAGCTGTAGATATCGTATTTAACCCTAAATCTGTGAAATTACGAAGGTTTCATGAATGTAACCAGCCTGAATGTTACTGCTGTAAACAAATAATTTTCTTAATTACCTCCCAGTATATATTCTTATTGAAAAAGAGAATGGTTTTGTTAATTTTTAATGCTGAAGCCTTGTACCTGGCATGGTACCTGGCTAATAATGAAATGTTTTATTACTGAATGATAAATATTTCACTAGTTGATGACAAGAATGCAAGCTATTTTGTTGTCCTACTCCTAATTCTAGACTCTGACTGTAGCAGTAACATAAAGATATAGAAAGAGTGACATGAATATTAATATGAAAGAAGCTACTTGACCTACAAAATTAGAAACTATTTTTTACCTAGCCTACATGTAAGAAAGATGGTGAAAAAGTTCTAGATATATTCACATAAATGAAGGTATGTGGTATGCTAGTAACTCATGCCTAGGGCATATTAAATGTTCCTTCCCCTACCAACTCATGTAGCAACTCCAGTCTTTGGGAATATATTCTCATTTTTATTAAAAATGTTACAATTTTTGTTACTATTTTTACATGATTAAATTCTTTGTCCTATGACATAACAACCAGAAATAATGGCAGATGTTCCTGGACTCAGATCTATAACAAAATGGCTAAAATCAAATTGATCTAATGAATAACACATGCCTTGACTTGATATCTCATTCATACAATATTTCAGTAGTAAAGTATGTTTTTAATTTTATCTGTATGGCTAGAAAGTAGAATATTATATACTCTTCCAAAAACACAGCTTTAAAGATGAGTGTACTAGAAAAACAAAGCAAAACAAAAGAGACAGAATGGAATATTTTATTTTCTCAATAAATAGGATATTTATTATATATTTATTATTATAACTTATATAATTATATATCATGATATTATCTTATTTATTTATTAAGGATAATATCTGTATTATCCTAAGCTTGAAATGATTCAATTTAGGAATTTCAGCTTTATAAAAATGCACAGGAGTCACCTAATAATAGAAACTGAAATAGCCATTTGCAACTGTTGTGCCAGGAAGCATTCCTAGACCCCAAACAACCAACAAGTAGCTGATTCAGATGCAATCGCACTAAGGTCTCTTTATTCAACCTTGAGCTTGGTCCCCACCACCCTCTCTGTCACAGCACAACAGAAGGGGCAATCTTGAGCCTATTTTCAGGCAAGCATTTATAGAGGCAAGAAGGGAGTATCTAGCCTAGTCCACTTCTGACTGGGGAGACATTATGGCCTTTAACATAATTGGCTGGTGCTGGGAGCCAAATTATAAATTTAATTCCTGTTTTCCTTCTGACTGATGGTTGTTAAGAAGTGAAGTGTCAGGGGCAGGCTTATAACCTGGAGGTGCAGATTTGTTAGAGAATAACCTGGAAACTGGTGCTGGATACAAGTTTTTGAGGGGTACACTGGAAATTGGTTCTAGACACAGATCTTATTGTGGGGGCTAACCTGAAAACTGATGCTAGATACCAGACTGTTATTTAACTTGAGTTTAATCTTAGGTCAGGATCTATAGATTAAGTATGAATCCAAAAGATCTTGTCTCTCACAGCATCCTTTTGGAACTGGTCTTTGAATTTTCGCTTGGGTTCACAAACTAAAATTAGGATAACAGTCTTGCATCTCTGCTTTCACTTTCTGTGTTTTACATTGAGTCTGGCTTCTCATTCACTCTAAACAACCAATTGCATTCCTCAATAAGCCATTGTCCTAGCCCTGTATTTCATTCCTTGAAGACTTAGGCCTCAGAGAACAGGTGATCCCACTTCAAATGTCAGCAATCATCCATGGAGGTAAAGATTATATTTGAGATCAGAAGTAATCATCTTAGAGGACCCAGAGTCTTTCAGGAATGGCAGTAATTAACTTAGAACTACCTTTCAGAACCAAAACTGTAAGGTTTATGGATGTTTAGTATTTTGTTGTTGATGTTGTTGTTGTTGTTGTTGTTGTTGTTGTTGTAGCAGCTAGAAACTCTACCCTTGCTATAGGCTTCTGAATTGCAGCCATTATTCTACTTCAATATCTAGAATAGAAGGCACTATTGGTGAATGTCACTCTTGGCAAGTTAATTGGATATCAGAGGCATCTAAGTCATTTACAATGTCTCCTTCCTTTGGTTGTAAAACTGTAAGACTAAATATGGTTAAAAATAATAGGTTCTTAATCAAATCTCTGACTCATGGTAGAGATATGTCATCCTGTACTTCCCAATGGTTTATAAGATTATTATCTAGAGACTCGCTTTCTCATAAAAAACAAAGATATACAGTTGTTCATTACCTTAAGAGTTAATCCAAATGAGCTAGTTAATTCCATGGAACATTACCAAGAGAAATATGCCATTTCTTGAGACTTTAGAAATAACATAAAAGCCATTTAAAACAAGGCTAGCCAGATGCTGTCTCTGGCTGTTGCTCACTCTTGCTCCAAGAAATCGCTTGACTCTGTAGTGTATTCCAACACTGTTCACTTTCCACATCAGAGGGTATTTGTTCTCTTTGCCCATGTTCCATTATCAGCTCATAAGAATGTGCTCTACTTTAATGGTTCCATTGACTACTGTCTGTTCTCAACCCTTGAGTGTATTTTAGTTTACTCTTTAATAAATTATCTTCTTTATTATACTCTTTGTTTCATATGAATTTTTTAATTATGACAAGTAATTGAGAACTGAAGAAACTGAAAAAGGACATTCTAATGTCAACCATCATATTGTAGTATGTGTGTGTGTATGTGTGTGTGTATGTGTGTGTGTAGTTATTTAGAGAAAGGATTTTGTTATGTAGATTAGGTGAGATATTGTTTAGTTGGCAATGATTTTAGATATTTTTCATCTTGTCTGACTTAAATGTGTTTCTAACTTAGAATATTTCTTAACTTACTTAAAATATAATATCAAAATATAATAGTGCCAGAAGCTGAGAAGCACCTTGATTAAAGACTTTTAGTGAAATACAAGTTATCACATGATATGGAGGAAATTTTGGAAGGAAAATTCACATTTTAATAAAAATATTGGAATATTAGATAAAGGTTTCTTGTGATATCTGTTACAAATAATGATAAAAGAAATAGGAAGATTTTTTTTTCTATCATATGCGGAGATATTATTTCTTCTCAGGAGGACAAAGAATGTGAAGCCTTCGACTCCTTGGTGACTATGTGGAGGCCAGAGATGAGCAGCTTATAAGCAGAATTCCTACTTTGTCTGGACTCCAGCTAATAAAGTTCCTTCTATCCAATGTACCCCTTTTTCATCTCTCTATCACTCTGTTAGAATTCAGATTTAAACCAGCACGTGCCAGAGTTTAGTCTTTATTCCGGTAGTCCATGTTTTTATACAGACAGAAACAACTAATTGAAAGACAAATCCATCCAGCCATGTTACTCAGCAGACAGATCTAATCCCCCTTTTGTCAACACAGAATATGCCCTTTTTGTTAGTCTCACTTTTGGTCATTTTCTTTACATATTTTCCACTCAGATAACAAAGAGTGGCTAAATACCCAGGCTCAGTACACTTCACTTTAGTTCCATGTGCCTTCATTTGCTATTCTCAAAGAAAATCAAGATTTTATATATTTTTGAGGTTAGTACCGAAGTGAAGGAATGAGAAGTGATTGTGTTGTCTGAAAATGGAAGAGGATCATACTAAAAACACATAAACTATCATTTGTTCATTTATAAATAATCAAAAACTGGCTCATTTACTATTTTATTTCTTGCATGCTTTCCTTTTTATACAAACATAAATTTTTGTAATAGTCTAGTGCAATGATATAAATGTGGTTTTATGTTAAAAATTTAAATTTGGAAGAAATATAAGCCAAATTTTGTGTGTTCTGTATTAGCACTGTAAACTGCACTCACTCTGAATGATATTGTAACTCTGCAAACCAAGTAGTTACAAAGTAGGATTAATGACATTATTATAAAAGTATATTAATGTTGGGAACTCAAACATTTATTACTATGTCTGCTAAACTGTTATATTTTTTTGACTAGGAATAGAAACAAGGCATGTACTTGCCTTAGATATAAAAATATTTGGCTTTACTGAATGCTATGGCTTTGAACCCAGTACTTTTCTTTATAGGTTGTTTTGATATTTAGATAAATAGAAATGGTGATTACATCACTTTTTTCTATTATACAGTTATAAAAATATGAATCAAAACTCAAAATGTAAACTTCCTATACTACCCCTTTGCCCATTTCAGATGGGGCACCTGGAACTTCCAGAGTATGACAGAGGATGACAGCAGAATCTAAACAGGAGTTTTTGGTCATTGCTGAAAAACTAGGCCATTCATAAAGCATATATGTGTATTTTTATCTGGTTGACCTTAGATGCTTAATTTTCTATTATAATCAAAAAGGAAAATGGATTCAAAGTGTCCTTCAGGATACAATTTTTTTTTTTTTTTTTTTTTTTTTTTTTGGTACTAATGTGATGGATCTTATGACAAGACAAACAGTTCTGCTGTAATGGAAACTCTTAGATAAGGCTGACCTTTCTTTCTATGTATGGTTGATAATTTCCCAAACAGCTCTTCATTTGCATTTGAAAATGTCCTCAGAGATGTTTTTTTTTTTTTTTCCCCCATAGAGGTGTTAGGAGATTGTAGAGGTCTGCTAAGTGAGGCCTCCTCTCCATTCTATTCTGTTTCATTATGAACATTCTCATTAAGGAATCACTACCTTAGAAGAGGAATGGGATTCCTTCATTTACATATTCTATCATGGATTCAGTTTGGTTATATTTTCTGCTGCCCACTCACTGGACTGTATTTAGAGTGAAAAATTCTTGATGATCTCTATCCATTTAGTCTTTTAAGCTCCATCATAGCTTGGACCTATAGACATTTTTATCTAAATCACTGGCTGTGACATTTTTATCTTCCCTATACCCAGAAGAATTTCTAGTCCATTGTATAAATTATTGTCATTCTAATCAATGTTACTATACAGATAGACAATTTACCTATTAGCTTACATAACTTTATAGTTTATCTCAGCTTTCTGTGTACTTTTTGTTTGAAAT
Organism: Rhynchomys soricoides; assembly: GCA_019843965.1. Taxonomy (NCBI): domain Eukaryota; kingdom Metazoa; phylum Chordata; class Mammalia; order Rodentia; family Muridae; genus Rhynchomys; species Rhynchomys soricoides. Next base: position 7,455,705 of record JADRCH010000243.1, read on the forward strand.
AATGATGAATAATAAATAGATACTACATAATTATACCAACCAATTTTTTTAGTAATAGAAAAAATATTTGTATAACCACATGGATTATCAACTCTGTACCATTTATAATATTATTTTATATTTATTTGTATTAAATAAAATGAAAATATTGCTATCATATTTTTACTTCTGAAGTTGAAACTCTTTGCTCTCAAGTGTATCACATTAGAGTAATTTTTAAAGCTAAAAATAATGGCAGGTAAAAAAAATCTTGACTATTATAGTTTTATTTAATTCATTAGATATTTTATAAAATCTAACTTTTGAGTTAGATTACTTGTTATATATAGGGAATATAGAAATTTCATATTTCAGGGAGTATTTCAGTGTCTCTGAATATGTAAGTGCTACTAGATAATAAAAGATCTGTCAAGAATTTTCATGCCTTGATTTTATGGGGTAATTTTATTATTTTATCTCCTGCCTCAATAATTGTGCCAGAGATATAATGGTATTCACTAGTTATTTGCTTAATATAGTAATGAATAGATAAATTGACTGATATCTGAAAAATAGTACTCAGTAGTGGATAGAAGATAGCCCTCTGAAAGCTAGATACATGGAATTATCTTGTCATGAGGTATATAGTATCAAGGAATGTTTTCTCAAGTACTTATATATTCAATGTTTCATCTTGATACCTAAATTTAGAGAAGGAAATTTGCCTTGAGTGATTTTGTGATAAGTTAGTATTCATCTGTGGAAAAACAATCACTGAATTGTTGAAATTTATAGTGCAACTTAACTTAGTGTTTCTAGCACTGTGATAAAACACCATGACCAAAACAACTTGAGGAGGAAAGGTTTTACTTGGCTTACACTTCTATATTGTAGTCCATCATTGGATAGGTAATCAAACAGGGCAAGAGCCTAGAGGCAGGAGTTGATGCAGATGTCATGGAGGTACATGTTTCCTGGCTTTCTAATCATGGCTTATTCTGTTAGCTTTCTTATAGAACAGAGGACCACTAGCTTAGGGAAAGTCTCCCACTTCAATCTCTAATCATAAAAAATGCCCCGCAGCGAGATATTGTGAATGTATTTTCTCAGTTGAGGTTCTCTCCTTTCAGATAACTCCATTTTGTGTCAATTAACATAAAAGTAGCTAGCAAAGAACCATTTGAGTTTGATGGCCATTGACTTATAGGCATATAGAAAACCAAAAGCATACCTTTTTGAATACATAAAACACATATCAAAATATAGAAGATGTTTCAGGAATTTGGGGCTAATTCAAATAACCTCCATGTTACCTTAAGTTGAATATTATGAAAACTATACTCCAAAGGTTTACACCCAAGAAGAAGGATATTACCTGTCTTCTAAATTCAGAAACATAGAGTTATGGTCCCTAAGTAAGAAATAAAGATGCCCATATTTATCTAATCCTACTCCCAGATCTGTGTTCTGAAATCCATTTAGACAGATATGTTTGAAGAAATCAACGTCCTTTCAACCTCTTCTTGGGTAGGATTCCCTGAGCTCTAGGGGAGGAGTTTAATAGAGGTATACTATTTAGGAATGTGTATTACAACTCTCACTTTCTGTATAATATCTGGCTGTAGGTCTCTGTATTTAGCATTTTCTGGAAAAGAAATCTTCTTTGGTGCTGACTAAACCTGGCACTGACCTGTCAGTACATCAGAATGTGATTAAGAGTCATTTTATTTCCTTTTAAAAGAACAATTATATGTGGTTGCCCAATATCCCTGAACTATCTAGTTTTAGACTCAGGTTCTTAGTAGCCCAAGCAGGTTCTGATATGGGTTTCATTCATGGCTTCAGCTTCAGGTCAAATTGAATATTCAATTCAACTTGAATATTCAATTGATTGAGAACACCAAGAAATCAAGGCACTCTAAATCAATATGACTCACACATAGAGAATGAGGCAGGATACACAGATCTGTATGGATCTGCATTAGAAGATACCATTGAGCAGAAAACAGTAGAGGGCACATGCTCCCATTCCAATCCTTATGCAATCTCCAATTGGTAACAACTTGCAAATGAAAAGTTGCTTTTCTCCAACGAAATCTTACTAGAGAAGCTATTCTTTTATGGTTATTTTATTTATTTACATTTCAAATGCTGTCCCCTTCTGGGTCTCCCCTGTGCAAACAGCCCCATCACACCCTCTTTATATTTCTTGCTTTATATTCACAGTCTGTATATGCTATACTTAACAAATAAGTTTTAAAATTTTTATAACTCTTTTCTATATATTCATTTTTTTGTTGTTGTTTATGTGGGTAGCAATTAGGGGCTTGACACTGTGCATGTGTGGAGATTTGAAGAAAACTATTAAGACCCTTTTATTCAAGAATGCAGGTCCTCAGGGTGGAAGTCTG